>SMMW01000123.1:357500-733501 GCA_004794655.1 Marisa cornuarietis | reverse complement strand
AAGAGAGAGAGAGAGATGTATATCAGACTTACACCAAGATTTCTCATAAACTCAGATGTTACATGGATCACAAAAACAAACTGACATGCGAGGTAGCAAATTAGCGACAAGACGACGACGACGATGATGATGATGACGACGACGATAGTGTGATTTGAGACATGCTAGTTTCTCAGAAGTTAAGTACCATCATAAAGAACCCCCCGAAGCACCGTCCATCAACGGATAATGATTGGGGAAAGTATGAAGAATGGAAGAAACATTTATGATAATAGGAGACAGACAGACAGACAGACAGACAGACAGACAGACAAGGGAGAAAGAAAATCTCTGATGTTATTACCTGAAGGCTCGGGAGAGTGTATATAATGAAAGCTAAATACACAAACAATCGTCTAGTTTGAAGAAAAAAATCCAGTATTTATAATATGCATATATTTATATATATTTATACAGGCCGCATGTTTAATGAGTTTAATCGCTGTCCTCTTAGTTCGTGTCTCGTTTGAAGCCCTAAGCACACAGAGTGTAGGTCTGTACATTCCCACCATGGCTGATATTCCGGAGGGGAAACCTTTCAGTCAGTGTGTGTCGAGAATTATTAGGAAAACATTACAACAATTTTGTCGAACGTTCGTCAGCCATTAGACAAACCAGAGCGGAGACTACAACAAACATACTCCAGCTTTAGTTGTGTCAGCTGCGATGTGTACACAGCCGGAATTATCAACCGAGATCATTACAGGAACATCGCAAACACTGACTCATAGAACAGACAAACTACCGAGCATAATGTCAACTTTTCTACAACTTTTCCGAAGTTTGCTCTAATTCAGAGTAAGTCATGAGCTCGTCCAGTTGACTCACCGAGAGAACCGCCGTGACGTGGCGAGGGATGACGATGTCCAACGCAGAGAGAGGTCAAGGTCAGCACACAGTGCGGGTCAAGATGCTCGTAGTGATCTCCCGTGTCTACATCACAATCTCACCGCCATACCCTGGCTTGTGCTCCACGTCACCTTATGGACAACAGCTTACGTTACGAACTCTTGACCCTGTTCCTGATGTTGATGGTTTGCACCGCGCACGTGACCCTTGTCAAGGCCCTCGTTTGACCATGGTTCTTGAGACTGCATGTGATTTGTGAACTCTGTTCTCTGGGAGAAAAGAAACTGTTTCTCTCCAAGTGAAATGTCTGGAAGGAGAATAAGGTCTCCAGGGGACATCAGCGCCGATTCCTGGTCCTGTCAACTCATCGTCAACAACGATGGTAATATGCCTGAGTGACCTCTGAGGTCTTCTCTAGGACCATCTGTAGCTAGTTCAGAAGAATCTCACCACTTGCTGTGACAATCAAAACGAAAGAAAAAAGTGAAGCAGAAGCATCTCCATTGTATAAAATTGGTAATTGAGTATGTTGTATCAAACCACCTACCATCCTAACCTCTCCACTTTCTTTGTCTTTCTCTCACTCTGAATTACCTATCAAAGAAAGAGATGTTGTTTGATGATTTGCATGTTTAGACAGAAACAGAAGAAAGACGGTAAAAGCAAGTAAATATACTTTTTTCTAACTCCCTGTATTTTCGATGTATCTGCAAGATTCTTTCTTTCTGGATAGCATGGTGACTGGCTGGCTAGCATATACATTTGTAAATGTTTGATTGAAGACATGCAGGAGCAGTACACAGCAGTATCAAGCAGTTTAACACAGTATAAGTCACACAGTTTCTCTGGTGGAAAAGATTTAAACTTTATGACACACACCACCTGAAAATGTCAGGTGAGCATCAGGGTCAGTTGTAGCAGCCACAGGAAACCACAGAAATGAGTGACTTGAGTCTCAGATGTCTTGTTCATCTCAACATTTCTACAAAAGAGCAAAATCGTGTTTTCTTATGAAAACATTATCTGAGGTGAAAACATTGCAATGATAACACTTTTGTATATAAGGACAAGGCGAATGTCATGAACTTACACTGAATGTTTTATCAGTCTCACCAATAGCAGTGAAATACATGTTCATGTTCCAGGTATACCCAGTCTGCCCTGATGACTGCTTCACATACCAATTAATACTCGTTAACAGAATAGACTCTCTGATTATTAAATATAACAAGCAACACATTCTTTTACCTGTTTGCCGTATTTCTTAAGCACCTGGACTAATGTGTTCTCCGTTTGAAAATAGAATGAACAATAAAAATTTGTTTCTAATGAAACAAACCCTGAATTTAGCATTTTACTTATTAAATAACACACCATGGGATTTAGACAATTGAAAAAAGCGACTGTTTTATGTCCCCGGAGTACATTAAAAATTCATTTTATTTTATGTTACCTGAAGATTAGTGTAAATAAATATGTGTATTGATGAGAAGAATGTAGAATAAACAGTTGCTGCATAGTTGTTTGTGGAATATAATGATGCTAATGAGCTCCTTGCACCCACTGCTAACATCAACCGGGTGTCCTAGTCTTCTGCATCGCATAATAAATGTACATGTAAATATTTACATTATCGAAATATAATCATTGCGCAGGTAAAGACTTAAATGATTACTTGTGTTTATTTTCTCTTAGTTTTCTCAAGAAAAAAAACCAAACAAGTCTATGCCACTGTGTTTCTGTTAGAAGACAGTTGATGGGATGGCAAGTACCCGATGCTATAAAAGAGAACCTCCTTGGTTCTGAGGCTGATGTTTGTGGTGACCGTTCGTAACAGTTATGTCACGTGACTTTGTGGGTAACCGGTAAGTGGAGGTGGGGGTAGGGGTAGGGGTAGGGTCGGACACACGGGTGCTGGACGGGCTTGGAAGGCAGAGGTCATGCTGTAAACAACGTGTGCACCAGACTGTTTTGTGTAGTTGCTGTCTGAAGACAATAAACGTGTAAAACATTTAGTAAGTTAAAAAATCTTAATAATACAGTTACAGCGACAAAATGTATTCTATTTACAAGTTTAGTTGAGGTGATGATAGAAAAATTGATCCGTTGTTGTAGGAAGAGTTATATTGAAATTTTCTTTCGTGGAAGAAGCGGCTTACACTTGTTGTTAGACATGAAATAAATCTTCTTGCAGACATTCTTCTCATGCCTTCTGACTCCATGAAGTGCCTCCGAGACATTGCAAAACACAAACAATGTGCACGAGACAGAGAACTGATAAGGACAACAAATATTCCTTATATCATATATTCTGTTATGAAGTGACGGCTACGTTTGAAAGAAAAGGACACACACACACACACACACACACACACACACACACACACACACACACACACACACACACACACACACACACACATGCTGTGAAATTAGTATTAGAAACAGCTGCAATAACACTGCGAAGAAAACAAACGTGAGTTCGTGTTTTATGTCTAGTCTAAGAACTGTCACAACTTGTCTAACATGTTAATTCTACAATGAATCTACTGGTTCAATCTCCCAGAACTTTTGCTTCAATCACAAACTGTAAGTTATGTTTTCTTTAGCTAGGTTATGTATAAAAGGAGAATACCAGCGCTCAGCAAAAATCGTTGAAAATAGAGAATAAAGTATCACAGACATATTCAGGTGGTGTTTTGACAAAAAAACACGAGAAATATTATAATTTTATTTCTTTAAATCACAGCTTGGGTTGTCGAGAAAACAGGAAGTGACGAAGGGGAAGTATTTCTAAAAATAGCCCCGTTTGCACTAGCTGCAGTCGAAGAGAAAAGATGCAGTTCTCAGTAAAAGAAAGCTGACCAGGACACATTGTGCTGTTGCTGAAGGTTCTCTTCGACATTCAGAGGGAGTTAGTTTGTACTCATGAAGGAAATCCTACAGATAATGTCAGCAAACGCCAGTGGATTCACTTTGTTCACAGATGTGTATATAATATATGTGTATATGTGTATATGTGCATATAATATATGTATATATGTCTATATAAATGTGTTTATAATATATGTATATGTATATGTTTGTATATTTCTGTTTATACAGGTCTCTGTTCAAACGCGCCGTGCAAACTTCAGTCGTAGTTGGTTTTACAAGCTGGTGCTGTTGTACAGCTGTCACTGCTGTAGGAAGAAGATCTCTTGCTTTTACTGAAAGTCCAAGACTTGCTTGTACTCTACACAGGAACAATCTGTTTTACAACCTTATAACCTTTCAACCTTCCAGGCGTAACAGGTTCTTTCCTGCGTGTTTCAGTTCTCGTGTGTCAGCAGCAGTCAATAATCCTCTCACCTACAGGCAGTGGCACCAGAGTGAGAGATCCACTGAGGTAAACACTGTTTGCTGAATGCACAGCGATTGTGTATTTCACAGAGAGGCTGTTGCACCCATCGTGATGGTGGTCAATCGAGAAATTAGAAATTGCTAAACTATTGACCTTTGATACAAACAGATGTAAATACGGGTAGAAAGTAGAAGTGTGTGATAGATATTGGGTACCAGGTAGTCCGTCTTTTATGCAATGCTAGACCAAATTGTCTTAAGTCTTATCTTTGGTAAAATATTTTAAGCAGGTTAAATAATCTCTGTAAGCATTTTTTTTCTGTAGATGAAGAACGGAACCTTGGAATCAACAAGTTCTGTTTTTGCACCATGGGACAATCCCCTCGACATCCTCTCTCACCAAGACTACCAAAGCTCAGTGTTTATATTGACTGTTTTCATCCACCCCGTAGTTCTTGTTGTGGGTGTGCCGTCCAACATCATCAGCTGTGTGGTCTTCTGGCGCCAGGGACTTGGGGACCGCATGACCGTCTGTCTCTTTGCTCTGTCACTGGTCGACCTGTGTTTTCTCCTCGTCTCCCTGGTGTATTGTGTCGGTTATTACCTGGGGCAGGTCCACCCTCAAGAGTATGGTGATCTGTATGACATATTTTTAGCCTTCCTTTCTGGCGTAAATCAAGGATTTCGAAGTGCTTCCGGATGCATCACCATGGTGATCGCAGTAGAGCGATGTCTCTGTGTAGTTTTTCCTTTGAAGGCGGCCTCTTTGATCAGTTGTCGGAGCATGATAGCGATCATGGTGTTTATTGTTTGTTTTAACCAGGTGGTACTTGTGACATCACCTGCATCATTAGTCGTTATTACAGTTCAGAATAGCTCGTCAAAGTTTGTTATTGCGTTTTCTGATTTCTACCTGAAAAATAGAATGTTTCTCGATACTTTGGAGAACATAGTTATGATGGGTGTGCTACCGTTGACAACGTTCGTAGTCACGTGTCTGTCCACTGGCCTGACTGTGGTCCAGCTGAGAGCCGCCATGACGTGGCGAGGACAGGTCAGCGGCAATAGTGAGAGAGGTCAAGGTCAGCACAAGGCCCTGACTAAGATGCTTGTAGTCGTCTCCTGCGCTTATATCTTGACCACCATACCCTGGGTCATCTTCTATGTGACCACCTTTATAGTAGAAGAGTTTTCAGTACAGGGCCACTACTATAACTTATTTTGGACAACAGCTCTAACGGCTTGCGAATTTTCTTATGTTAACAGCTCAGTCAGTTTTTATATCTACCTTAGCAGGTCGACCCGTTTCAGAAAAGACCTTCTGACTTTATTCGGCTTGTTTTTCATACCCATAAGTAGCGATCTCAAGGCCACAAGATGTTAATAGAAACAATACTTCATTAGTCAATTTTAAGTAATTTTAATTTAAAAGATAACAGACGCTTGTGGGCTTCTATCACAAGTGAGGAATTTATCAACGAACTCACTGGTAATCAAAGGGTCAGGTGTTAGTCACTCGGCTGCCTTTACCCCCAGACTTACGAGTGTGAAGAGACGGGTGGATCAGATCTCTGTTGTGTTGTCAATTGTCGCAACGATAAATAAAAAAGTCTGGGTGTTGCAGCATCTGGCATTGACTCCGAAATAAAGATGGTGGAGAGAGACTTTTAAGTACATTACCGATGTACATTAATCAATATCCTCTAAGCTGTCGAACACTAAGAAGAGGAACATATGTTTTCAGAAGCAACATATATAAGTGCAGAGCGATGTTTGCAAACTGACTTTAAAGTTCACCGCGATGTGTGTGTCAGATAATACTACTACTACTAATACTACTACTAATACTAATACTAATACTAATGATACTATGAACAATAATAAAAGTGCGCTTATATAGCGCCACCTGCCATTATTACAGGCCAGCTAATAGCACTTTAAAAATAGCGATGAGAACGATAACAGTAGCTAAAATTAAAAAAAAAATGTAGTCACCGTTGCAGTTGCCCCTAAGCACACCAGTGTCCAGTCATAAAGAGATCACACCTTGGAAAATCATGTTCTTCGTGTTTTTCGTGTAGTCTGTTTTTCAAAGTCATCATGAGTAACAAGTCCTCGGATGGGAAACAATGCAGCAGTCTCCGTCAGCCACAGTCAAAGATCACTCAGCCAATCAGTCCAGTCAGTTCCTTGACCGGCACCTGTCGTTGGGGGGATCACATGGACAGACGCGGCAGCTGACAGGGGCCGCCACTCTTGTCTATTGTGGGCTATAGTCAGCAGGTCCTGTACAGGACGACCAGTCCAGTCTTTGATGTTCGTAAGTCAGTTCTTTCTCTCAGCACCGCGGTGTCGGCCACCCTCCAAAGTACCTTGAAGGATAGTCTTCGACAGGGTGTCGTGCCCGGTCACGTGACCAAAGACCAGCTTACATCGCTTGACTGTTGATAGTAGAGGTTCCTGGTGTCCTACTAAGTGTGGCCATCTTGTTTCTTACAAAGTCGTTGGTTTTATGTTCTTGGTATGAGATCCGGAGCAGCCTCCTCAGACACTTGTTCTTGAATCCTGGATTCTCCTTTCTGTTTTGGCGAGCAGAGTCCACGTGTCACATCCGTAGAGCAGGATCGGCACTACCAGGGATTTGTACAGCCTGTACTTGGTAGTGAATCTTATCTTGTGGCTATACTTAGCCAGCTTAGCCATCATCACTGTTGCTGCTGCGATCCTGATGCGGATATCTGACGTGGAGCTGCCGTCGTCGGAGAGAGTGGCTCCCAAGTATTTGAAGCTGCTGTTTGCAAAGTGTAGAATTTAGATCAGCCCTCCACCAATGGAAATAGAAGTTTGATGGTCTTGCGGGGTGTCACGCTTAATATTCTCCAAGTCAGCTCAGCTGCCACATTTTCAACGCCTGGCGACTTTCCTCCCGGCAGACTTCATCAGCTCTTTCCACCTCTTCCCGTAGGACTGGTAGGTCTACAGGTGCACTGTTTCTCGTCTCGTTGATTTAAATGATGTTGGCATTTGTCTGCAGCTGGAAGTTGTACAAGTCTTTGCAGTACTCAGTCCATTGGTTGGATACATTATTGCTTTCTGTGAGTAGGGGGGCCATTGCTGTCCTCGATGACTGAGGTCTTCTGCTGATCTGTCTTGGTGAGGGACATTAGAAGTTGGTAGGCCTTTTTGTCCCCTCCTCACCTTCTTTCCTTTATGTTCTGGTATTGGCTCCTAATACATTCTCCTTAGCTGCATTCATCCAGTTCTTTATAACGCAGTTCACTTCTGTCTATGTAGAAGTTGCGTGGGGTTTGCTTTTATTTTCTTTCTTTCAAAGCAGGCTCTAATACACAGGTTTTGCTCAAGTAAAAGGTAAATGCCCCCAAAATCCCAAATGACTGTCTATCTGATGGCCCCGTAAATTAAATAAGCTTAGTTAAGCATGGAATGTCTGTAGATCATTAGAAATTATCGTCTACTTATAACTCAATCACTACACTTAAGGACAGTAATCTCCGTGTACTCGATGCTCAGACGATGCTCATACGATATCGACAGCTTATAACGATGTATAATAACTATGGTATAAGTGAACTGACAACCAAACCACGAGACATTAAAATGCTTTTCACATACTTGCAACGTACACAGTGGAGCTAAACACTACAAGGGTATATGCTGTAAGCTGAACTCTGACCTCAAGCTTCCTGCTGACTTGCCGAGTGTGTGTGATGGAGAGACTGAGAAATTTATCTTGGACATCAAGTTATCTTCATCTAGTGTCTTAAAGTTCAGAGTAAATTATCAGTTGACTATGTATAGTGTCAGGTGAAAACTGGATGGAGGGGTCAGTTATGTCCAAGACGTGTTCAGATGGTGTCTTTATTGAAGCTACTAATTATGAATTTGCGAGTCAAATAATGCATACGCCTTTAGATTACAAGGACTACCTTGTCGAAATGTGGAAAACAGTTTGAAACGAATTCATTTCTTTGCATGGAAGCAAACACTTGTGCTGTAAATATTTATTATTCCCCAAATTCTACAATTTTCAAAAGTAGAATGTTAGATTTTATTGACTATAAGCAGTTGAATGATTTCTATACCAAAATTTCGTAATTTCTTCATTTCGATTTAAATCTTATAAAAATATTATTCGTATGAAATATAATGTTATTGTTATTAAATAGAATGTAAATGCATTGAATTTCATGGACCAATAAAAAACAGTCGAATGATCAGGCTATTTTGGCTTTTCTCTGAAGACGTACCTGAATTTGTTAACTCATATGTATCGTAGCTGCAAGGGCTTTCAGTCAAGCCGGCCGCACCCTGACTCGTGACTGCAAGGGCTTTCAGTCACATTGTTGTTAATTTTATGCCTTTGCGGTTGTTGAAGTAAAAATCCATGTCAAAGTGAGTGACAACAACGTGCTTCGATTCTCAAAACTAGCGCTCGACTTTTTTTTCATTGTTTGGCTACGAAACCTTTTGACTTCCTGCCAGTTGAAGGGAGGAAATCATAGTGGACTATTTTCCAACGGTTTTAGTAGTTTCTTCCCTTATGTTATTTTTTTAGGCTTGTGAAACCTTTGTAAAAATGTTTCTATTTGATCATTATCATGGCATTTTCTGTTGGAAATACTATAAAAGTGTGTTTTTAAGCAAACACAAGGTAAAGATGTTTCTTTTCTATACATGTTGATCTATCATGATCAATTTAAATTGTTCTTCTATCTCTTTTAGTTATTTTTTATGTTTTTTTAAAAGTGGGGACAATCGTGCGAGACAGAGACACTACAGGCCCTTACACTCCTCCTCACCGCAAGGGAGAAAATCAGGTTTGTTATTGCCCGGCCCTGAAAGACTGTTTGTTTATACAATACTGTATATATATATATATACATAGTGTACATGTGCTTGGCAATGGAGGCTTCCGATAAAGTGATTGGCTGGACAGGAAGATTGCTGGGACATACCCGCCTTCGCATTTTCAAGGAGAGCACAACAAGCTATTAAAGCTTTCGGAAGCATCCCAAGTAATGCATACACGTGAGAGCTGATCACCTCATGCTTCAGCAGCCGAAACAAGGTGTAAAGCAGCGGCGATTTGAACACACCAAGTGTAACTAATAGTACAGGTTTTAAAATGTTGAGCCACTCATCAAACCACACAAATATTTTTCAACCTTGAATGATATGCCTGTAAATAATTATAGGTCATTGATTTTAAAGCAGTTACATAAATGCAGAACTACGTAAGACGAATGATACGACAGCTACTGTCATTTTATAAATATTTATTAGTAGCTTACCGACAATTTATTGATGAAGACTATAAAATGGAAATAAGGAAACCTTTATTTTATTCGACCACACAGCATACTGTCATTATACCGGTAGACAATGACGCCACCAGAAGGAATAACTCTGACTCTATAACTCAGAGTAGCGCCCCTGGTCCGACAGTCACCTGATGCGTGACGTAGCTCCCTTCCAGTGTGCGCTGTAAACATCAGTCAAAATCTGCCTGTGGGTTTGATTGGAGGACATATGAGTTAGCATACATTTCTAAACTTACTAGAGCTAACTTTGTTTGAGAAACATTTCCTTTGATTTCGATTAGAAATGTATACCGAGTGCCGACTGCCGAGTCCCGAACAGGGGATGAAATGAGGTGACAACCAGCTGCTAATGCAGCCAATACCCCACCACTGACCAGTTACCCTAAGGGTTAGTACTGTTAATGGAAGGAAGAAGAGAAAAAGAAGAACCTTACCACGTGCCAAGTACAAGCTTAACAATAGCGACAACAGAGCTAAGATTGATCAGTGAGAGGTTGAGAAGGAGTGCAAGCCATGCGAAGCTGGAAGTCGCACAGACACCGATGTCTGGGCATACGCTGAGGGTGGTATGGTACGGAGGTAGAAACGCCCAGACTTACTGGAGGACAACCATCCTACCCATTCGATTATTTCCCTAAGAGCTGTCCCCTGTGTAGAGCGATGTGGCTAAAGCCGGAAGCTCGTGACCTATGCCCTGCTGGTGGGAAGCATCAAGCGCCTTGGTAGACCTGATGGTCCCATCGCCATGTTCGTGCTGGCGTACTCCTTCGACACGATCAGGTGGTGTTCCCAAATTAGAGGCCACAGGGTAAACCTTTAGTCCTCTTCCGATCAAAGTTGGCTGGTTGTGTGGTGAAGGCAGCCTCTGGAGACTTGGGCTGATGAAGAGTCACATGGCCTGTGACTAGTGGCTACCCTGCAGCCTCTCGCGGGGCCCCATGACCGAGTAAAGATTTTGGACCTTTGGCTTTGCCAGTCGCAACTTTGTGCATGCTTGCTCCTCCCACTGCTGAGTAACCTTCTATATAATTCACTTGATCCACAAAGAACTGATTTGTGGGGAGAGATTGGCTTTGGAATGGAGTGGGAGGAAGATGTGATCTGTGCTTCATTCTAAGCTCTTGGTACGACTCAGGTATACTGAAAGCGCTCGCATAGGTCAGAGCAAAGACTACCCGGGGTGTCTTAGGAAACGGCTCTGTGGTCCCCATCTGGCAGACGAGTTTTTGCCATGAATCCAGGTGAGGAGGGAGACTGAAACGCAGACAGTCGGACATGGGCCGAGTGCACGAATTTCACTGACTCTGGTTACCGTTGCCAGAATAATCAGAGAAACTTATTTCTGATTGAAGAACTGCAGCGGGACCTCGTCCAGTGGTCCAAAAGGAGCCTACTGCAAAAAGTCGGAGACGAAGTCGAAAGACCTTCGTGGAAAGAGGCTCGCAGATGTTAGTCATTCAGAAGTTTTTCATCTACTTGCTGAGGTCATGATCCTTCCCTGGGTCACGAAGGCTGGCTGCTATGTAAACCCGAGTGGTAGGCCATAATAGTAGATGGAAGCAAGTTTCTCTCCTCAAACAAATAGAGCAAGATGTCTGACCGAGTGGACTAGTGGTGAGGGGGCCCTGCAAATAAAAGCGAGCCGCAACGTGGAGAGACTGAGACGAGGGAGGAACTAGCAGCACACTGACAGCAACTACAACTTTCTGCTGAGTTGGTGTGTGTGTGTGTGTGTGTGTGTGTGTGTGCGTGTGTGAGACAGTAAATGATGGTTTTAACGAGCACATTACAAGAAGTTGTCACACGGATAGGTCTGGGACCCCTTTGACAGGAGGACTGGCTTAAGTTGTCTTTAAGTCAGAGACATATTGAATTATACCGGGGTCTGTATGTCAGCTACAGATAACAGACACAGAGAAAAGCATGCGCTCTCTCTTAAAGAAATACCACAAGTTTAAACAATAAAATAATATCACCCATTGGTCGATTTGCACATTCTTATAAAATACTTAGGAGTAAATTAAACAAAAGACAGCATTCAAAGGAGAGCCATGTACACCCCGAGATAAAATATCATTTCTGTCGTGGAAAAACAAATTCACTCTTAATTGCCAGGCACTATGCATTTATTTCATATTAAGTTTAGTCAGAAATTATTTTTATGATGAAAGTGTAGCCAAAGTCCCAAATTTAAAAATAAGAATACAAGGGGAAAATCGGAAAATATCAACAGCAAATGAGAAATGTATATTCAACATCCTGTTGACTGCACAAAAAAGATCAAATCAAATTGAAAACTAGAGTTCATAGAAAAAATATTACTTTTGTTTTTTATAGTTAGGATGACATTTCCTCTTCACGTGGGCCTGTGCAATGTAGGAGGCGGGAGAATAAATTATTTTTCTTTATAATCACATCGCATTCTTACATTTCACTTTGTGTTTTTAATTCGATTTCTATTTAATCTGCTCCGTTACGAAGGGGAATCGACCCTGAGGACTGAGGTTGTGTGGATGATGTTGTCTACTAGTCAGTAGGGAAGAATTCAGTGAGATGTTTATAGCAAAGTTAGTTTCTTCAACCTGTTGATCGTCTCGTGCTCATCATTGTTGAAAGTCAATGCACGGGATGAGTAGCTGATGTGCGAACATACTGTGAGTGGTGAGGAACATCAACAAAACATTGAACAACATTGACAGATGGGACAGAAGCACTGAGAAACCTAATGGTGTTGACTGAGTCTCCATCTAAGTCTTGTCACTATCCTTGTGCCCTTGATTTGAAAAGTTTTCTTTAGGACAAGAGATCACGTGCATGTAGAGCTGATGACTTCCGGTCGATTCGACCATTTGCCAGTTCGACCAAATGGATTGACCACGCACGAGTCGATTCGCTCTCAGTCCTGAGTTGATTCGACCACAGCCATAGCCAATTCGACCACAGGGCTCAGTTGATTCAATCAGCGAGGAGAGAAGTTACTCTCCAGTGTACTGAGTCGTTGTTCTTTGTCTAAATACAAAAGGAAACGACATTTTTGTGTCTACACAAATTAGTCATGTGATATAAGTACGTCAGCCATTGTTCACAAAGAAAAAGTAGACTGTTAGATGTCGCGCATAGATACTTACACGTGAGCGAGACAAAAAATATGTTTTTAATTTGCAGCAATTGGCAGGGCACAAGACGGCCACGGTTTCTTAAGTAAAACCATAAAGCGTTAAAAATATGAAGAGGGTAGAATATGTATAAAACTCTGTCTCCATTGACTTGAATCCTTTCTTCATCTCTCTCTCTTTCTCTCTCTCACACACACACACACACACACACACACACACACACACACACACAGACAAAGGATTGACGTCAACAAATGTCTAGACAGGAGAGTATGTGAAAATTCACTTGCAGTGAGGATGACCAATTTTTTTAAAACCCACTGGACAGTTTAAACATAGGAGGTGTGCTCAAGTACTATAAAGCAAAGTTCTAGTTTCAAAAAATATGAGCCAACGACACAATGTACGAGCAAAGGAATAAACCCCCCCCCCCACAATCTTACATCTACACCATTCATATGCACGCCTACAACATCGCGCGCACACACACACACACACACACACACACACACACACACACACACACACACACACACACACACACACACACACACACACACACAAACATATATATATATACACGCGGCTGACAATTCATCTGTGATGAATTTGTGACCGAATTACTTCATATATAATGATTTAGTGGAATCGGAAATGGGTGATCAAATCTTCTTTGGGTTGTGGTCAAATCAGCAATAGGATGTTGTTGAATCGACTCAAGTCATGAAAACATCGACTTAAGCCCTCCCTAGCAATGACTATTAGAGGCGTGCACACACACACACACACACACACACACACACACACACACACACACACACACACAAACGCGTGGAGTACATTTGTTAGTTCTATTCAAGAGTGATATTACAGTTGATACCAAGGACTTGGCACAAACACTTTTTTGGCGACCAGTTGTAATCATCAAAGTCAAACAAATCCTGGAAGTATATTATTTTTTTTTTTTTTTTTTTTTTTTTTTTTTTTTTTTTTTTTTTTACACATTTTATTATGCCTTTCTATAAAAACAAAGAAATCAACATAATATAAGAGAAGGTGAAAAAAAATTACTTTTTAACTAACCAATGGATAAAATAAAAGTTTGGGTTATTCAGGAATATTTCCAGCCTTTTTTTTTTTTTTTAACGAAGGCAAACTTTGTATATCTGCTTATTCAACTTTACAATCATTCTAAAAATATGACAACGAATAAATTTGCAAGTTTTGTGCCATAGACATGAACTCCATTAGCATCTAACAATATGCTCATGTAAGAGAAAAGAAAAAAAAAAACTGTAAGTGCAGCTATAAAGATTCTCGTTACAAACAAAATGTAAAGTCTCAGGCCACATATAGTAGCAGGCAAAAAAATGGCATAACAAGCATGTTGAACCTTATTTCACTGTACTAGGTATTAGCGACACTAGAAATATGGGCTCAGTTTCACAACACATTTCTAATTTTAAACACTTTTTGGTCTCCAAACAATTTTTTTTTTTTTTAATTATTAAGAATCTTTATAAAAGGGCTGGGACAAACGCAATTTACCCATTTCATGCAATGTCAATATGAGTTCTTTCAAATAGCCTAATCATAAAAAAGATAACATTACATAACACAAATAATAATACACAAATAATGTTACTCCATTTTCTTAACTTAAAATTTAAACAATACACCTAGGCTTACATATTACCATTTTTTTTTTCACAGATACATATAAGATATAATATTTTACAATATGAGACAAACATATAAACATAAGGTAAAAGTCATCCATCTGCCAAGCAGGTCATCCAACATGCTCATACATAGTTTTAACTAATCATACAGTCATGTGTATGTATATATAAATCAATATGTTTACATGACAAGTTGTTTATAGGGTAGCCAGAGTTGATCCAACCTTTCTTCATTTATTTCTAAACATGCATTAAATTTTTCAATTTTGTATCTTTGTTTCAATATTCGGATAAAGGGTTCTAGTTGGGGGGTGGCTTTTTTGAACCTGCAGGAATATATGTATGTTTTTGCGAGTAGCAATATTAAGTCAAGTACAGCATCTGTCTCGGAGTCGTTGCTTCGTCCAAACAGAACAAGATGTTCACTGACAGTTATTCTTGGAGCACTTTTACATTTGTCTGATATACACTTTTGTAAGTTTCTCCAAAAATCCTTAACATTTTCACAATTCCAAAATATATGCTGAATGTTTTCTTTTTCATCTCTGCATAGGCTACAGACATCATCATCTTCTAGTCCCATGTGGAATAAAATTACTTTTGTCCCTAGAATTCTATGTAACACTCTGATTTGCAGCCATTTTAATTTAATGTCTTTTATATTAGCCATTGTTTTAAATATAACATTCCAGTCAACATTTATGTTTACCCTCTCATCCCATTTCAAACAACAACTTGGCCTACATGTGTTAGATATCATCTTATCATAATATAGTCTTGCGCCTTTCTGTACTGATTGAATTATACTAAGAGTTTTATTTGTATCATATGTAAAAGAAGATAAATCTGTTTTATTTATTCTATTTAAATTTATATATGTCTTTATGGCCTTTATGCAACCAGTAAATGAGATGAAGTTAATGTTAACATCATATTTATTCTTGACAGCTTGGTATGATAGAAAGTTTCCTCTTTCATCCATTAAGTGTTTTACTAAGTATATATCTTTCTCCACCCATCTCTTATATAGAATTGGCTTATTCTCAATCTTAATTCTGTCATTACAAAAGATAGGTTCTTTCAAAATTTCTTCATGTTTTTCGCACACTATATTCTCTCCAAAAATCCTGTACGCTTTTAATACATCTGTCCAGAAGCTGTTTGCATTTATAAAGGGGCATACTGCAGGGCCTAGTTTGTCTAAATAATTTATTATTTTATGTGTTGACATGAGATTTCTTTTCCAGCTGTGGTTGGTTTTTTAATTTTCCGCAGCCATGATAGTTTTAATGCATTCATATAAATTCTAACATCAGGTATGCCCATGCCCCCAGCATGAATATTTCTAGTGGATATTTTTCTGTTAATTTTATCATTTTTACTATTCCAAACAAACTTAAAGATGGATTTCTGTAAGTCATTTATAATATAGTCTGGAGGGTTGGGTAGCAGTAGCCACAGGTGTACCAGTTTTGACAAGATTAATGACTTAAGTATTGCTACTCTCCCTAATGGAGTTAACTGTCTCTTTAACCATATTTTATACAGCATTCTAATTTCAGCAAGCTTGCTATCGTAGTTTAATTTTATACAATCTTTTAAATTATTTGTGAACCAAAGGCCCAGAATTTTAAATTTTTCTGGATTCCACTGCATCTGTAAGTGTGGTAAGAATTTAACTGGTGAATTTCTTTTGCTCCCCAGCCATATTGCACTTGATTTTTCCGTGTTTAATACTAATCCAGATATCTTTCCAAACATGTCTAATGTGCGCATAGATTCTTCAAAGGACAGTCTGTCATCTTCCAAGGTTAGTTCTGTATCATCTGCATACTGTACAATTTTACTTTCAGAGTTGTGGGTTTTTATACCTTTTATATATTTGTTTTTCCTTATCATAATAGCTAGAATTTCTACGCATAGGATGAATAAATAAGGTGAGATGGGGTCCCCCTGCCTGCAGCCTCTTCTTATTTGGAACCATGCTGATAATGTGCCATTCACTGACACACTTGATTTGATATTAGTATAAAAGGTGGTGATCCATTTGCAGAAAAGGGGGCTGAAACCAAAGACGTGTAGAGTATCAAGCATGAAACTCCAGCTAATACTATCGAAGGCTTTTTCAAAGTCAAGGCAGACTAGCAGACCAGGCTGTTTAGTCATACTTAAATGTTCAATCAAATCATATATCAGTCGAATGTTATCCCCAAGATATCTTCCACGGATGAAGCCGGACTGATCCTCATGGATCAGAGATGGTAACACTTTTTTCATTCTATTTGCAATGCATGCTGCCCCAATCTTATATATCACATTTAAGAGAGTGATTGGTCTCCAGTTTTTGATATGATCTCTAGCTTTATCTGTTTTAGGTATACATATAATAACACCTTCTTTTTGTGTAGCTGATAACTCTCCTTTTTGCAAGCCTTCATTTAGTGATCTAACAATGAGAGGGCCAAGCTGTTTCCAAAAAACCTTGAAAAACTCTACAGTAAATCCATCGCTTCCTGGGCTTTTACCATTAGACATATTTTTTACAGCCTGACCTGCTTCTTCTAGAGTGATAATTCCTTCTAGTAGATTTAGCTCAGGTTCAGTAAGTTGGGGGTGAGCGATGGTCATGCCGGAGAAAAGACGTGTGTGTGACTTGCTCCGGTAAAAATGTGTTTTTAGACCAAAAAGTGAAGGTCTAGCCTTTGAAAGTCTAAGAAAAAAAAAATGTAAGGAGATCTGCTATCTCTCAGAAATGAAATGGTTCTACAATTTTGCTTTTTGGTTAATCCATAAATCGACCTAAGGGAATCAGTACATGCCTACAATATTGAAGGCAAGTAGTCAGAGCTGTGTATGAGCTGTTTCAAGTGCTGAATTGTGGTCACCCAAGGAACTGTGTATCGGTCGACCGCGCGCGAATAGACTGTGTGTGTTGATGCTCTTTCCCTTCATCTTTTGGAAATAAACAATGGCTCCAAAAAAGAACAAGAGAAAGCAAGAATCAAGCACGGAGGAGAGTGTATCTAGTACTCCTTCGCAGAAGTTGGGAGAGACAGATGCAAGAGAAGCGCGGCAGAGAGAAAGAGCGGGAAGTATGACAAAAAAAAGTAGACCGTCACAATCACGGGACCGACAGACTCTCTTAACACAGGCCTTCTTAACTGCAGTTCCTCACGTGTCTAACAATCAGATAGCTGAGAAACTAGAAAATCTACAGAAAATCACCGAAACAACGAAACAGCAAATAGAAGACTGTCACCACGCACTAGCTAAACAAATTGACGACAAAGTAGAGATGCTAGCAAGTGCACTCTTTGATGTTAAAAAAGAAAATGAAATATTAAAGGCAACAGTGGATTCTCTCAAGAAGCAAACAGATGAATTAAGAGAGGAAATTGGCAGACTAGCAAGTCTATCAGGTGAGCAGAAGGAAGAAATAAACTTGTTAGAACAGTATTCTCGGAGAGAATCGATAAGGATTCACGGAATACCTGACGACCATACAAATGAAACAACAGAGGAGTGCGAGAGGAAAGTACTGTATGTTATTCAATCAAGACTGGGTCTGTCGGGCATTGACACTAACAAAATTTCAGCTTTGCATCGAGTAGGGAGGTTGCTCAAAGACAGGCCGAAGCCGAGACCGGTGATAGTGAGATTCATCTCTCGTAAAGATAGAGACAGAGTGCTAAAAGCAAGAAGGGGCCTTAAAGGGTCAGGTATGGCTATCAGCGAGGACCTCACTAACCTAAACGTGCAAAGACTTAACCGCTTAAAACAACACGAAGGTGTCATCGATGCATGGACGGCGGCGGGCGGTAAGCTGTTCGTGAAGCTGCTTGATCTTTCGGTGAGAGAGATCAGAGGCGGCAACGTCAGTCACATCGACCAGATGCTGATAGGCATGAGCCACGACGAAATAGTTCAAAAGCATCGGGAAGGGAGCGAGAGGAAACGGCAACAGCGTCCAGTAAGAACACCACAACAACAAAACTGGAAGAAACCTCAACAACAGCTAACACACGGAAGAGAAGCTCACTGTACGACTTCTATCTCCATCTTCGACCCGACCACCCACTCTACACCTTCAGCAACAACGGCAACAACAGCACCACGACTGGACCCTGCGGCTCGCACGTTCCGCCCAACACAAGTGCAGGACACTCCACAGCTAAAGGCATCAAAGGACTTGCCACAACAAGTACTGAATCAAGACACTCAGCAGTTGGCAAAAGATGACAGTTGACGAACATCACCTAGTGGATAATTCAATGGTGTGACTTCACTGTGTCTCAGTGCTCCGTGTAACCAAGGACAGCCCCCTTCTTTCCTGTGGACAAATCCGCCGACTATTTATAGCAATCTGCCCTCATATCACTACTACTGCTAGCCGGTAAGTGTGCTGTGTGTGTGTGTTGGGGGAAGGGGGAGGAGACTTTCTAGTGTGAATACGGTCAAGTAGTGTTTTTGAAATGGGTAGGTCAGGATACGCCCACTGTTGCACAGATTTTATGATGTCGCGCGCACTCCGAGACAAGACAGAAGCTGTAGTTGATAAGTACGAGGGTGAGAATGGAGGTTCATGGATTCTGGATGTGAAAAGTGGATATTTTTTAATGTGTATCTAGTATAACGTTTTTGTGTGTGTGTCTTACTACATAACCGAAGCTTTTTTCTTTTTTTTTTTTTTCTTTTTTTCCATTAGTAACAATAGGATAGCAAATGGAGCACGAGAAAGTTTTGATGTCCGGTAAGGACGTGAATGGAACACGTTGAAAAGCTCTTTCATAATGCAAATCAACCTTTTTTTTTAAAAAAAACACAACATTCAAAACGCACACACAAACACGCATGTATCTACTCAGCCTTTTGTAGAAACCTATTGGCCTACATAAGTTACAGTAGCTCCCTAGACACTTTCACCGCCAAGGCTAAAACACTAGACCACCGCTCATGGCAAAAATGGTGACGATATTATGTCACCCTGTCAGACTTATCATAAATTTTATGTTCATCCGTCCGTTTTTGTTTGTCCATGTATGTCCGTTGCTATGCCTTTCTAACTTCCCATCTGCTCATTTGTTACTAGATATTTACACATCAAGCTCTGTTAATCAAATGAAGGGTCCTTTGTGGAAAGTTTGTATTGACTGCCATGCTCCTCATTGTAATTTAAAGCTATACCTATTAGTGTTATGTACCTTTTTTCCTGTCTCTTTAGAAATTATCTCAACATGAGCACAAACTCACCAATCATTTTAGCCTCAATGAACTGTCAAGGCCTAGGTGACATAAAAAAGGAGAGATGTTTTTCACTACTTACGTAACAAGGCCTTCTCAGTTTACCTACTACAGGATACACACTTTGAAAATAAACAGGAAAAAATGATTTCTGCAGAATGGGGCTACTCTTGCCTTTTTGCTTCATACACTTCCTCCTCACGTGGAGTGGCAATTCTATTTAATAACAATTTTGAATTTTCAGTTAAAAATGTTTATAGAGATAATGGAGGAAATTATATTATAGCAGTGATAAAAACATTAGAAAAGGAGATTCTAATTTGTAATGTCTATGGACCAAACAAGGATAATCCAAATTTCTACTCTCAGCTAGAAGAGTGTGTGAGGCAATCAGGTATAGATAACATTGTGATTGGGGGTGATTGGAATACTGTTTTGAACTTTCAGCTAGATTGCCACAATTATAAACATAATAATAATACTAGAGGGCTAAAACAAATTGATAAGATGATGACAAGCCTGGACCTGGTTGATATATGGCGTGAATTAAATCCAGAAGCACTAAGATATACTTGGCGTAGGAAAAGACCCTTACAACAAAGCAGATTAGACTTCTTTCTAATGTCAGATACACTCTCAGAACTTGTTGTGGATGCAGATATTTCCCCAGGATATCGAACTGACCATTCTTTGATAACTCTATCATTAAGCAATAAACAAGAAGAAAGGAGATTTAATCTATGGAAGTTAAATTCATCTCACTTAAAAGATAAAAATTATCTAACGCAAATAAGTAACGTTATCAGAGAAGTTATAGAAGAATACTCAGCTCTCCCATATGAAAGAAATAATTTAGGAATGATTCCACTGATGGAGGTACAGTTTGTTGTATCTGATCAGACCCTTCTAGACACTATGTTAATGAAAATCAGAACAAAAACAATTGCCTTTGCAAGTGAGAAAAAGAAGAAAAATAAGGAAAAGGAAAAAATATTAGAAAAAATAATTACACAGCTGGAAGACAAGGGAAGGTTAAACGAAGAGGAAATTAACAAACTTGAAAAGAATAAAAATGAACTTATTAATATAAGGGAAGTATATTATTTATATTATAGTCCATGAAAGTGATACAGACCCTAATCAGCACAATTTGTCTACCAGGCATTTGAACATAGAGATAGGATAGTCTAGCAGCCCATAGTGCTATGTCCTCCTCAGATATTCGTGAAATAAAATGATTAATTCATGCACTGATTTGCTTGTTACAGAAAGTATCACCGACAATGAACAGTTCCGCTTCCAGATTAGTCAGCTCGAGCTTTGCACCATGGGACAATCCATTCGACATCTTGTCGCACAAAGACTACTTATCGGCGTTGTTTATCGTCTACTGTTTCGTGCATCCTGTTGTTGTTGTTGTTGTGGGTGTACCGTCCAACATCATCAGCTGTGTGGTCTTCTGGCGCCAGGGACTTGGGGACCGCATGACCGTCTGTCTCTTTGCTCTGTCACTGGTCGACCTGTGTTTTCTCCTCGTGTCAATGGTGTACAGTATCGGCTATTACCTGGGGCAGGTCGACCCCCAAGAGTATGGTGAGCTGTATGACATCCTTTTAACACTCATTTCCGGAGTAAATCAAGGATTTCGATGTGCTTCTGGGTGTATCACCATGGTGATAGCAGTAGAGCGATGCCTGTGTGTAGTCTTCCCTTTGAAGGCGGCGTCTTTGATCAGTCGTCGGAGCATGATAGCGATCATGGTGTTTATTGTTTGTTTTACCCAGGTGACACTAATGACAATGCCTGCAACATTTTTTGTTATTAAAGTTGACAATAGCTCGTCAAAGTTCGTTATTGCATATACTGAGTTTTACCTGAAAAATAGAATGTTTCTTGATCTATTGGAGAACATAATTATGATGAGTGTGTTACCGTTTACAACGTTTTTAGTCACGTGTCTGTCCACCGGCGTCACTGTGGTCAAACTGAGAGCCGCCATGACGTGGCGAGGACAGGTCAGCGGTAACAGTGTCAGAGGTCAAGGCCAGCATACGGCGCTGACTAAGATGCTTGTTGTTGTCTCGTGTATATATCTCGTGACGGCCATACCCTGGGTCATTTTCTTTCTGACCATCTTATTGGTAGAAGATTTTTCAGTTCAAGGACATTACTATAATTTGTTCTGGACGATCGCTATAATGGCTTCTCAGATTTCTTATGTTAACAGCTCAGTCAGTTTTTATGTTTACTTCAGCAGGTCCACCAGGTTCAGAAAAGATGTGTTGACTTTATTCGGCTGTTCTTTCCCATCCGTAAGTAGCGATCTCAGTGCCCCAAGATATACTTTGAAACGGTTTTGTACTATTTTATTTTAAAGCTGTATGTAGTGAAGTTTTGATTTAACAGCTTTGGTATACAATGGTAAATCTCACAAGTACCAGAAAAAAGTATTTCTATGACACATTGACATGCCTGCAGCAATGCTTTTCGACCTCACCGATACAATTATACTCACATTACCCACACGTGCATATCCCACAGGTACACAAGACGGCGCCTACATCGACACACAGAGGTGAAAGGTATGAGAGAGAGAAGAAAAGCCGTCAGATACTTGAACTATTACCCGAAAAGGTTGATATGAAGATCAGACTTGTAAGCATCAAACATGTTTTGCAAAGTTATGATATCAAAGCAGTGGAGATCCTGGGGGCCAGAGACAGAAGAAGAGCTGCTGGCGACCTGATGCCGCATGACACGCGGAACATGCAGCAGGTCGACATGAGCAGGTCGGTGACCAACTCGACTCTTCAGGTGCTAACATCTCACACATCCTAGGGCGAGGCCGTGAAGACACCAGTGGGACAGGGAGGACCCCTTGTGGTCAATAGGGACACCAACAGGTAGGTGAGGGTTCAAGGCTCAGTGGTGTTACATGTTCTTACATGAGACAATGCGTCTCAAGCAGGCTGCTAGGAAGCGAGCAAGAAGCTGGGACAGGACAAATGCAGATATACCTTTCTTCACGAAGAAACTGTTAGTAAATCTTTTATGTGGCCAGTGTAGAAGAACCTAAAGTTTGTCTTCATTCAACAGCAATTTGTTCGTTTTCCACCACATCTGCGATGAGTTCTCAATATTTTCCGTGGCAGTAATAAGCTGTTGAAGCTCAGAAAGAGAGAGACGCAGCAGTAGTTGCTTTCTTCAGCTTAAGCTTGCAGCTAGAGACAGAAAGACCTCAGTCTGGTCTTCTTTATTCAATCCTTCATTGATTTAACAGTGTTGTCAAATGAAATAGAAGCTGCTGCAGCTTAGGAACAGGACCAGACACGAGGAGGGGCGTGCAGTCAGCATGTATGTGGTACTAGGCATCGGACCGGCGATTAACAGGACCTAGTGGATGAAATTTGATGGGAAGGAAGACGATCCTGAAACCGGAGTATTGTGGCTCACCATACTTCACGGCCGAGTGGGGCCTTTCAGGTAGGAGTAGAACTGAGGCCAGAGAGGTCAAAAGTCACCTGAAGCTCCGGAGAAGCATGTTGTGGGATTGGTATTCAAGGTACCTGAAAGATGAAAACAATTTACTAGTAGAAAACTATAATACTTAATTTACCAGACAAACGCATAGAACATTTAGAAAAACACAGCTGCATAAAAGGATTCAATGAAGGTGTCAAGACATCAGCAGAAAGGGTTTTGAGGGCGATGAATATGAGGGTCGTTATACTTTTGTATGTTTCGTATTTTCAAAGTTAGATCGATGCAGAAAGTTAGTAAACATTTTTTAGATGAAAACCCAAATGTAAGTAGGTATTAAAATGTTATAAAAATTCTGTTAGTTTCTCTCAAAAATGTATAATCTCTTTTGAATGTTGTGGCGAAGCGGAAAGCTGAGTGGTTAGAGCTTTGGCGTCCGACCTGAGAGGCGCTGGTTCGACACCCGAACAGCGCAGCGAACGTTTCCCAGTCGATGTAGCTGGCGAGAATGGGTACCTGGCTCCATAGAGGGTTAGGAAAGGTAAGGCAGCGAGGGAGAGAAGATGGGCACCAACCATGAAGCTGACCCCAAATACCTCAACACCTTACGATGTGAAAAGGTTACCTGTTTATGTTATATTGATAGATTTGCTGTACAGGTCTGTACTGTAGAAATATACAGATTCTGACCATTCAGCTGATTTCAAGCTCAAATCGACTTTGCCAGCCTCACTCATTCCTTTCACATGCTTTACTTATAAATTTGTAAACATACATCTTGATTTATGCAGACGACAGCCCAGCATTGTACCACGTGACGAGATGACAGATTTTACTTGTATTCAAACTAGTTATCACTGAAAAATTAATTACAAACTCTTCTTTGAACAACCAAATCGGAGGGGTAGGGGAACAAAAGTTTTACATATGAGGTCAGTAAAGTACAATATGTACATTAGAATTATTGATGGTACTCATCAAGTATCCAACGCATGCGCAGTGCGCACTTACCGTTAGTCAAACCGTCAGGTATTAACCGCTCGGTTGCTTCTACCCAGTTATACGAGCATCAAGAGACGGGTGGGAAACTTGCTAAAGAAGCAATAGTAATGAATGGAGGCTGCCTTTAAAGTTCACCGCGATATCTTTGCCAGATTAGGATGTCCATGATGATAAGCGATAATAAAAATAATGTTATAATTATGATATAAATAATGCTATAATAATATAGTGATAATGTTATGATAATAAAGGTAATAATAAAAGTGTGCTTATATCGTGTCATATGCTAACCGTATTGGCAAGCTAATGGCACTATACAAATAATGATAATAACAAAGTGTAATCAAGGCTGCACAGGTTCCTATCCACACCGCAGCCTTAATTAGTAATATATCCGACTACATCGGGACAATATTTAAAATTATGTTTAGCTGCTCATACGGTAGTCTGCGGAATGGTCTAAAACAGCTAAATGCTGATGTGATGTCAGCACAGGACTCCAAACTAATTAAAGTACATTGGTTATATTGCTTTTAAGTCAGACACTTGCAGCACAACTCACAATAACTGAATTGATTGTCACGGTCCAGTGAATATCTAATGTCCCTGTAAATTAAACAGGTTAATTAAGCGAGGAGCATATAAAAGATCATAAGAGGTTTTGGTTTACTGATATCAAGACTATATCCCCAAACGGCAGCGGTCTCCATTTCAGACTTTGCTCATACCATGCCAAGAGCTAATACGGGTGCATATCAAACTATGAAAGAAGTGCGACGAGAACTGAAACACGAGAAATTAAGGTGGTTTTCACATGCGTGGAGTAGAGCTAAACACTGCAGTTTGGTGTGTTTTAAGCTGAACTCTGACCTCAAGCTGTCCGCCGAGCACAAGAGCATGTAATGTGAAGACCGAAAGAAATTTTTTTCTGGACAACGAGTTATCATCACACTCTCCTGTGTCTTCAAACTAAGTGTAGACTATCAGATGGCGAAGTATAATGTCAGGTGATAGCTAGGGTTACTTATGACCAAGGTGTGTTCCTTTAGTCTACATACGCGTTTAAATTACAGCATGTACCATTTTGAAGTTTTGGGAAAACGTTTTGTTACGGATGAATTTATTAGTGCAGGGCAAACATATGTAACCAAGTAACTTTCTTACACACACACTCAAATCGGCAGCCTGTCTCTTCTCAACTTCGTGTGTTGCTCGTCTTTCCGCAACACGATCTGTCCTCCCGACCCTTGGTTTATTTAAAAGGAAAGTTCTTACACCTTGAAATAATTTCGCACTATGGGGTTGAGGTAGGGAGATGAAACACGAGTACCCGAAGAAACGCCCGGTCCTGAGGACAGGTGTCACATACAGAAAATGTCCCGAGACGAGATCTGAACCCCCAGTTTTTCACTGCAGTGGTGACAAGCGAGTGTTTGAAGCAATACACTACCTGAGGCTCCTCCTCCCGTCCTGCCTCAGCTCTGCCCTTATCTACCCCTCGTATGGCTACACTTTCCGCGATGCTCCAGTACGCCCGCGGCGACTTAGAGCAGGAGTCCTAGCCAATCAACACCGAGCACCTTTTTCGTGATCCTCCGGCAGGTCCGCGCCGACGTATTTCGAGCGCCAAACCGTAAACAACAACAAAGCCAGCCTACTGGTTCCCACTCTACACTTGTATGCTGTAAACGACTATGTATTAGTCCCCAAATATAATGTTATTGTCACTTTAGTAAAAAGAATCTCATTAATCGTTTTGTAGAGATTTACGTGCTATGAAATATAAAGTTATAGTTTATACAAGAATGTAATGCTTTGAGTGTTACAAACTCTTGAACAAATAAAACTAATGAATGCTGAGAATATTTAAAGTTGTCTCTGAAGGCGTAACTGGCTTATTATAAGCATGAGTGTGAGACAAGTTACTCAAACTCCCTAGAGACAGTTTGTCGTGTATAGCTGGAGTCAGTCTGAGGTCTTCATCCGGGTCTAGTCGCCACATAAGCCCTTAACCTTGCAGAAAAGTTGTAAAATATATCATTAACGTATGGAAATAGTTTATAGGCATGAACAATTTATAACTGACTTTGAAAAAACTTTTCTGCACGCATTAAGCATTGCTTGGTTGTTGATAAAAACGTGGGCTTACAAGACTGTGATCACTAAGCTATGGGAGAAAGATTGCTTTCACTTTACTACATGCAGGCCTCCGCAAGTTGATACAGTCAAGTGAAATCCAGGATGAGGGTCCCAGTGGCAAACTGTTCAGAGCTTGTCATCGCCAAAATGGCGACAACACTTGTTGTGTCTCCAATTCACTACAAGCACTTTCTATTTGAAGGTCTGGGATGCCTGCGAGTGTAGCCATAGTTACTGACTCTACGACGAAAAAATGTTTTCTAAAAAAGGAATTTTTTTTACACAAATATTTAACTCACTATGTATATTAAATATTAAATCATTTCCAGCAGGTCACAAATAGTAAAATGTGTTTTAATTTAACTGCGCGTGAGAACACAAGCCACATTAGTGGAGAGTTGTAGCTGCTGCTCTAGGACTAGTCTACTATAAACTATCTCTCTTTATTCTGCCTATTAAAAGGGAATATACTCAATATAGGGAGAAAGTAAACGAACAAACGGATAACGAAATTTAAACATGTAATAGTTTCTTCCCTTGGATGATTCACTTTAAGCACACACACACACACACACACACACACACACACACACACACACACACACACACACACACAAAACTAAAGACATGACGATTTAGAGGGGGGGGCTGTAAAATTACCCTGACATGCTCACTCGTGCGTGTGTATGTTCACTGTAAAAGTTTCCCAGTGTGTCACTCTGTCCCAGTGCTGTTAGGAGGCAAACGAATCAGGTAAAATGATTGTAGGAGACTGAAGCCGAGAAGGGTTTGCGAGTGGAAGTGCGCCTCGATAAAAACAGACTTAAAATTTAAAAAAAAATTCATAGAACTTAAAATATAAAAGTGTGATCAAGTTCCGATTATCAGCGGCCCTCACACTTTTATAATTTAAGTTCTATGTGTTAAAGAAAATTCCGTAAAAAAAATCAGTCCTTTTAGTGCATTTCAAATAAAAGTGTGTCTAATTTTTTTACCTCTCTTTTTCCATGGCGAGAAAATGTAGGCTCACCAAAGAAACACCTCAGTAAAATGAGTTTTGATTTTTCTCAGTGGTTGCGGTCTTTGCCGACTTCCCGCTCTTTGGGATTTTTCTCCCAGTGCAGTTGCTAAAAAGCCGATTTCACCGAGAAACTTTAGCTGAGCCGTGATTCAGCTTTTATCTTTGTTTTCTTTCCAGTTTGCTACATCATCGAAACTTTAGTTCCAAATTACGAAAATCATAGTTAAATATTTTCAGAAAAGTCTGGGATTAGGAAGATGACACCTAAGAAGAATTTGTCCCTGGGAAGTGTGATTAATTGTTCAAGTATGGCTGTGGTGCAAAGAGAACTAAAACATGAAAATCAAACTACGTTTTCATGGATGGAACCAATTTTGGAAAGCTCAAATTTTGATTTCTCTGTTATAATTTAACCTCTGATCTTGAGTAGACTGTTGGCTTTTGGGCGGTCGAGGGTCAAGGACTGTGCACTGATGGAGGTGTGGGTGAGTGTAGTCTTCCTCTCTTTTCTTGCTGGCTATCGTATGATTGGTTCAAGAATGTTGGGTGTATGTGTCCATCCAATGGAATCCCTGGTTGTATGTCATGTGTTAGAATGTGTAAAGTTTAATTAACTGAAGAACAACTTCCCGGACTCTTATAGGCAGAACGTTAGTGTGAACGGAGCCCATGGTTGCCAGTTAGTCGAGGGTGGAGTACATTATCTTCTGTTTTGTGCCAACGTCGAGGAATTTGTCTTTGACACCAAGGCTTGAGTCAGGAGGGTGAATACTCGGGAGAAAGTCGAGACTTTGGGTTAAGAATTTTGACACCAGGGGCCAGTCAGTGACTACAGACCAGCAGGTCCCCCATCTATCATTGTGAACATCCGAGGACAACACGACCACAACTTATGTTATCTGTGAAGGTAGAAGTTTCACGCCAAGGAGGTCAGAAGTTGTTGTCAAAGGAGAAGAGACAATCTGTGTATTCGCCCGCGGACTAAAGCACCAGAGTCGGGTGGAATTGTGGCACATCACGGGATATTCCTTCGACGGCTGTGCGGGGTATTGTTTATTGTTTACCCTGACTACCGGGTGAACAAGCAGTCGTTAGAGAAGCCGCTGAACCTTCCTGGTGTGGGAGATCTTTCAGCATTAGCGCCGCCGGGGCAGCAGTCGTCGCTGTCTGACGTGGACGACGGACCAAGTGGGGGGGGGGATGGACAGTCGGAGGAGAAGCTACAGGTAGAGTGTCCGGCGTGTCGCCACTGTCGGTACGAGACCTGCTGCTCATCTCATCACAAGCCTGGACTCGCAGTATGGAGAGACTGAGACAGATGACAAACTCACATTTGTGTATATGTCTGTGAGGACGGGTGGTGGTCTTAACCGGGTAAAACCGTGAAAGTACGGACAGTGTTCACTAGGACTCTGTGTAGATGATGACGAGGTTAAACATTTCCTCAGATGATCATTGACACACGTGGCTGAATCAATCTGCTTAAAACAGATACAGGGAAACGAAAATCATAGAAAGTGAAAAATAAAAAGAATTTAAGCTTCAGGGGATTACACAACAAAATAAAATATTTGCGATTAAATACAACGATCACAAAAAAGTATTCACAGAAAAATCGTGTACACCTGTAGATAAAACATTGTTTCTGTCGTAGATAAACAACTTTTGTTTAAGCTCCAAACACTATGCAATTATTTTCTATTCAACAAATAAAAAAATATTTTTATTATTAAGCCGTCACAAAAATTTAAAAGAAAAAAGTCAATCATTTAAGAATAAAATATAAGAAAAAAAAGTCCAAAATATTTTAATGATAAAGCTGTGACAAAAAGATCACAGCAAACGAGAATATCTACATTCAAAATGTTTTTGAAAGATAAAAATGAAATTTAAAAACTAGTGTTCATAGAAAAGTTGAATTTTTGTTTTTTGTAGTATGGCTGACATTTTGTTTTTGTAAACGTGGCCTTTGTGAAGATGGAGGATATAGATTTTGTTGAATAATTACATAGACATTCCTATCATTGTGTTTTGTATTTCTCCAACTACTTTAACATTTTGTTGACTGGACTCCTATTTAATCCGCTCGATTACAAAGAGAATTCATTCTGAGCATAGAGGTTGTTTCTGTGAGAATGAGGCTACTTTTCGATCAGAAAGAAAATATTTGATGAAGTTTGAAACCAAGTTAGTTCCTGGAACCTGCGGCTCATTTTGTGCCCGGCATCAGTGAAAGTCGATGTATGGGCTCGTGAAACGAATTCTGTTTTGCTACTAAACGCAGGTTCCTCGATTTCCTTTGTGTACTTTCGTGTAAAAAAATGTTTGATGGTTAGGGAGGATTCATAAAGTATTAAACAAAATATTTACTGACCAGAAGAGTAATGGAGGGACAGAAGCACTAAGACAAATCTGGTTGCTAAACTTTACATCTACACTTTGTTCATCACAATCACAGCGCCTTATATTCCAAAGTTTTTTTTAAGGTGTGGATATCAAGTGCTTGTGTAACAGATCACTGTGTGAGTAATATATATATATATATACACACTAGTTTTAACCTCTATCCAGAGATGAGGACAACATAACACGAAGAAAATATTCTCTCAAAATTTTTTATGAATGAAGACCTGGAGTCGTGTACAAAGCTGAAAATACCTGAATATCTTGTGTCTAGACTGAGACAATGCCAGCAGTACTACTTGCAGGAAGCTGTGTTCATGTTATACAGCTGATCAGTTATTTATAAAATATTTTCTTTTAAAAAATTGTGCTGTGTCTAGAAAACATCTAACGTCTATAGGTCAAGAGTCCATCAAACTATGAACCGTATCCCAGCTGCTTATAACTGATGCAGAGATCAAATTGCAACAAAAGGGAGATATTAGGTGAAATAAATCTTGAAAGTAAATAGTCCGTGGTGATAATATGATTATTGACCAGCAGAATCTGTCTACAAGTGTTATGATAGTATAGCAGATCTCGTGCATATGTCCTCCTAAGATATTCGTGAAAGTAAGGCCATCGTTTCATGCACTGATTTGATTGTTACAGAAAGTATCACCGACAATGAACAGTTCCGCTTCAAGCTTTGCACCATGGGACAACCCGTTCGACATCTTGTCGCACACAGACTACCTGATGGCGTTGTTTATCTTAATATGTTTCGTGCATCCTGTTGTTGTTGTTGTGGGTGTGCCGTCCAACATCATCAGCTGTGTGGTCTTCTGGCGCCAGGGACTTGGGGACCGCATGACCGTCTGTCTCTTTGCTCTGTCACTGGTCGACCTCAGTCTCCTGCTCGTCTCCCTGGTGTACAGTGTCGGCTATTACCTGGGGCAGGTCCACCCCGTGACATATGGCGGTCTCTATGACTTACTTTTAGCTTTCTTCTCCGGAGTATATCTAGCATTTCGAAGTGCTTCAGGCTGCATCACCATGGTGATAGCAGTAGAACGATGCCTGTGTGTTGTTATGCCTTTAAAGGCGGCAGCTTTCGTGGGTAGTCGCAAGATGGCGGTAATTATGTTTTGTATTGTTTGTTTTAATCAGATGGCTTTCTCTACTATACCTGCTGAGTTTGTTGTTATTAGAGATAACAGTTCGTCAAGCTTTGCTATTGGCGTGTCTGACTTGTACACCAATAATCCAGTGTTCTTCAATGTTCTAGAAAGCATAATTATGATGAGTGTGTTACCGCTAACAACATTTCTAGTCACGTGTTTGTCTACCTGTCTTACTGTGGTCCATCTGAAGGCCGCCATGACGTGGCGTGAACAGGTAAGTCACGGTGCTGAGAAAGGTCAAGGTCAGCACACGGCACTGACCAAGATGCTCGTAGTGGTGTCTGGTGTCTACATCATGACCACGATACCATGGGTAGTCTTTTACATGGCGACATTGGTGATCAAAGATTTCTCATCCGATGGACGTTACTATAATTTGTTCTGGACGTCTGCATTAATTGTCAGTTACATATCTTATGTCAACAGCTCGCTAAGTTTTTATGTCTACTTTAACAGGTCAACGCGCTTCAGAAAAGATGTTTCTGCTTTAATTTTCTGTTCTTCATTGCCACTTAGTCGGTATCAAATTCCCTTCTTCCGCCGAGCATGATGGCCAGAATGCAGGCGCTGATGAAGCCAGAAAAGGGTGGCATGACATTTACTTAACTACAATGTCACAGTGTCAGATTGTCTCAGCATCTCAGCGGCACTATGTAGAGATGCTATACTAACAACCAACAAACATGAGTGACGGCAGAGAACTGCTAGACTGGAAAGTTACATCAGCATCATGGTCCGCATAAACATTGCCTGGAATGCCAACGTGGCCAGGAGCCCAGATATAAAATACTCTTGTTGTGCATGGCAGAGTGCGAAAAGAAGGACCAAGCGTGTTTTGTTGGTCACCTACAGTTGTCACTGCATTAGACACCTTCAGCTGTAGAGGTGAGTGGAGAAGCCAGGGTGACTGGTCTTTGAGCCTGATAACCCCGACAACACGAAAACGTCCCCGACTCGGGAGTGATCTGTAAACAATCCTTGCTTTCTGCTATTTGCGTGTAAAAACATAACTAACGACTTACACAATCACATTCTTCCAGTCAGAAGTAGCTACTAAAGCTCTTTCATACCTCTGCTGATTACTTGCTGAACTTGTTGAATGACACATTTAGTTAATTGTCTGTGGGTTAAGGAAATACAGATTCTTCTTACACCGTAGAGACATTGAACTTATGTTAGTAGTTTGGGTTGCGAGATAGGCAGATTAATGGTGTTCTCTCTTAGTACTTGGAGATTTTTGTTTTAGAGAATCACCAAAGGGATAAAGAAAATATTACGGATTGTACTTTGTGTAAAATCTCCCTCTGCTCCAGCAAAAGGCAAGAATTTATTATGGCGGTGTCCTCGTGCTGGTGTCGTCTACTGAATTATTGTCCTCTCCTTCCAAACTTGGCGTTCGTTCTGTCTCTGTCATCACCGACTGCTATTACAAAGAAATCATTTCCCAAGCTCTGGAATGAAAATAGAGACCAGTCATCAAACATCGACACTAACAAGATTAAAACTTCGAAGACTTTAGGAGAACCTGGAGGAGCCGCCATTTGTGATTCTGTGGGGTGGCACTGATCATTACCATAGACCTACACAAATTTTGACTTTTAACGATCATCGTCTGTCCTCTTATTGACATCAAATCAACGACACTATAAACTCCACTACCATTAGCATTTCTTTGATTCCTGTACTCGGCTATTAACACTATGCTCGAGCAAAGCGTGCTAACCAACAGATAGTACTTTCCCATCCATCAACTGCATGACGAGGCTAGCATCGTACGGATAGAATCACAAACTTTGTTATAAACTAACCCCTAGCCTCCGTTGGTCTTTGCCCAAAACAAGACGAGGACCTTGACAAAGAAAGACACATTGGCGGGTGGAAAACGATGTGTAAATATCTTTGTTTAAATACCCTATGGATTGTTTTGGGTAAAAGTTAGAAGATAACTGGGTTGTCCAATACCTATCCAGCTGGTGTTTGAATAATAATAATAATAATAACTTTGTAAATGGAAAATATCTAACGGGTACTAGGCAAACTCACTTGGGGATAAAGTGACACCACCTTTCAGTCAATGAAAAACATTCCCTACTCATCAATACGGTGCTGAATGATGCCACAATACAACTAGTATTTTTTAAACAATCGCTTATAAGTTTCGAGGCTGCTAATAACGAGAATAAACCATGAACAGACATGATGCTTAATTTATAAAGAAAATATGTTTTTCACATGTTAGCTTTATTCTTAAACCACAATAACACAGGTGAGTAAAGTGTGATGAAATGTTCAGGTGAAATGTCACCTGTCAAAACCACACGTGCAGACGACATTGGTTGGTCCTGGATGAAGACAACCCTGGTATTAGTGATTGTGACTAATTGTTATTGCTCGTGGGCCACTGTAAGCTGTGTTTCACCTCTTTGTACATGAAAAAAACTCAGACACATACGATTGACACCTCGTACTTCATAGTTGAATTTAATAATACATACGATAAAAAAATATAGAAATTATTATTAGTAAAATAAGTCTAACTTGACCACTATTGCAGGAGGGTGTAGAACAAAGGTAACAAAATTGCAGTCCAGGTGGTTACAGTCCAGGTTTGTGTACTATAAAGTTTGTCAAGTTTCAGATGTAAACATTTAGTTGTCCTTCAAACGAATCCTCCCTGGCCAGCATCAATAAAAATAATTTACAAAGGAAATCATGCTTCTCAGCTGCCATTAATGCTATGGTGAGATGTAAGAGGATTTATTTTATTCGATGTGAGTGCTTCCACATAAAAGTAATTTCACAAAGACTTTTAAGTGTTTGTATATATATATATATATCTATATATTGTGTGTGTGTGGGGGGGGGGTGGTGAGAGAGAGAGAAAAGATGAACTCTGAACTCTTACGCTCCCCACTGCCAGGGAGACAATCAGTGTTGTTACCATGACACTACCTGCCGGGACCTGAAAGACTACATCTCGTGTAGTCGGCCTGTGATGCTGTAGACATGCAGTCAGCAAGGAAGGCTACCATTGAAGTGATGTGATAGACAGGACGATTGCTGGGACAGATCCGCCCTCACGTCTTTAACAAGAGTGTATAAGGCTATTACAGCATCAAAGACTTACATACGCGTGAGCGGAGATAACCTCAGGCTGCTAAAACTTATTAACAGCTTACAGAATTGGTGAATATCACCAAATAAACATGAGATGACCGACTACAGCTAAAGGAAAAGGATTTTACGAAAGCGTTTACTACAAAGATAAAGAAAATTAACAAATCCGTGGGTCACCAAAAATATTCACGGAAAACTGGACTAAAGTGCATTCCCTTAGTGCAGAACAAGAAATGGTGTTAGGTAACAGAAAGAAGGCTTATATGACACTTATGATCCTATTGACTACAATAGCCTAAATATTCTTGTATTGTTATTTAGAGCGCAGATATATTTTCTCTAACAAAGTACATGCTGCTGTATCAAGCCTCTGGGACAATACTGCAAAGACCTGTACAGCTTCCCCTGTCCATAGTCGCCCTCATGTTGTGGGACTGAATACTGCAAAGACCTGTACAACTTCATCTGACGATAGTCGCCCTCATGTTGTGGGACCAGTTCAGAAGCTATTCTGTGCCAGGGAATATGGACTTGCCCACTTCTTTCTTTGTTTACTTGCCCACTTCTTTCTTTGTTGAACTAGACCACATTCCCATTTTCAATTGCCCACTGGGACAAATAAAGTTGGTCATTGTCATTGTCATTGGAAATACAAAGATTGGCCTAGGCGATGGACACGGTCATTAATTCGTTCTCTCATCCTCACCTGTAGTGTTCAAAATAATCTAACATGTGAGAAACCATCCAAGACTTCACTTCTGTCTCGGTGGGGGACTAACATGAAATTTGCTTTGCATATGACATTGATCTTGTGTCAGCAGCTGCAGCACACCAACAGTGAGAGAGCAGGCGCTGACTGGATGGAGACTGTGTCTGACAACAGCACGTGGAGGTCAACACCAACGGTGACAACCTGTATCACCAGACAACAGCTCAAATAAAGCAGAAGGCTCGGGTACCTGGGAGCCACCCTCATCAAACATGGAAACTGCGTATTAGAAATTATCAGGATTGCAACAGTGACAACAGCAACAGCAACAGGAGCAACAGCAGGATCTGACTGCTGACAGAAAACTTAAAGAACAGAGACATTGGAGACCAAGTGCGCGAGTAAACTGCTAGAGGAGTTTGCTATCGAGGGCACAAGACCTTTCAGCAAGTGTGAGCTGTAATTGGTATTGGAATCGATATGAGTCTTCAAAACACTCTTCAGATTTTCTGTACTGTCTCATTTCTGTATATTGACTGTAAAGATATTGAATCATACTGACAACTGACATTGAACGAAGGCATTTCGTTAAACTCATACGGACAGTAAGTACCGACCTGGTTACATAAATAAGAGAACTTCACTAAACATGCATTATGTCTTGATCAAGATAAAAGACTAACAGCTTTTGTTCAACAAATAAAAAAATAATTTTTTTCACCTATTTCATGTTATTTTATGCAAGGAAATGTACATCATTTGTTGTTTAGAAATGAAGACTTAGGGGCACCTCGAATTTTACATTTTACAGTTATTTTACAGTTACTACACGAAGTACTGATGGTATTTGTTCTTTCATGTAATCATTTGTAAAAATCATGAGTAAAAATGAGAAAACGCGGAAGATTTTTGCTATGCCAGTCTGTTGATGTGTCTTTGGCTCACTACCTGTCTGGCTACCATCAAGACTTTTAAAAGACAGACACGAGAGGTACACATCGCAAATCTGAACATGAGAACTCGCCTTACTTTCAACGCCTAGTGACACACAAAGCCGATGTGTTTGCTATAACAAGTGCAAAGGTTAGTTTAAATACCGTTAGACGTCCAACAGAAAGAAATCCATTGAATCATGGCGGGGGTGGGGGCAGCCTGTATTAGTGAGTAGTGCTCAAGTGGCTGAGTGTGACAAGTGAGTGAACATCTTCATGTGACCTCACCGAGCTGCGCTCTACCTTTTTCAAAACAAAAAGTACCGACCGACACTTAACGCATTTAGTGTCTAAAATGTAAGGAACGAGAACTGTTCTGATAACTGATGACAAATGAAGATGTGAGTTCTCCAGCAGCGTCTCGGGAAGAGATACCCGGATTAAGAACGCTGCCGGGTTACTGTCACTTATCTGTCACAATGTTGAACAATATGTCCGTGGCCCTCAATGTTGTTGTAGCGGGGACTGCTGTCATGATACGATGCATAGCGGTGAGGGCAATGATACGATGATAGGATAATTCGCTGAAGTAATGCCATAGGCCTCCTCAGCAAGACAATGACTCGTCGTGTTCTGCGGGGTACAAACAGTGACTCTTGTCGTGTCCCTACCTCTGGGATATACTGCGCGGAACTTCAGAAGTCGGACATGAAGAAAATCATTCGTCCAAACTACTTGCATGAAACTAGTCCGTTAAATAGGATGTAACCGTTGATGACTGTTAACGACTAGAGTCACCGCTCGTCCTAAAGCAGGTGACAACTCAACAGCCAGGCCTATCCGTGCCACTCAAGACCTTAACACTGTGTACCGCAGAGCACTGGTAACTAAGGGTGCATTGACAGGTATCCTTGGGTACTTCGCTGCCGTTGGCGGTTAGGTCCGTTCACTCACACAGCTTGTCTATCAATGACTGTGTATCCTCGTGAAGTCGCTACCTACAAGACGTGACTAACTCTCTCCAGCCGGTCAGGACGCCTAGCAACCTAGTTCCTAGGGTAGCTGCCTAGCGACGCAAACAACTATAGCATCCATGGCGACTAACTACACTAATTTATTCTATTACATCAATTGACATGGATTCTTATCTTGTTCAACCGTGTCGGTCAATATTGCACCAGACATGAGGCCTCTCAGGTAGCTTCCATCTTTGTTTACATAAGCAACCTGGAAATCAGCGTCATCTCGTGATGTAATACAGTGACTTACGTCACCCAGTGACGTGAATACCTCAAGACGGTGGCTACAGACCTAGAGCTAAAAATAACTCACTACAACAACTAAATAGCACGCTACAACAAATAAACAACTCACTACAAAAATAAACAACTCACTACAACAAGTAAACATCACGCTACAACAAATAAACAACTCACTACAACAAGTAAACATCACGCTACAACAAATAAACAACTCACTACAACAAGTAAACATCACGCTACAACAAATAAACACCACGGCAGCGTGTAGTTGACTAGTGAACCGTTACACAGTCGCCCCTCAGAAACAATGAGGAGAAAAGAAGGTGAGCGTCGTTGACTGTCAGCATCTTCCTACGCCACTGTCATGTTTGTCTTTGTCACAAGCCCCATGTTTGTAGAAAGTGAAAGCCTGAGCACTCACGAACGAAAAATAAAAAAATAACACAGCGATTATTATCGAAATATATTACCCTTGTCAGCCTCAAATATCACAGTGAAATACTAGTCCACATCTTATACACGAGACTGGAAAATTGTTTCAACTCAAACACGAATCAGCCGTATGAAATAAAAAGAAATATTTTTGAATTATCCTTACCAAGATTGACAGGTTCAAATGGTGGAGACGTATTGTTTCTGAAACAGCAGTTGTTTGTAAATAGACTTTTGTCTTCAGTTTCCGAGATTGCACAATCCACATTATTAAGAACCCTTAAAGAGATCCTGACATTTTCAAAAACTGTTCCGCTTAAAAATATTTCAGAGAAATAATAACAAAAATCAATTTGCTAATTTTTCCACAGTTATTTTCGTAATAGGTGCATACATTCAACCTCTCCTTGATTAAATAAATTCTGCACTTGATGAGCAAGAATTGGCAGGAGATGGCGTAGACTATTACATTTATTTGCACAGATATTATTACCGCAGTTTAGATAAGTCTTTAACAATCATTTAATATTCTTTTTCCACATACACATAAAAGAGCGATTACACTTTAGTGTTTTTCTACCGAAAATATCTACACCTACTGGTTGGAGGGAAGCTGTCTCGACTATTTCCAGACACAAGGCCATTTCTTCGATGATGTCACTGAGCCCCGGGCTCACCACTAAGTTTGGTGACTTTGGTGAATGTGGTAAGTGGTGATGGTGGGTTGTCTGAAAATGTTGGACTGGTGTGAAAGTAAGAGGCAGGTCGGTAAGTAAAGTGTCTTTGCCGAGCTGTAGTCTTGTGAAGCCAGTTTCAGAAGACAGCAGACCTACTACTGACAGGACCCCCCACCACCCAGAAAAAAACAACATAAATGAAAACCTATCGCATCAAAAAAAATAATGTTCTGGAAGGTTAAAACAGAAACAGTGTTCAAACTGTGGCTAACATTCCAACAGATATGAAGAAAATAGTCCATTACAAACATGCATTAATTAGTGTTCTTATTCATACTATGTCTTTTATTTTAAAAAATTTACGTATGCGTTCTATGCATATTTAAAAGGTCAAACTTAGTAAGTGTCGAAAGCTTTTACATTTAGAAGAAAAATATTGAACGCTACTCATTCGTTACCCGTTTGTGCAGGGTTGCCGATAACGGAAAATGGAAAAAGATTAATATTGTTGATCTTCTTTACAGGTCAAGTATTTTCCTTATTTACTCTCACCTGCAACTGACTGGATTACAGTTTGAAGACAAAAAGACTTCCGCATGTTCACTGAACCATTAATTATTATAAATACATAAAGTAAATGTTTACTTTGAACGATTTCAGGGCAGCATGCGGATCAGTCGTGACAAAGAATTTGATTCAAACACTGGGACTATCTAGACAGGTCAACACTTCTGAGGAAAACGCCTGCCATGTGTATGTTCTAAAGTAAATAATTAGAAGCGAGGAACAACTAGCTTGGAAAGAAAAAACCGTCGGCTTTTACTTATTTTATATTGTATCTGTTATATTGTATATCGCTTGCATCTGTGTATATTGTCCATTACTTGTATCCATTCCTTCTCTGACCGTTGTTCAATCATCTGATAACTGTTGCACCAACAACTCCAAGAAAACATGGAAATGAATGTTCAACGGCTTGCACTAAGGTTTTCTTTACAAATCACATATCAGACAGTCTGAAGACTTGACAATGCAGACAACAATTAATGTTTCCATCTTTAAACTCTTTTTGTGTTTTTCAGACATTAGGTGAGAACCCATCGCCGAGGAGCTTCCCAGAAGTGATTCTCGATAAACAAAATGTCTGAACTCGTTTTTGTCGCCTTGACTAACATTCTTTTTTTTAATGCATTTAAGGTTAGACTAAAAGGTCGATGGTTCCTAATCTTATAACAAAACTGTATAAATCATCTTTGTATGAATTCGTTGCTTGTTGCAGAAAATATAATCGACAATGAATAATACTGCTCGAGTTTTAGGCTTCGCACCCTGGGACAACCCACGTGACATCATGTCTCACCAGGACTACCTGAGGACGGTGTTTATTCTACAAACTGTCATCCAGCCTGTTGTTGTTGTTGTGGGTGTACCGTCCAACATCATCAGCTGTGTGGTCTTCTGGCGCCAGGGACTTGGGGACCGCATGACCGTCTGTCTCTTTGCTCTGTCACTGGTCGACCTCAGTCTCCTGCTCGTGTCCCTGGTGTACAGTGTCGGCTATTACCTGGGGCAGGTCCACCCCGTTACATATGGCGGTCTCTATGACTTACTTTTAGCTTTCTTCTCCGGAGTATATCTAGCATTTCGAAGCGCTTCTGGATGCATCACCATGGTGATATCCGTAGAGCGATGCCTGTGTGTAGTTTTCCCGTTGAAGGCCGCGTACTTGGTCAGTAGTTTTAACATGGCGGTGATAATGGTTTGTATTGTTTGTCTTAACCAGGTAGCGTTTTTTACTATTCCTGCTAAATTAACAGTAGTTAAAGTTAACAGCAGCTCAGCAAAGCTCGCCATCTCAACGTCTGATTTCTACATCAAAAATAGAATGTTAGTAGATATCTTGGAGAACATTGTTATGATGAGTGTCTTGCCGCTAATCACGTTTCTAGTCACGTGTGTGTCTACCTGTCTGACCGTGGTCAAGCTGAGAGCCGCCATGACGTGGCGAGGACAGGTGAGCTCCAGCAATGAGAAAGGTCAAGGTGGGCACACGGCGCTGACCAAGATGCTTGTAGTGGTGTCTGGTGTCTACATCCTGACCACCATACCCTGGGTCCTCTTCTTTCTCGCCATGCTGCTGGTAGACGGCTTCTCGTCCAAGGGACACTACTATAATTTATACTGGATGTCAGCTCAAATCGTCAGTTATCTCTCCTACGTCAACAGCTCAATAGGTTTCTATGTCTACTTCAACAGGTCAACCCGCTTCAGAAGAGATGTGCTTACCTTATTTTGTTGTTTGGATAGCAGATATCTGAAGACTATTTCGCAACTCTAGATGCAGTATTATAATATTTTGTTTCACCATTACATTGGTTGTAGGAAGAAGGCGACTGTAAAGACTCCCCCGATCATCAAAGAGCAATATACTGACATTGCTACTAACCTTGCTAGGTTATACAATGGACATCAGACAGCTAACATTTGTACTATGTATACCGTTGCGACACTCAAGATTTCTACTATATAGAGCTCAGGTTTTAAAAGAGAGTGAACGGGTGTATCTTTCGATCAACCGGAGTTGCAATAGTGAACAAGACATCCCATGTACAGGTGTGATGTGAGCAAGTCCTTATTCTGTTGTGCTCCTCACGAACACGTCTTCGTGTTCACCAGAGATACAGCATTGGACGACCTTCTGGTGCAGCTCTCTATATAAACACATCAAAACAACAAGACCACAACACATTCATATCTGCTCCACCAAACAGACTCTCAAACAATTGTGGTTCAGGCGTACATATGATCTTCATTTATTCTCCCACAGTGGTATTCAGAAGTCCCACGGCCGAAACAACGAAGGGCATCATGTTGGTGCTGCATGCAGATAGAATTCATCGGTGGCCCAATGGAAGTTGAAAAAAAAATTTTCTTGACAGGACATGCCAGTCATCGCGTAGAATGGCAGACACTTTCGAATGTGTCTGACTGTCTGACAGAGTCTGAAGATCACTCTGAGCTGTTCCAGTAATTTTGGAGCAGTTGTATACAACACGATGCAAGCTGCTTTTGTCCTTCACTGATGAACTGTGGTAGAAAAGGATAAACGAGAAGAACAGCACACTTTATATGGTATCAATAAAATAACCGAAGAAATCTCTGGGAGAGAGAGAAAGACAAGTTCATGGAAGAGGCGCTGTTGAGCTTCTTCACGACATCCTGAGAGTTGGTAACACAGCGAAGTCTTCTATCAAAAATGGTGCCCAGGGACCACTTGCACAACACATTTCTAATTTTAAACACTTTTAGGCCTTAACTCTGTTTAGATAATTAGTTTAAAGTGCACCCCACAATTTTAGAATTTGTAAAACTAAAACTGTTTTAAGTAAGATAAAGTTGTTTAAGTCTGACTTTTCGTCCTGCCCGCACAATTTTTGTATGTTTTTCTGCAATGCATCAAAGAAAAGATTTTGCTTCTTTAGAACAGTTTTGAGGTTTATAAATGTGTTGTGCAACTGGCCCCAGGATTTTAAATATAATGACAATTCCCACCTCCTTGTTATGGATGACAGTTACGGGAATCGGTGGAGAATTCCGATGGACATTAAAGGCAATCTCTTTGGTTTTAAAGGTAAAAAAAGGTAAAGGTCATCCTATAACCTTTTCAGGTCGTTGGGGAGTGAGGTGTTAAAGACCCCACTTTTCTCGGGGCCAGCTTGTACATGAGGGTGGTGCCCATCTCCTCTCCCTCGCTGCCTTACCTTCCCCAACCCTCTATGGAGTCAGGTACTTATTCCCGTCAGCTGGGTCAACTGGGGGAAGTTTGCTGCGCTTATCGGGAATTGAACCAGCGCTCTAACCACTCGGCCATCCGCTTCTTTGGTTTTACTGGCATTAAGTTCTAAGAAATAGTCGTCGCACCAGGCAATAAATTCATCTATGGCCACACCATGGGTATATACTGGACCGCTACGAAGACAGAGAAGTTCAGTAAAATCAGAGAACTGGACAAGATATTAACCCTCGTGGTGACCGCGACCTCTGATGGTATTGAGGATTATTAGAAGATTAATGAGTCTGTGTGCATAAACATCGACATAAAGAAGTATTAATCGTCACTTACCTTTTGTACTATACTGATGTTTGTGTACTTAGAAGAATGGTCAGTATCAGGGTTTCGTCCTGAATGAACAGAATATTAGGTTATCGTATTTCATTTCTGTAAGGTCTTTCTACATTGTACCCAGAAGTTTCGTTTAGAATTGTCCTTTTGCTTGTGTTTGCATCCATATTATTGACTTTTCCCCCAAAGCTTGACATTCTACTCCTGTATCATCACCAGCGAATCAAAAGTATGAACTAATAACTGAAAGACTGAGCCACCACGGGTAATGGTCATCTTTTTGGGTATTGTCATGATTAGTGTGCAGTTCAAAGATGAGTTGCCCGCCAACCTTCCTGAAGTTGACGACAGTCACAAGTGAGGAGGACATCGTCTGTCATGGCAATACGCCCTGTGTCGCTACTCCAATGTTTGTACGAGACTTCGGGAGAGAGAGAGAGAGAAATCTGATTCTTTTGACTCCTCTGCTCAACCCGTTTTCCCATATTTCCACGAATCTCTCATATTTCTACAATTCCTAAAATGAATAAACTCAGAAAATAGTTAGAGAAGAAAAAGCAGCACCTTGCTGGTATTGTGTTGTTGCGAAATGTTCTGTTGAACAACTATATCAACTATTACATATATACATCTAACAACTATATTAACTGCTTATATTTATATTATAGATATATAAAACAATGATGTTAAGCATCCTTTAATAGATTTTCCTCTATCTTAAAGTCTTTTCAAACTTCCTCTTCCGGACACAATGTTTCATGTTAAAAAAGTCTGTCTCTTGCTTGTTTTAACATAGATGTTTACTACAAAAGCTAAAACGAAAATAGTAAGTGGTCTTTAAATTCTGTCTCTTTATAGAATATTGAATTGTTATGGTATAATTTCTATTTTTAAAATGTGAAAATAGTTGAATTTAATATAAATTTATATAAAATAGTTTAATTTTACTTATCCTTTGAACGGAAGACGGTTGGGATACTAGAGACAGTAGAGTACGTAGCAGAAATGTAAAGGGTGAACAAGTCTTCGTTTTCCCTCCCCCTCCCCACACGTTGAAGATTTAATTATCAGTAGTTGAAATATATGCATAAGGTGGACAGCTCTGACAAAGTGATCCTGTAGCCAGTTATCACCTGACAATGTACCCATGACATCGATACACTGGTTACTGGAAACAATAAAACATTTTAAACTCTTGAATATGTTTTGCCGTCCGCAAGTTTCTTGCAGTTTATACCTTCTTCTGCTCTTCAAATATGAGCAGGATGTTATGTCAGAGACTGCCTGTATGCTAGCAAGGTGGGTTTTCCTTGTGCACGCTTCAGTGAACCATAAGTATTATCCCATGACCCATCACTAATCGGAATTAAATTAAAACCGGAAGTAGAGCATTAAACAATGTTGACACTGTGTTGTGACTTGGAACAGGAAGATGTAAACATACTGCTGTCAACAGTTCGCCACAAGTGTTAGGTTTTGATAAATAACATGTTAATAAAGATTACAAAATGGCAGCATGGGGTGTCATTGATGTAGAGATAGTGTGTGAGACATTCAAAGAGTTGATAACAGCGTGTGATATCAAAACAATGACGTCACGACACAGCTGAGTCCTTGACAACATGAAGGTATCTATGCACTCAGTGTCTGTGATGTTGATGTCAGTCTATTTACAGTGGTCATTGTAGGCTTGTATATCTCGATAATGACGAGTATCTACCAAACTTTTTTGGATTAAAAAATTGCACTTGGCTAGTCCTTTAGAAATCATTTTTAAACTTTGACATGCTGTTGTGTGCGCGAATCTTTCCTTTGTTTTTGCTTCTATAAATATGTGTAAATAAATATGGGATTAACTAAAGAGATTCAAGACGTGCGGAAACGAAGTTTAAAGAAAAGCAGCTCACTTGGGGTCTGTATGAAACGATCAGTTCATTCCTTGACTTTTACCAACCTGCTCGTCTTCTCTCCACCCTGGCGTCAACCTCCCTCCAAGGTATCCTTAAGGAAAGTCTCAGACAGGGTATCACACTCGGTCACCAGACAGGGTATCACGCTCGGTCATCAGACAGGGTATCACACTCGGTCACCAGACAGGGTATCATACTCGGTCACCAGACAGGGTATCACGCTCGGTCACCAGACAGGGTATCATACTCGGTCACCAGACAGGGTATCACACTCGGACACCAGACAGGGTATCACACTCGGTCACCAGACAGGGTATCACACTCGGTCATCAGGGTATCACACTCGGTCATCAGACAGGGTGTCATACTCGGTCACCAGACAGGGTATCATACTCGGTCACCAGACAGGGTATCACACTCGGTCACCAGACAGGGTATCATACTCGGTCACCAGACAGGGTATCATACTCGGTCATCAGGCAGCGTATCATCAGACTAGCTCACGTCCTTTCACTATTGCACGTTCCTGGTGTCCTGTAGGTGTAGCGACTGTGCTACATACCTATTTATAGTTTAATGTAGACCGTACTAGACTCTGAGTACCATACTCAGACACTTGTTCTCGAATCTAAATGAGTAAATCTGATGATATGAACACATTATAGCTACGAATATTTTCACAATAGACGTGTACATACCTTGGGCAATGCTTAAGCAATTTCTTCACTCAGTGTGCAAATATTTATGAGAAAGTGAATAAGTAACTTCAAGCAGCGAATATTTTTTTGTTTATTTGTTATTTTATTTTGATTTATGCCATCTTGAAACCTTCTTCCATTCTGTCCATGTGCGGACAGTGACCTAGTGAACTGCTCAAGTAGAGTGGAGAGAGTCTATGTCCTCACTACTCTGTGCCTGTAAAGCTGGGGATAAAGAGTTTATAGGTGTAGGCAATGGACACAGGCCCTCTCACACCTGCATTTTTGACATCTTCTCAGAGAACATTGAAGAAACCCACCACAGCTATCAACATTATTCGTCATCGGTGGGAGACCAATATGGAACTTGCTTTACAAAAATTGATCCTATGGTAGACAGGAGCAACAAGACACCAACAGCAGAGTGAGAGAGAGAGAGCAGGTGCTGATTGGATGGAGACTGACAAAGCACGTGGAGGTCAATACGAACGATGATAGCATATCAGAGACCTGCATCACCAGAAAACAGCTCAAACAGAAGCTTCAGGCACCCAGGAAGCCACCCTGATCAATCATGGAAACTAAATAGCAAAAATCATCAGGACTGCAGCAGCAACAGCAGCAACAGCAGGCTGTGACATTCGAGACTAACCACCCAAGTAAATTGCTCGGAGTTTGCTCTCAGGTGTATCAGACCTTCCAGCATCTGTGAGCTGTAATTTGTGCTGGAATCGATATGAGTCTCTAGAAACTCTTCACATTGTGTACAACTTTTCTGTAAAGATACTGAGGCTTGCTGACGACACACTCTGAACTAAAGTATTTCATGAAACTCTCCTCATACAGACAACAAGTATCCACCTGTGTCATGTCAGTCTGGCTGCAGACTTTGAGCACTGTTGTACAAAAAGTGATAAAATAACTTTCCCCACATATTTCTTATTATTTTATGCAAGAAATGGGACATTGTTCATTCATAAACCCGAATTTTACATCCAGCACATGTTATATTTACTAAACTAAATACTGATGATATTTAACCGACCTGACATACATTTGCGAAGGGCATACTGTGCAAGCGAGTAAAATGATAAAAATTTACAGGATTTTTCTTTGTGTTGATGTTTTTGTTAGTTTGTCTTTTCTGGCTGACTAGTTACCATCAAGATGTCAAAAGACAGCTAGGAACACTGCAGATGGCTAATCTTAACTTCGAATACGCTTTTGATGTACAGTGACACACCCGCCAACATGCTTGATACAAGTGCAACGGTTAGTCTAACAACCGTACGGTCCCAGAAATGTCTTCCGTCCAGTTTGTCTGTGGTAAGATACAAGTGAACAAATAAAGATACGAAGTAAAAACAGACGCGCGCACACACACACACACACACACACACACACACACACACACACACACACACACACACACACACACACACACACACACACACACAATCTAAAGGGAAATTCATGGCAATGAAAATACTTTTAATTACAATAAACAAAAAGCAATTATCCCCCAAAGTATCACCGCTATAGTCGTCTTAACTGTCCCAGTTAAACACATCTCCACATTGTAAACTTATACTGGCAGATTGTTTCAAATTCCAGCCTTTGCACCCTGGGACAACCCACGTGACATCATGTCTCACCAGGACTACCTGAGGACGGTGTTTATTCTACAAACTGTCATCCAGCCTGTTATTGTTGCTGTGGGTGTACCGTCCAACATCATCAGCTGTGTGGTCTTCTGGCGCCAGGGACTTGGGGACCGCATGACCGTCTGTCTCTTTGCTCTGTCACTGGTCGACCTCAGTCTCCTGCTCGTGTCCCTGGTGTACAGTGTCGGCTATTACCTGGGGCAGGTCCACCCCGTTACATATGGCGGTCTCTATGACTTGATCTTAGCTTTTGTCTCTGGGGTATATCTAGCGTTTTGAAGTGCTTCCGGGTGCATCACCATGGTGATATCCGTAGAGCGATGTCTGTGTGTAGTCTTTTCGTTGAAGGCGGCTTCTTTGATCAACAGTTTTAACATGGCGGTGATTATGGTTTGTATTGTTTCTCTAATCAGGGGGCGTTTTTTACTGCACATGCAGCATATACAGTTGTTAAAGTTAACAACAGCTCTACAAAACTTGCTATTGCCAATTCTGATTTCTATATTAAAATGGAATGTTAGTCAATATATTGAAAACATTATTATGATGAGTGTCTTGCCGCTTACAACGTTTCTAGTCACGTGTGTGTCTACCTGTCTGACCGTGGTCAAGCTGAGAGCCGCCATGACGTGGCGAGGACAGGTGAGCTCCAGCAATGAGAAAGGACAAGGTGGGCACACGGCGCTGACCAAGATGCTTGTAGTGGTGTCTGGTGTCTACATCCTGACCACCATACCCTGGGTCCTCATCTTTCTAGCCATGCTGCTGGTAGACGGCTTCTCGTCCAAGGGACACTACTATAATTTATACTGGACATCAGCACAAACTGTCAGTTATCTCTCCTACATTAACAGCTCTGTGAGTTTTTATATCTACTTCAACATGTCAACCAGCTTTAGAAGAGATTTATTTGGTTGTTGACATAAAAAAAATCTCTAGAAAACATAGTAATTGTAGATACAGTTTAATAATGTACTTTATGTAAGGTCCGATAATATTTTATGTTACCGCTATAGTCATAGAAAGAGGGCGACTTCAGGCACCCAACCATCAAAGAAAAAAATGTACTAGCATTGCTAGAGTAGACACGGGACATCAGACAGGTAAAACGTTGTGAGACAAGATTTATATCTATAGATCTCAGGTTTTAAAAATTCCTTGGAATGAAGGAATAAGTATATTTTCAGATTATCTGGAAATAATAATGAGGAAGATAGCCCATGAACAGGTGAGATTTGATCACAGTCCTCATTCTGTTGTAGTTTTTACGAGCATGTCTGTGTGTTTACCATAGACAGCTTCAGTGGTTTGCTTTCTGGAGCATGCTCGCCACCTTGTGGTTAGAAGTTCACTCTAGAAGAGGTCACCTGCTTAACGCCTGCTACTGGAAATAAAAACATTTGAACAGAAATGTACTTGTCCATCAGAAATAGATACCTGGTTTACCAGATAAGGTTAAGGGCATTAAAAAAACTAAAATCAGCTACTAGGGACCCTCACTGACACATCACCACAAGACTGACCTGGGAACACAAAGAATGGCCTAAAGAACTGACAGTCACTAGTTATACCCCTTAATAGAAAGGAAACAGCAAACAATGCCAGAACTACAGAACCATTAGCCTTATCAGCCACCCAAGCAAAGTCATGCTAAAGGTAATACAGAACCACATGAGAAAAGGCTGGATTCAGATCGCATAGAAGCCTAGTTGAGCAGATCTTCAACTATCGCATCCTTATAGAAAAACATCTTCAGCATCAGCGACACCTCGACCACAATCGACTTTAAAAGGCATTCAACAAAGTCTGGCAAGAAGGACTACGGCATGTCATGCCAAAATTCAGCATTGAAGTCAGCCTTGACGCCGAGTTACCACCATGAATTTCTGAAGGGGGATGCCGAGTTACCACCATGAATTTCTGAAGGGGTTCACTCCCTTAGGCTTCATCTTTTCCAAGATTTCCCTTAAGGCAAGTCTACAACCTAATATGACTCAGTGTCTTTTGAGGTTACCCATGCGAAGTTTAAAAGTCGACATAAAAAGTATTAATGATCGCTTTTTTTGTAAGAGTCTGATGCTCGCGTCCATTACTGAGAAGACAGACGAGTATCAGCACTTGGCCTCGGATGGAACTAATATTACTTTATGGTATTTCATCTCTGTAAGGTCTGTCTATATTGCCCCCACAAGCTTTGCTTAGAATTGTTGTTGTAGTCGTGTCTCCTTCTATATTATCAACTGTTCACAACAAACTAAACATTCCTTCTACTCATGTTTCATCACCAGCGCCAGTACAAGATACTAAACTAGGAACTAATAGTCAAAACATTGAGCCGTCAGTTGGTGATGGTCCACGTACTCGTAATGCTCACAACATTCTACTGTAATGAAATGAATTGTGGGAGGTTCAAAACTGTGTTGTCTCTCATGAAACTGACGACAATAACAAGTCACGAGTTTGCAGTACTTTACCGACATAGTTTGGATAACATTGATATCATCTGTCATATCAATCGAATGTTTTGTATGAGACTTTGGGAATTGAGATAATGTAGGCCTTGTAGTTTGGTGTTTGTATCTGCTTTTAGGTTGTCTGCAATGTGTACATTACACAGGGGTCTCCCACCGATGAAAATAGAAGTTTGATGGCCGTGAAGAACTCCTCCCACGACTTTCCCAAAGAAGATGTTGAAGAGTCCAGGCAAAAGGTGGCATCATTGGCATCACACTGCTGTGTGAACTTCTGGTTGTGGCGCTGTAGATGCTTTTTAACGGGTTAAAGCATCCTAAAATTATTGCATTTTCTATAAAATATTTGTAATGACTAATAAATATTAAATTTTACACATTACACCTACGAATATTTTCACAATGGACGTGTACATAAACTGGGAAGCCTATGGTTCACTACATGTGCAAACACTGATGAAAAAATGAATAAATGACCTCAGGCAGGGAATGTTTTGTCTAATCGTTTTTGTTTTATAACTGTCTAATAGCTCAAGTAGAATAATCGTGATTTGCGTCCTCCCAAAATTTTCTCCCAGAAGTAGTTGGGTCCGACATGACACCTCGCCAAAGGCTTACATTGAAGGTTGTCGACTCCGTGACAAGGACAGGAAAAGCTGGGGACTAACATCAAGGAGTCGACCGGCTGTTCACTGGGAGACCTTCTCATGAGGGCAGAAGACCGGTTTTTCACTGGAGGACCTTCTAACGAGGGCGCAAAACCGCTGTTCACTGGGGGACCTTCTCAGCAGGGGTCAAGACCGGCTCTACTGGCGTCAGTTCATCTCTGCTGCCCTCCTTCATTACTCTCCTATTATGACTGGTCCCTCCGGTTCCAGTTACGGAATGAAATGAATGAATGAAACCTTCTCCCACCCACTCACCCACTCCCAAACAAGAACATCGAATGCGTCAAATGTATTTAATCTTTTTATGTTTATCTGTAAGAGACAAAGGTATCAGCAACTCTTACCTGTTCCTACTTATCTACTGGTGGCAGTGAAAATACCTGAATTCTTCAAGCGAACCCTCTAGTGTTGTCCTTATGTCTTCGCTGGTTGACCTGTCTCCTGCTCGTCTCAGGGGTGCACTGTGTCTACTATTATCTGGGCAGAGCGTTTCGCAATTATGGATGTGTCTATGACTTATTTCTTCGCTTTTGTCTATGGAGTGTATTAAGATTTTTTAGTGCTTCTGGGTGCATGGGCATGGTGATAGCAGTAGAACTGCCTGTGTGTTGGGATGCATTGGAAGGCGGCTTCTTTGATCAATAGTTGCTACATAGCGGGGATTATGGTTCGTTCTGTTTGTTTTTAAACTCTGACAGACATCACGATTGATCGTCAGTCTTGAACATGCACCAGCTAGTATTTTTATGCATATTATATTTTAAAACTTTACAAATCATTCCATATATAAATTGTTTGCTGTTGCTGTGTCTGACATGTACATACAAATCAATTGTTCTTTCATTTTCTGAAAAATACAATATTGAAAACTGTAAACTCCTAACAACGTTTCTAGTCACGTGTCTGTTTGATGAAACATCGGCGGTCTTGCTGAGTGTCGCCATGGTGATACACCGGCAGGCACTGAGCGAACGCAAGGCACTAACCAAAAAGTCTGCAAATGTCTCCTGTACCTACACCTAAACTGACATACTCTGGGTCCTTTTCTACCTTACTACTACTTTGTTAGAAGATTTCTCATCTGATGGACGTTACTAAAAATTTTCTGAGCGTCAGCAGTAACTATCTTATGTTAACAGCTCGTAGGTTTTGATGTCTACATCAAACAGGTCAGCTCGCTTCAGAAAAAAATTCTGCTTTAGTTTTCTATTCATCCTAACTAATTAGTCTGTATAAAACCACCTTCTTCCTCCGAAATTAATAGACAAGAGAGAGGAGGTCATTAGAGAATGGAAGGATGGCATGAAATTTGCTCTTGCCTGACCTTATACTGAGATGCTAGACTAACAGTCAGCAGACACTAGTGACAGTAGAAAAAACTACTAGACTGGAACACTGCATTAGTGACCTGGTCCGCCTGCAAGTCCAGTGTGACCAAAAGCCCAAATAAAAATGTTCTCTTTGTGTAACTGGACAATAACTTCATGAACGTTGCAACCGGAGACGACGAATGAGACCTCAGCTGTAGAGGTGAGTAGAGAGTGGCATGTCTCAATTTGAGTCTCATACAAGGTGACAGAACTCAACTGATTCATAACCTAGGGAAAGGCGAACGTCCCCGATCCATATGTGATCTGTAAACAATCTCTCTTGCGTTCTGTTGTTTCTGTGTGTAATATAGCAAACTACTTAATTAAATTATTGCAGTCACATGCAACTACTACAGTTCTTTCTTATATTTCATGTTTACTTCTGTGAGTAAAATCACCTGATGTGGACAGTGTTCAAGCAAGCAAGATGGCCAAGAAACAACAGCCATGGTCACTACTCTGTACTGGAGGATCTGGGAATGAAACGATTGGCCTGGGCAATCGAGATGGGCCCTCGTTCGCCTGTAGTGCTCAACATTATCTCAGAGAACATGTCAGACCTCACACACACACACACACACACACACACACACACACACACACACACACACACACACACACACACACACACACACACAACCCTCACTGTCCAATATCCAACTTCAAGGACGACATCGGTCCTACAGCAGACAGGAGCAACAAGACATCAACAAGAGACTGACAGCACGCGCTGACTGAATGAAGAACGTGTCTGAGAAGAGCAAGCTGAGGCCAATACCAACAATGGCAGCTAATCAAACACCTGCATCAACAGACACCAGCTCAAAGAAGACAAAAGCTTCATGTTTCTGGGAAACACAGATGAGATCTGCATGGAAGACATCCGCATCAAGATTGCAAATAGTTAAAGCAGCGATGGGCCGGTTGAGCCGAAGTGGACACAGCAATGTCATTATACTTGGAACCCACTGCAAGTCCTTCGTAGTTCACATCTTCTCTTAGGAATGTGAGGGATGAACTTCAATCTCTGACACAGACAGACCCTGAGCACTGGAGACTACGTGTCTGGAAACTTCTCAGTGCTTGCTACCAGAAGAATGAGACCATCCAGAAACTAAACTTACCTACTGTGAGCTGTAGTTTGTATTCCAATCTAGAACATGTGAATCTTTCAAATATTTTTCAGGTTGTGTACAAGTACAAACATTGTTTGTAAGAACAAGAACTGTTGGCGTCCGAACAGAAAGAAATGTCTTCAATAATATTTCTTTTTAAAACACCACCTTCTGTGGAAAACCTGCTCACGACTGTAAAAAGATCTAAGCTAGAAAACATTGCAGTAAAACTACTTATTATTAAAATAAATAGGAAAATGATTTTAACCGAAAAATATTAACATTGTGTACAGCTCCACTGTTACAGCAGAATACATGCTTACACTGTAAACTTCAACTGGCAAATTATTTCAACAGAAAAAAACTATTACGAGTGCTAGCAGTAAACAAACAATTATGTTCCAGCAACAATTATTATCTTAGCCAAGAATGACAACTAAAGAAACCTTAAGAATTTTGTAATACTTATAAAGCTCCATTTCTTTTGTAGAGAATTATTTTTGTATACAAACAATTCATGGTGTTCACACTTACGAATCCCACAAAGGATCCTGACATATTTTTTAAAAAATCTGTTGACATTTACGATAAAAATTTTTAGGAAAATAATGATAAAACAATCATGCTAATCAAGTTCACGAATATTTTATTCCAGCTGGTTGTTTGCGATGCAGAATTGGTTAAACAAATGCTGCACTATAGATGTATATATATATATATATGTGCAAGAATATATTTTTGAAGGAAATGAACTTTTACACTTATTTGCAGATACGTTTTGAAAGACACTCAATGATTATTAAATATTATCGTTCCTCGTCCACAGTAAAGAAAAAGGCATCGAATCCACCTGAATGTGTTTGTGCTGAAGAATTTTATAGCTGCTGGCCTTAAGGAGGAGAGAACTGGTGGAATGTTTGAAGAGACAATGTGATGTTCTGGGTGGTGTTGTCTCCCTTGTGCTCGCCACTAAGATGCTGGAGTAGCTAGTAAGTACACTTAACGAGGACTAGCTGAAAATTATGTCTGTTGGACTGGCTGAGTTTTGCTGAGTTAAAATAAGGCTATCAGATAAGACACATACCCAATCAAAAAGATAATGAACAAGAGGAAAGCAGATGTTCTGTAGGGTGATACAAAAGCAAAGACATCAAACCGTGGCTGAATAAATGCTGATAGACATCATGATTAATTGTCAGTCTTGAACACGCATCATCTAGTACTTGTATGGGTTTTATATCTTGAAATAGTTACAAATGTTCGCATGTAGAGATTTACATGTAAGAGATCAAACTAAGAGGACCGAAAGCTCTTGCAGTTGTTGGTAAAGGTTTGAAGGCTTTCACTCCAGGCCTCTGTTGCACAGGGCTGTTGATGATAAAAAAATTGAGAAAGATTATTTAAGTAGTTTCCCCACGCCGATCTTACTCAAAGTAGACCTGGTTACATCTATAAATAAAATATCTTCCACACATATGCTCACTAAACAATCCATGAAGTAAATGTTTACATCCGACGATTTCAAGAGAGTAGGGTGATTGATAATAACAAAGATCAGCGCCTGGTCCTACTCAGTCAGTTAGAAAATATTGGTATCAGTGGCCCTATACTTGAATCAGTGTAGCCAAGGACAACTTCACTGTGACCCTGTCCTGACTATTAACATATAACTATGTCTGTAATTTAACTTTTGTATATGAGTGTATGTTGTAGAAGTGCGCCAGTATAGATGCATAATTGTTGACGATGTAGACTATCTATGATTTAAGTAAAGCGCTCTAAAAACTTTTTGGATAAGTGCTATACAAATCATTATTATCATTACTATTATTATTATTATTATTATTATTATTATTAATTCTTCGTTCTTTCATGCATCAGGTGAGAAACGAACGGGAGGAAGAGCAGAGATTTCCAGGTGTGACTCTCTTTAAACACAGAAAACATTATTGACAATGAACAACGCATCTGTTACAAACAACAGGGTCTTTGCACCCTGGGACAATCCACTCGACATCTTGTCTTACAAGGACTACCTGACTTTCGTGTTTATCATACAAAATGTCATCGAACCTGTTGTTGTTGTTGTGGGTGTACCGTCCAACATCATCAGCTGTGTGGTCTTCTGGCGCCAGGGACTTGGGGACCGCATGACCGTCTGTCTCTTTGCTCTGTCACTGGTCGACCTGTGTTTTCTCCTCGTCTCCCTGGTGTTCAGTGTCGGCTATTACCTGGGGCAGGTCGATCCCTTCAAGTATGGCGGTCTCTATGACTTACTTTTAGCTTCCTTCTCTGGAGTATGTCTTGGATTTCGAAGTGCTTCCGGGTGCATCACCATGGTGATAGCAGTAGAACGATGCATATGTGTGCTCTTCCCGTTGAAGGCGGCCTCTTTAATTAGTAGTTTTAACATGGCGGTAATTATGATTGGTATTGTTTGTCTGAATCAGGGGGCGTTTTTGATCGTGCCTGCAAAATTCAATGTAGTTAGGGTAAACAGCAGCACATCGGAGACTGCTATATCTTTGTCTGATTTCTACTTTAACACTAGAATGTTAGTCGATATATTGGAGAACATTGTTATGATGAGTGTCTTGCCGTTAATCACGTTTCTAGTCACGTGTGTGTCTACCTGTCTGACCGTGGTCAAGCTGAGAGCCGCCATGACGTGGCGAGGACAGGTGAGCTCCAGCAATGAGAAAGGTCAAGGTGGGCACACGGCGCTGACCAAGATGCTTGTAGTGGTGTCTGGTGTCTACATCCTGACCACCGTACCCTGGGTCCTCTTCTTTCTAGCCATGCTGCTGGTAGACGGCTTCTCGTCCAAGGGACACTACTATAATTTATACTGGACATCAGCACAGATCGCCACATATCTCTCTTATATTTACAGCTCTGTAAGTTTTTATGTCTACTTCAACAGGTCAACCCGCTTTAGAAGAGATGTGTTGAGCTTATTTCGCTGTTAGTGATTTTATGGCATTAAACACAGTCATCTGGTCATCAAAGAACAATATTACTAATATAAAAATGTTATTGGAATGAGACATTAAATTGGTATTTGGTTAACTGACTTGGTACTCAATATTTCTGTAGCTCTATGCACGTGTCTCTCAGGTTTTATAACATCCTTGAGAACGGAACAAGTAACATGAGTGGATCTTTAGATCATCCAGAACAGTAAGGGTGAACAGAAATTTGTCTGTTTTGGAAGATTTTTTACTTCAGATTAATATAAATTGTCATAGCAATACGTCTTATGTCGGCATTCCAAGGAATGTGATTTCGAGAGTTTTGATAAATTGTTGCATAAACACATCAGTCAATCCCTTCTTCTTCTTCTTGGCAAAGTGATGCTGTGAATGTAATAGTCACCATGAATATTTTGTATGCATTTTTGTCCTTTTGATTGCGTAGTTAATAGTGTTTGCAGTCCACACACACACACACACACACACACACACACACACACACACACACACACACACACTTCACATGCATGCACATGCACAACTAGACCCCGTACACCTAACTCCATCCGATCAACCACCCAAAGCATATCTCATACATTCAAACAATAATGTCAGCTGGTGGAGAGAAAATGTCGCAGACGAGGAGATGATGGAGTAAAGATGTCTTTCGTTTCAGGTAAGATAAGGAAAGAGCAGCGTACCTGAGAGTTACTCTTGAGCAGAAGAATCACACAAGTCATTAAAGCAGATAAAGAGTCAGTCACTCATTAGAAGTTCATCAACGACATTAACAGAGATTAAACATCTCATTGGATGAAAATGTTGGAAACAATCAGCCGTGACATACCAGTGGTGGATAGAAACTATAAAGCATGATAAAAGGCCTGTAGCAGCCATTGGTTCCACTGCTGATGTACTGTTGGTTTACTGGTGCTGAGAATCTTCTACACACAGAATTACTGGCAAATGATATCTGTTTGGAATTTCAACACCTCGGTAGTGGTTGAATGGGGTTTTACCGACATGGGAAGAGAGAACTTTTGGAAACTCGCCCTAAGCAGACTTGTGGACAGTAGACCTGTACTCTGTGGTCTTAGCCAGAACCAGAAGTTGCCCAGTGCTGGAGAACCAGCAATATAAAGTTATATACCGCTATACAGCTCAGTGAAAAGAACTACATATTTCTTGCTGCCATATAACAATTAAAGCTAGGTAGTAACATGTAGGTTCAGACTGGAGAGCAACATTGGTCTAATTCAATGTAAGTAATTTTATTCATAAAAAAGGTTTACGCCAAACTATGACCCCTGAAAACAAAATTAATACATTAAAACGCACAAACGAGTGCTCACCCCTCCCCCTCGTCACTACACTAAGCTGTAGACACCACAGGGACCAAAGGCACCAGAGGGATCACAAGATCTTTTTCATCCGTGTGTCAGCAGGCAGTGTCTCTGATCTCAGATTCCGGTGAGTTGGACTGTTCCACAGCATATGGCTCACTATCATTGAGGCCATGCCACGTGGACACACAGGGGACTCTAACGCTGCACAGATAATGTCTGAGTCTGGAGAGAGTCGTCCTCAGTCACGTGACATAATCTCCGCTGCCTCATCTGTAAAGTGAGTCTTGGCTGCTGTAGTTGGGATGCTACTGTACCCATCTTTTCTTGCCTCTGTGACTGGTTTTAGTTTTGTTTTGACCCCAGCAAATATAACCTGGGGGAAGGGGTCACAGACCAGCCTCCCTGTATCTTTTGCCAGTCTGCAAGCTGCCTCTTTGCCACGAGATATTACAACTCGAGGGAACCCTTTGTAAGACTGTTCAGTGGATATGTGCAGGGTGCTCAGGGCTCTTGCAAGGGCATTCAGTGCCTTGTTACAACTGCTTAAGAGGGCTTCAAGACTGAGCATCAGAAGAGATGACGATGTTGTAAATATTTTCTATGTTGCCACAGAACATCTGAGCTGCAGTCCCCGAGCCCTCAGCCTTAAAGTATTTGGGATACTAACATCTTGTTATCACAATGTGGAGTGTGTTTCCGTCCCTGAGCTGGACTGTGACTCCCTCCACGCCATTCCTGGTGGTCTTTTTAATCTGATCTGTCTATGTAAACATGTCCACAGTTGGAGTGGATATGCATAGAGGAGGCACTCCAAGGTGATCACCTTCCTTTCTATCCTTTTTTCTATCTTTTGAAGATCACAGGGATGTTGACTCCGGTGATAGGAAAGTGATCTCTCTCGTGGAGAACGGCTGCTGTAGCTAAAGATGGTTTAGTTAGCTTGCTGGAGACGATTTCAATTTTACATTTCTAGTCTACAAGAACATCTAAGCTAATTCTCTTTAATTGGGTGACTAGTCAGTCTTTCATAAATTGTGACTTGGATAAGAATCTTTGTGATGCTTCTCTCCTCCTGGCTTTGCAAACCAGTTACTGAGTCTATGGCAATAATTGCAGTTGGTGGCTTACTGATAATTATCTCTACTTGGTTTTTAATTATGACAGCGATTTTGTATTCCAGCACTGGTCTGATTCGTCTAAGCTACAGTCCTACTTTTGGGAGTACGTGTGTGTATATATATATGTGTGTGCGTGCGAGCGCATGTGCGTGTGTGTGTGTGTGTGGGGGTGAGGGTGTGTGTGTGTGTGTGTGTGTGTGTGTGTGTGTGAAAGAAAGAGAGAGTACGTGCACCATCTGATGATTTTTTTTATGTGCGGATCGCTTAACCGGTTTTAGAGTTGCTTCACGTGTCTGCACGAGACAGTCGCGTTGCTACAATTAAGCAACAACAACAAATTAAAAAAAGGAATACATGGTTAAGCCTCTTGTAGGGATTATTTTCCATAAATTGTTTATTTTAATAACGATATTAAAAATTCTATGAAATATATTTTTGTCTCTTTGAAATTGGGAATAAAATTTACTTTTCTGGAGGCCATGTTTGATGTTAAGAAGGCTTTCGGTTACCAATGTTAACATCGACTTTGAATATAAAAAGCTATTATGACAACACAGTGTTATATGGAAGTTTTATTGCATACTTCATTTGTTTAGCATCTAAAGTTTTGCAAGTTTTTAGACTTTGAACGATAGGGCTACTAACGACAACGACAAGCAGCAGGCCGGTCACGTGTACATCATGTTAACATGGCGATCTGCGCAGGGAATGGTTATTTTTAAGCGATCATCAATGTCAGAGGGAGAATATTATTCCAATAGTATTACACTTTCAGGGAAGCTTGTGACTGTGAGTTCATTTCGCAAAACACGTTTCTCAGTGTGACAAGAAATCTCCAGCACCTGCCGGTGTTAAGGTGAGTTATAGTATCACACTTCACACCTAACAAGTGTGATAAGGGGGTGAAGTGAAGGGTGAGTTTGGAGGAGGGGCGGTGGCAAAAGGTGGCACCACATGTCTTCCTCCCCATTCACACCTTTCCATGAAGCCGGAAAAAGTTTCGTGTACTCTGCACATAAAAGCTGGACTAGTATTCAGGGACAGGAAAAAGGACGCATTGAGTCCAGACAGTATTTTTATACGGATTTTGTTTTACTTAAAAATTTTAAAGTTTAATTATTTTCGTTATCTTGACAGATATCATATAGTTATTTACTTGACTGTCGCGAAATTTCTCTTTCTCCAGGACTATGTACTGAGGTGACTAGACTGGGAGGGCGATTTGATGCCCCTACCTTTTGTTTTTACTGCTGTAGCTCGTGATCATGAACATGTTGCTCTCTTTTTTATTAGTCTTTTCAGTTTAATTGGTCTATTTTTCTTAACTGTCAAACTGTAATATCTATTTGGTATTATCATTTCTTATTATCTAATATGGCACATTTCACGGTTTGGATGTGAAATTTAAATGTTATTATACTGATAACATATTTAAAATTGACAAATCCAGTGCTTTTTAACTTCTTTAGTTGTGAACAATTTCAGAAGACTTCGGGAACATAAAAGTATAACTACTGGCTTTGTTCAGATTCATAGGGCGTTGACTATGGGATGTTCCGAGACATGACTTGTGGTGGGCTATGTCCAGGTGGGATGTGAGGGGACCAGGCATTAAACCTGAGGTGGGGTATGATACCCATGCTAGGGTGTTCATATTTGTATTGGTAGACTTCAGAGCAGCGAGTGGACTCTGCTGATGTCCGGCAATGACAGGCTGCTGTCTCCTAGTCTGTCCATCGCAACCAACCATCAGCAGCATGGGACTGAGGACTGAACACCTCAACACTCTGGGACTAGGGTGTCCTCGATGCCAGAAGCGGGTATATTTTGATCTACAGGAAGAATACACAGTTCATAGAAGGTGCCGCCGGTTAATCCTCCCAGTTAGTGTAGGACTGACTTGTGGCCACTCTACGAGCATCTACATATGTGTCTGGAATTACTTCCCCCTAAGTTTAGTTCACATCCTGTTCACAACTTTGTGTGTGTGTGTGTGTGTGTGTGTGTGTGTGTGTGTGTGTGTGTGTGTGTGTGTGTGTGGTATCTTTCATGCGTGCATGAGTGTGTGCGTGAGCGTTTGTGCTGCTTTAATTTAGTAAGGGAAGAACATTTTGATTTCTGTCGTGCTTTTAACTCATTTGATCGACCCCAAGAATAGTAAGACTTGTTTCGTCGTGAACTCCGAGTGAGATAATTTTTCTAGTCTATACGAGGTAGAGATAGCAAAATTAATTTATTTTATAAAAATTTAGTGGTGCTTACGTGTAAAACATGAATTAAAAAATAGTTGGACAAGTACTGTAAGTTTTTCCACCGAGAATGAAAGATGAATGCATTATGTAATGGAAAAAGTTGGTAGACCTTCAGTGTGTTATTAACTGTCTGATGAAGTTCTTGGCCCTCCACAGCGAATACACACGACCTGGGGAGCCTGAGGCAATCATTGTGTTCTTTGTGGTAAGAATGCACAATAGTCAGGTGTGATTGTGTTGAAAGACGCATCTGTGCTCGTGATAATAATAATAATGAATTAAGTTTTGATGTGCAGGCCTAGCTGTCTTTTCCTAACTGAGAAATGTATCCTGGATTACATAAGAGCAGGGAGAATTGCTTAAATTCATCTGAGCCCAAAAATGAACACATTCTGTCGATCATTGGTGGTTATTCTTTACTGATATCACAATCACAATATTAGTCAGAAAGTCTTGTTGCTCCAGCGGTTGCATCCAGGAGAGCAGCGTGCAGTTAAAGCGACCAATCAAACTTCTATCATACGGGTAGTCGTCGACGTCACCAGCCTGCTGACGATGAAGATGAAGACGAGAATGATGATGATGATGATGATGATGATGATGATGATGATGATGATGATGATGATGATGATGATGATGATGATGACCAGCGTTTAGAAGACATGTATTCAACAGGCACTAGGCGCACACAGTCAGTGATGGACGCCATTCAGAAAACAAACATCCCAGCTGTCACGTGTGACATACTTAGTCAAAGAATACGGTCTTCAATGATGTCCCAATTGTAGTACTTGCTATACTTTTGCTGTTTGTTGTTTAGAAATTAAACGTAAGCTTACAGTAAACCAGAATTTTACTCACAGCACATTTTATACTTACCCCCGAAAAAATATTACTGGTAACATATTGAAGACAAGTAGGAGCAGTATACATCGCAAATAAAAACATGGACAATGCTTTCCTAGATGACTAGTCACACACAAAGCCAATGTGTTTGGTTCACAAGTGCAAATGTTAGTTCAAGAACCGTTGGCGTCCCAACATAAAGGAATGTCTTGAATCTTATTTGTCTTTCTTAAGATACCAGACGCTGACGAAAAGTAAAAGCCTGCGCACTTTTATGAAAGAAAAGTAAACAAGAAATCATTGTAATGAAAATACTTCTCATTTCAAAAAAAAAAAAATAGCGATTAGCACCTAAAACCATTCCATTGTCAGCCTCAGCCATCACGGTGCAGGCATGTAAAAACTGAGCCTGCCAAATTGTTTCAACGCAAAAACTAATATAATTCCTAATCAGGTACACAAAAAAATATTTTTTAAAAATTATCTTGCCGATACTGAGAGCTGGAAATTCCTGAGGCGTAAAACACCTGGTTCATTAATTGTTTTCACAAACCATTTGTTTCGTAAATATATTTTGGTCTTAAATACAATGACTGAGAATTTGCAGTCTACTTTATTAATAATCCCGCAAAGTATCCTGACATTTTCAAAGTGCGACATTTTAAAAAACATTTCTGGAAAATAATAATACTAATAACAAAATCGATGCTGCTTATTTCATCTGCGAATCTTTTCAGAAAAGCCGCGAGCATGCGATGTGTCATTGATTAAAAATGCTGCAGTGGATGAACAGGACTACACGGGGTAAACTTTGTAATGTATTTACAGATAGTACAGTATTATAGGCAAGACATTAAATAATTATTTAATCACAGTTTTCCCCTTCTACATAAAAGGAGCGATTCGTCTTTGATGTGTTTGTGCCTGACATTTACAGTTAATAGTCCTAAAGGAGGTGAGGGGAGGGGATGTGTTCTGTAGTTCAAGAGAAGATGTCATGTCTGTGATTATGTTACTTGGTCTCGTGCTCACCACCAAGCTACAGGACAATGCACTAGCACGTGAGTGGAGTCGGAGGAGACTGGTTGAAAATGATTCCAGACCTGCTCAAAAAGTACTGGACCAGTCTACAGATGATGTGTTTTGCCTGGCTGGTGTACCTAGTGTCTCAAGGCACTTGAACAAGTGTGACAATAAAAAAAAAACCGCATCGAAAGAACAGTGGACAAGAGAAAACTCGTTGTTATGAACAGACAGAAACAGTCATAGGCCATGGATAGAAAATGCGAATAGAATGTCAGATTATATCCGATTGCGCCTTTTGTTAAAAGTTTTTGCATCTGTAAGAAGTTCAAAAGCTCTTACAGCTTCTGGAAAAGAGTTGAATATTACCGATATGTGGAAAAACATGGAGAAACAAATTTGTTCCTACTCAAGTCGTTCCCTCCCAGTCCTCTTAACAAACTGGGGTACAGCTTGAAGTAAGACATCTCCAGTATGGTCACCGAACCATTTATTATCGAGAATACACAAACTAAATGTTAACTTCCAACGATTTCAAAGCAGTAAGCAGTAGACTTGGAGTACGCAGGAGGGACAACGTTTACAATAAATAAGTAAATAAATAAATAAATAAAACACACAGGTGTGCTCTAAAAGAGATAATGAGAAGCAAGGAACAACTATACTGAGAAACCCCAGCTAGTTTGCATACTTTCCTCTTCTGGCTGTTGAACTTCAAAAATAAATCGGAAAGAATCCTAAAAAGTTCTCGCTAACGTCTCCTTCGTATAATCATACATCAACAAGTCTGTAAACTTGCCAAACAGGCATTACGAATTGTTATCATTGCTAAACTAGACTGAGTCACAAAAACTGAGACATTTCGAAAAGAAAATATTTATTAACAGTTATTCGAATACAGATGACTGAAACTTGAGTTATCGCTTGTGGCAGAAAATAGCATCCACAATGAACAACACAGATTGTGTTTCAGACAGCTGTGGCTTTGCACCCTGGGACAACCCACGTGACATCATGTCTTACAAGGACTACCTGATGGCGTTGTTTATTTTACAAACTGTCATCCAGCCTGTTGTTGTTGTTGTGGGTGTGCCGTCCAACATCATCAGCTGTGTGGTCTTCTGGCGCCAGGGACTTGGGGACCGCATGACCGTCTGTCTCTTTGCTCTGTCACTGGTCGACCTCAGTCTCCTGCTGGTGTCCCTGGTGTACAGTGTCGGCTATTACCTGGGGCAGGTCCACCCCGTGACATATGGCGGTCTCTATGACTTAATCTTAGCTTTTGCCTCTGGAGTATACCTGGGATTTCGAAGTGCTTCCGGGTGCATCACCATGGTGATAGCAGTAGAGCGGTTCTTGTGTGTAGCCTTCCCGTTAAAGGCGGCCTCTTTGATCAGCAGCTTTAGCATGAGGGTGATTATGGTTTGTACTGTTTGTCTTAACTTGGGGGCGTTTTTCACTGCGCCTGCCAAACTGAGGGTAGTTACAGTTAATAACAGCTCCTCCAAGTTGGCGGTGGCCAAGTCTGCTTTCTACATAAACAATGGAAAATTAATCCAGGTACTAGAAAACATAATTATGATGAATATAGTGCCACTAACAACGTTTCTAGTCACGTGTCTGGCTACCGGCCTGACGGTGGTCAAGCTGAGAGCCGCCATGACGTGGCGAGGACAGGTCACCTGCGGCAGTGAGAGAGGTCAAGGTCAGCACACGGCGCTGACCAAGATGCTTGTAGTCGTCTGCTGTGTTTACATCCTCACCACCATACCTTGGGTCATCTTTTACCTGTCTACCGTGTTGGTAGAAGGTTTTTCAGAGAGGGGACCTTACTATAATTTGTTCTGGACAGCAGTCATTGCGTCTTGTGAAGTTTCTTACATTAACAGCTCGGTCAGTTTTTATGTCTACTTTAACAGGTCAGCCCGCTTTAGAAAAGATGTTTTTTCTCTTTTCTCTTGCTGTCGCACATCCATGACTCCAAATGTTAAAACAAAAAGGTATTCTTAGAATTAGTTCAGTTTTATTTTAAATTCAAAGCAATAAAGCTAAAAGACGATTAAAACACAATTAAAACACCGTAATTCTTTTTATCTATTTATTTAGTGGGTTGTGATTAATTTCGTGTACCTCACCTAAAAGTTATTTGGACAAATATTCGCGAGATAACAGACCGAGAGATAACAGAAAGTGACTCTGTTGGTGGCAAATAATAAGAGAGTAAAATGACACTGAACATGAAGAAGACTGCTGCAGTCTTTCTTAAATTGTGTGCAAGAGTTTAAAAAAATCTAGCTTAGGTTTTTTATTGTTCCTCTACAGCATTATTGCATCGTAATTGATACTTATAGTCGATCACAATAAACCAGAAATACAAGAAATAAGAAGACAGAGAACATTTTTTATGCGAATAGATTACAGACAGATTAGAAATCTCAAGACTGTAGTAACGAGAGGCAGTCTGTTGAGGACAGTCACCTGCTGTCAGTTGAGAATAATCATAACATGGGGTGGTTGTCATGGTGTCTGCTGGTCCAACACAAACACCCCCACGGCACAATTGTCACTCGAATTGAAAGCAGGGGAGGGAACTAACAAAGAGTTGTGAAAGGTGTTCACACTTTTTATTTTTTATGACTAAAACTTTCTTGACGGATATATTTTTGTAGGGGTGGTGGCTCTCCTCTACTGATATCAGAACTACCTCATATCAATCTCCATAGCAACAACAACAATAATGATTCCGGTACTCGGCTTTCAGAATACACATTTTAGTCAACAGCAGTTAGTCTTAAAATAATACTAATGAATTATTTGCACAGGACAGTGTCCGCAGGTAATCACCATGGGTGTCACCAATAGGACGCGGGTACGCGCTTCACCCGTCACCTTCCAGGCCGTTTGAGGATACAATCATAAAATGAAGAAATGTCTTTGTCATCAACCAGTCCATGTCTTCCGAAAAGCTTGACCTGCTATGTGCCGAATGGACTAAGAAGTGAAGGGTTGTACTAGGTAAGGGTACGCGAACCTTTCTTGTTTCTCTTTTGTTGCATCACGGGACAGTGTCTTGTGGTAACTGTAGTCGGATATGAAAATCTCCCCACAGTTAAGAACTAAGCTTGTTTTGACTGCTCGTCCAGAAAATACCTGGGTAAACAGGAGGGTCCCTAACACCTGTTGTCAGAAGGTGTTATAATAACCAGCGGTGAGGGGTGAGAGAGCAGCCAAGCGAAATGTCAGCCTTTGATGAAGGAGACAGGTTGGAGCTGTGTCACTGGACACAGGTGTGAGCAAAGTCCACTAGACCGGACACCCAGAGGATTTAATATCACTTAGATTGGTGGAGTAGGGGGTCGGTGGTAGCCAGTCGCCCAGGTGTGGTAAAATCAGAGGAAACCATGAGAGTAATTGTCTCTCCCCTCGTCGGACCTCTACGCGATGAGAGAAAGACCGTCCTCCCCCTCCTCGTCATCTTTGTGGTCTCAGGACCAAGTTGAAACACTTGACCAGGACTTGGCCTACCTTTCAGAGGTAGACATTTGACCCCAAGGTGGGTAGGAGAGGTCGTTGTTCTCAGAAAAGGTGGTTTGGTTCTTGTTCCGCACTCCAACGCACTGAGGTCGGGGGAGGGGGGATCTGAGGCCACGAGGGAGGTTTTCGTTCGGCATCACCACGTGGCATCTCGGTGCTTACCCCGCTGTGCTGCAGCAATCGTGGAATCGGACGAGCAAGCAGTCTCTGAAGAAACTGGTCTGGAACAACATTCCGTTTCCGTGTCGCCAGGGCTACAAGTCGTGGAGGGCCGAGCGAGTGAGAAGGTGACGATGGACAGTCGGACGGAGAACAACGAGTAGAGAAACATCATCGAGCCGCGACTGTCGGGTGCAGACCTGCTACTCACCTCATCACAAGTGTGGACGGAGGATGAACCTGTAGTACAAGGCTGGCAGTGTGGCTCCCAGAGATAAGTTGGTGTTTGTCTGTATGCAAGTAAATAATTATTCTGAGATTTAGTAGCAGCATTGTAGGATGTTAAAGTACGGACAGCGCGGATGGTACAAAGACCTCTTAGGATTCAAAATTTTGTATGTATATGTCTTGCATTACCAATGTGTACTAATAAACTAACATTAAAGCATTTTCTTGTTGTACTTTGCTCCGCAAGTCGTTAAATCTTTTGCTAAGAGAAGAGCAGGAGTGGGATTCGTGAGTCACGTGTCGTTATTTCACTGACTGGTGTGAACATTGTCTGTAATGTTTCTCCTGTAGTTATATGTTAACGAGAGTGGGCAGAGCTCAGCCTGTAATTGTCACCCACCTCCCCTTTTTCCCGAGTCAACCTATCGTGTTTGTACAAAAAAGCTGAAACAATTCAACAGAAAAAGCTGAAGAAAAGGTATCACCGAGCCATCTAACACGTCTTTCTCACCTCGGTGCTCTTGATAATGAAAAAAGATGGCAGCATTCGTTTTTATGTATACTACAGGCAAAATAAATTACCATTTGTGATGTGAAACTCATTTCACACCCTGAAACTGCTTTCTGAAAGTTAGACAAATTGATTCAACAAAAGGATGTTGACTGACTGCATTTCAAACACTCAGCAGACTGTGCCACTATACCACTGTACTATAACACTATACCAGTGGGCTATACCACTGGAAAATAGCCTTACACTAGGGAATTCTATCAATGGGTGTGTCTACCATTTAGTATCGTTACATCTTCTGACGTGCATTATCATTATCTCCACCTAGAAGGATTCAGCATTTTACCATCTGTTAACAACCAGTCAAACATGCGACACTGATTCTGAACACGTAAACAGCATCCTGCATCCCCTCCAGGATCACCCCTTAAATTCCCAGCATCCAAAGTGGTGACAGAATACCATATACCAAGGCAATACAATCAGGAATGGCAAGATCAAACTGGAAGAAAACACTGTAGAAAAATCCTTCACCTCGCTACAACCAACTACACCCATGAGCAGGAAAAAAGTCCGTTCTCTTCTCGGGTAGAGTAGCCATTGTGGAAAGGACCGACCTCACTTTGCTACTGCCACAGCGCCCATCTGCAACTTGACGAAAGCGGATTAACTATGATTCATCGTCTGGGACAACCAGTGCCAAGTTGTGCTGGAAAAAAGTACGAGTCACCCTCTTTTTTCAGCTCATCGTACGCCAATCAGACTTTAAGAAAGCATTTGTTTTGCAGATGGATGCAGCTGCGGCGTTGTAGGAAGGATGTTACAAGAAGAGCACGAAGAACTCCTCCTAGCCCCGTAAACTATATACAGTTAAATGGAGCGAGGGTATCTACTGACAGATTGCTCTATATTCATATTATCCCAATAACTTTGCCTTTAACGCGCAAACAAAACCACAAACCTTTATTCTTTAAAATCAACCCCGTGTAAAAGTCAAGACTCACGAGTTGAGCAATAGCCTTGCACCAGTATCAGTTTTAGGTAAAAGTAATAGTGGGTGTTCAAAACAGGGTATCAGACACACTATCTAGAATACAAACGGATCGAGAAATCGCGTAGGCACGAAAGGTTTATTTAGGTTTGCTTAGCTGGACGGTCTGTGTCTCCAAGAAATACACATTGTAGAGATAACTGGAAATCTTTTCAGCTTAGCGGCACGTGCCAACCTCAAAAAGAGACCCGCTATGTTCCAGATTAAGAAAGGAAGGACTATTCTAGCTAAGGGTGCACAAACCGTTGTTAGCTGAGTTCATCAAAGGTGGGAATGTAGGGACGTTATTTACTGGAGAGTACAGAAAGGTTAAAGGTCGAACCAATCAGACGGTACTGCCCAGGCCTTGGAATCTGGCACAAAAAGACTCAAAGTCTCTCAAAACCTCGTCATATCCATGAAATGCTTAGTTTTGTTTATGATTCGCTTATTTTTCTCTCTCTAGGAAGAATGGAACATTTTTTTTACGAAAGAAGTGTGTGATTGAATGATATGTCGATTTGGGGTTTGAATTAATTGAGGATTTAATACAGGGTCGTACACGCTTATTCTGTCCTTGTAAGCAGTGAGCAGTAATATTGTAAATAAATGTAATTTTTGTTAAATGTAATTTTTAGAAAATGGCGTCATGCGAGTCGAGGAAACTTCAGAACAGTATATTAACAAGAGGCGTACGAGTTTCAGGTTTCTACCCAGGGCAGGAGTGTAGGTGGGTTTTGCACGACCCCATCCACCTGAGTTGCTTGAGACAGGTAATTGTGTCCACCCCTGATGAAAAGTGTCCTCGTGTGAAGCCTGCTTCAGCAACTAAGCCGCTGAAGGCTTCAGTCGGGTGGGGCAATCGTCGGTGACTTAGAGCGCAGAACGACACCAAACCACACGGCAACCTCGTGTTCTTCGTGTGAGTCATTCCAGCATCGAGTTACAGTCTACGTCTGTAGACTTCACCATCGGTGATCCGCTCACCACCCGCCACCAGCTTGGTGGGACCTGCTTCCCCGCGTGGTGACCTTTACAACTCGTCCACCCGCTGTTACCATCCCCAGCAGAGACAACGACAGCGACAGGGCAAGCATCTGTGCGCCACCTGCACCTTCCACACCACCTCGTCCTTGTGACAGAGGTCCGTGTCATACCCGTTATATACTTCGGGTAAACAATATAACAAACTGCTTCACTGAATATTCATGCCGAGACCTGCCGAGATATCTTAAGGCTGAGAACTAAGATTGTTTGTATGGACATTAATTTAGTGCTGGACAGTTATTAAGATTGATTTTTCCAATTTTTTGCTGAGGAGCTTTGTGTGATTTGAGGGACACTTACTCTGGCATAAGTAGTTGTAGTTAGGAATAACTGTATTGTACCCCTCCCTGAGCAGTCTTTGGAGCGATACTTTGGTTGTTATTGTATGTTGATGTTCTTTATATTTCAAACCTTGTCTGTGTTTATTACGGAGTATGGATTTTTCGTCGCTAGAGTTCGGTGTATGTCTTCCCCATAGACGGTATTATGCCTGTATTTACTGTTTCTGAGAATGTGTGTGTGTGTGCGCGCGTGCGTGCGTGCGTGCGTGCGTGCGTGAGAGAGAAATAGTTTCAACATGTATATGTATGCATTATCTCTTGTTTATCGTGTGTATGTATGTATTATCTCTTGTTTATCATGTATATGTATGTATTATCTCTTGTTTATCGTGTATATGTATGCATTATCTCTTGTTTATCGTGTGTATGTAGTATTATCTCTTGTTTATCATGTATATGTATGTATTATCTCTTGTTTATCATGTATATGTATGTATTATCTCTTGTTTATCGTGTATATGTATGTATTATCTCTTGTTTATCATGTATATGTATGTATTATCTCTTGTTTATCATGTATATGTATGTATTATCTCTTGTTTATCATGTATATGTATGTATTATCTCTTGTTTATCATGTATATGTATGTATTATCTCTTGTTTATCATGTATATGTATGTATTATCTCTTGTTTATCGTGTATATGTATGTATTATCTCTTGTTTATCGTGTGTATGTAGTATTATCTCTTGTTTATCATGTATATGTATGTATTATCTCTTGTTTATCATGTATATGTATGTATTATTTCTTGTTTATGTATATGTATGTATTATCTCTTGTTTATCGTATATATGTATGTATTATCTCTTGTTTATCGTGTGTATGTAGTATTATCTCTTGTTTATCATGTATATGTATGTATTATCTCTTGTTTATCATGTATATGTATGTATTATCTCTTGTTTATCGTGTATATGTATGTATTATCTCTTGTTTATCGTGTGTACGTATGTATTATCTCTTGTTTATCGTGTATATGTAAGTATTATCTCTTGTTTATCGTGTATATGTATGTATTATCTCTTGTTTATCGTGTATATGTATGTATTATCTCTTGTTTATCATGAATATGTATGTATTATCTCTTGTTTATCATGTATATGTATGTATTATCTCTTGTTTATCATGTATATGTATGTATTATCTCTTGTTTATCGTGTATATGTATGTATTATCTCTTGTTTATCGTGTATATGTATGTATTATCTCTTGTTTATCGTGTATATGTATGTATTATCTCTTGTTTATCGTGTATATGTATGTATTACCGCTAGTACGAGCACTAACTGGAATAGCCCTGCTGGATAAATAAAGTGGTTTGTGTTATCTCGCCGCCATCTTTCTACGTCTGCTCGCTTACGTCAATCCCGGCTGACGTCATTCTGCTCGCTTTCGTCAATCCCGGCTGACGTCATTCCCCGGTGATGTCAATGACTCTGACCTACTGCTGGTACAGGTGGCGAGAGAACAGAAGTCGCTGGTTCGTTGCTTGTGAGTTGCTGTTTTTATATTATAAACATGTTTATGTTTCTCCTTCATGTTTATTTTCACTTCTGTGTTTTGTCTCGTGTTTGTTGCTGAAGACTTTCGAGTTTCTCTAGTTAGTTTTCTAAAAAGAGAAAGTTTATTTTGACAGGTAAGATCATATAAATCATATAAATCTTCATTATTATTATTATTATTATTATCATCTACTCTACGCGTTACAATTTTTGGTTAGGGTTAGCACTGGGAGTTATCTTTGGCTTGCACCGTGTTGCTGGCTGCACGAAGCAGACCATCATTTGCTGTTTGTGTAAACTTTGAACAATCAAAAACTTCGTACGATGGTGACACGAGGAGACACGTGACTGTTACATAATGTGTTACATGTTGTATGTTGTAGCGCTTCATACGTTGTCCACTTAAGTCACAGTTACCACGTGACTTCCACCCCTTGGCACTTTGCCGATGATTGGCATTAGGAGAGAAGTATTCTCACTGCACCTGAGTCTTCTTGTAAGCACCATGTTACTAAATCTCAGATCTTTTAAGACGTAGTTCGCTTCTTTCTCTTTCTTTCTTCTTTTTTTAAGTGTTTGAAAGATCTCTCTTTTCGGCAAAGCTACAGTTTGAGAAAATATTAACTCAACAAGAAATGACTATTTAAAGCATTCAAATATGTTCACTCCTTACAATAGAATGAAAACCTTACAAACGTTCATGTATTACAAATATTAAACAGGGAAATAAAACTTGTATGTAGGTCAGAACAGTTACTTCCCTGAAATTAATTTCGTGAGCGGCATGAGAAAGTTTATTTAGACAGGTAAGATCATGTAAACACTGTTTGGAGGAGAGCACAGACAATATTTCCTCAAATTTATCTTGGCTTTATGCATCTGTATTTTACAAAAATGCCTTTTAATGCTTTTATCCTTTATGTTATTAGAATAGTTCATAATGAGTTTACAAAAATACATTAGCGTAAAAATGTTTATTGATAAAAACACAAAATCTCGTGACAGTCCTTTTTTTAAATTAAACAACTGAAGTGTTTTGAGCATGAAGATGGAGATAAAAAATACAGAAAAGGGGACAAAAGCTATACATCACTTTCGACTGCACTTAAAATTAGCCCATACCTACTGACAGCATGTTTTATAAAACCGGTGATGAAGGTAAATATTAACTTACATCTGATCACCTTTCTCTGTGCAGGTGTGAAATGTTCCGGAAGAAGATAGTGCTTACCTTTGTTATCTTGTGTCTCTCTACTGTTGTGCTGCAGAGCTTGATTGTCATTAAGAATTCACTGTTTGACCTCGTCACGTGCTCACAAAGAAACTTGACAAATAATCACGTGACAGACAGTCAACAGGATCGTTACCTGTCTGACCTACGAGAGTTTGCGAGCGCTCTACACAAGCAAAAAGAATGGATGAAACTTTTATTGCAAAGAAAGCACAAGTCCATTTTCCCGAAGGTCGACGCTGTCAACTGCACAAAGATTTGGGAAAACGACGAGCAGGAGCTGAGTGCTGCTCGAAAATACCAACAGACCCACGGGCGCCAACCTGGCAGAGGCGTCCGCCATTACTCACAGAAGACCGCCAACTGCACCAGTTATCTCGTCAACGAGGGCTTTCTCTTAGCCTCGGTTGACGAAGACGAATTGTCTTTCCCTCTTGCATATAGTTTGGTAGTGTACGTCAATCTCGAGCAGGTACTACATCATCATCATCATCATCATCATCATCATCATCATCATCATCATCATCATCATCATCATCATCATCATCATCATCATCATCATCATCATCATCATCAGTTAAAGGTTGTACCTACTGCCTATGTCAGGTGGAGCGGCTGTTACGGGCAGTGTACCGCCCACACAACGTCTACTGTATCCACCCCGACAACAAGTCCAGCGACGACTTCCACTCCAGTCTGCGCTTCATCGCCGGTTGTCTTCCCAACGTCAACATCGTCGAGCGCCCTCTAACTGTAAAGTGGGGCACATACTCCGTTTTACAGGCAGTAAGAAATGTTCAGCAGCCTAATTTGTCTGTATTTGCAGCTGACAGAACAGCCATTTCGCTTTATGACATAAGGATTAACGGGTGGCAGTCAAGTCATGTCATTATACTTAGCACTAAGTGGTTAAGGGTCGATCTTAACCTGGTAAGTACAGTAGAGATCAACGTTTGACAAAGTTAAGCCCGGGTTTGGGATTGGCATTGTCAATTTTTATCAAAACTCGTTGAAACTTTTGTCCATGTTTGTCGACTTGATGAAGGTCCTCAATGGGACAAGCAACAAATTGTTCCACATTTAGTCAAAGGAAAAGTCACACACTCAGACTGCCTTCTCGAAAATTGTTGTGTCGCACAGGTGACTAGAGCTAGAAACCCTGAGAATTTGAAAACCGTTTGTGTTCATGGATTGGGTATAAAAAGTTCATATACCCACGAGTGACTCTTGTTGTCTAGGATGTAGAGTACATGCGACTGCTGTGGCGACATCCTGTGAGATGGCGATATTTCATCAACTTAACTGGTCAAGAGTTTCCTCTGAAGACCAACAATGAAATCGTTCGCATTCTTCAAACCTACAATGGCGCGAATGACATCACTGGTGAAAGGTATTCATGTTAGAAGGCGAATTACAAAGAGGTAATCAAACAATGTTTATTGTTAATAACAAGTCTTCTTGATCTCCTGGACCTCGCGTTTTTCAGAATGGTCAGCGGCCGTTGGAAGAAGTTTCTCCCGGCACCCCATCGTTTATCGGTATGCCTGGGCTCAGTACACATTCTTGCATCACGAGGGTATGTGGACTACGTCATCAACAGTCCCGTAGCACGTGACTTTTACAAGTGGGTCGGCCTGACCTTTATTCCCGACGAAACGTTCTTCAGTACCCTGAACTACAACCTGCAACTGGGTGTCCCGGGATCATACACGGGTTAGTGATGAAGTTTGCTGTAGATGTCTTCCTGTGTGAAATTAGTGAGATACTGAGATACATTTCAACTCTATGCAGCACAATATATTTTATATTTGTACACGTTGATAACTTCATGTTCTCAACTCCCCCTCTCACAGACAAGTTATGGATTAGTACAAACGTGTATGACCACGCAAAGTGATGAACATGCTTTTGTCTTGACATTTCCACACACACACACACACACAGAGGGAGAGAGAGAGAAAAGCTTATCCACCTACTAAACTTACCCTCAAATATCAGCTTCACGCAGGTAAGGATTTGTTGTTGACAGTTGAGATTTTTGAGTATGAAAATGTCTCGGTATTTATTTTGTTTTGTTGTTTTGTGTATCAAAGGTACGGTTAACGACAAGTCACGAGAACATTTTCAACGTTTGAAGGTCTGGTTGTACGAGGTTAAGAACACCACCGGGGTGTGCGACGGCAGGAGAGTGCGGGGTATCTGTCAGTTCGGGGTGGGTGACATCTCTCGCATAGTTGTCTCCCCTCACCTGTTCGCCAACAAGTTTTCCTACAACGACATGCCGCTGGCCTACGACTGTATAGAAGAATGGTACTGGCACAAGGTGCACATGGAGAACGTGGGGCAGGCGCCGCAACAGAACCTCACGCGATACAAGATGGCGAAGATTGTACAGAACCGTTATGACGGGCCCGTGAAAATCTGGGAGAGTGAGTGACAGAGAGAGATTATGAAAACTGGACTTTACATACCAATTTTCGACGAATATACTAATTTAATAGAAATAAAAGTAAAAATTTGTTTTAAAACTTGTAACGGGTGTCTGTACACAGGCATCTCGATCCCCCTACACTTTTTCCCTAAATAACGGGAACAAGAAGAAGGTTACCACAGGGGAAGAAATAAAAATGTTTTATTTATATCCTTGGAAACAGGATGTAGCTACATAGCCCTAGAGACATTTCTTTCTTGTCCTTTCAAGCAATGTTTGTCCTCGTGAATCTAGACATCCACGACTTCAAGACTTTTTTACATATAAAATATATTAAACTGCTACATTCTGAAAATAAAAATGTTTTACATTTGAAGGTTAATACCTTTATATTTGTAACTGTTTATTTTATATTGCAAATAAATCTTCATATACCCAGAGGAACTTTCATACCACTTGTGTGTTGAAATGAGTTGTTGATGTTAATGTATCTTGTTTATATCCATTCTTACAGAAATTGGCATAAGCCACACAATAAGCAGCTACAGTAATCAACAAATCTGTAATCAGTCTTTGGAAATTGTGTACTTTTCAGGAAATTATGACAAAATTGATTAAAAACATTATAAATGTAAAGAACTCCGAAACAATTTATTATCTTAATTATTATCCTAATTGGGAAGATATTTCTAGAGATCTTCTGGTCAACTCTACTACCCATAATCTCATCCACACACACACACACACACACACACACACACACACACACACACACGTACAAACCGGAAGTATCTGCATATCCAGTAGAGGGAGTTGAGGAGCACATGAAGTGCTGACTTGCTTTAATAAACCACTTCCATGCTGCCCTGATAAGTACCCTCACCCTCACCCACACCCACACCCACACCCTCACCCACACCCTCACCCTCACCCTCACCCTCACCCACACCCTCACCCTCACCCTCACCCACACCCACACCCTCACCCTCACCCACACCCTCACCCTCACCCACACCCTCACCCTCACCCACACCCACACCCTCACCCTCACTCTCACCTTCTCTTCTTGGATTGAACTCATTGTTTCCCACAAGAAAGAAGTTAGTCAATTAAGCCTGCCATTGGTATGGACTGGACTGTGGCTGGTAAGGATGAGGATGAAGCAGAAGATGAGGTGGCTCGCTCTCTGGTACCCACACACTCCACTAACACAGATGTAGGGACTGAACTCACGCGCGTTCATGAGAGGTGAAAGATGAGAACGAGGGAGGATTTTTGTAAAATGTTAGATTGTAAATGTATGATTGTAGGTTAAGGATTGGACTTTAATTGTAGTAGAATTAATCATGTTGATTACGAATTATATTATATATAAATATATATATATATATATATATATATCCTCTGGTATATTTTCTCCTATCGACTCTCTGTTCTATGTAACAAAGCCACGTGGCCCCCAGTATATCGGGTAAAGGAGACCGATTATACCGGGTACCCAAGTGCCCAGTTACCCTTTTTCCTTCTTCTCTTTCTTCTTTCCTTCCTATTGTGTATCGCCGGTACATGTTCCCGGGGTGAGAGGTCGAGTGAACCTCAGATACTTTGGGTGGTGGGTGTCATGAAGACCAGTCCCCTGGACCGTGAGAACCTCCCTCGTTAGACTTAATTAGTGACAGTCATCGACAAGTGTCATACATGTATGGCTGTGTGTGTGCTTTTGCTTGCTCTAGACAGTCAAACGGTTAACAGAATACGGCGAACTGACGTCATGACCCACAAAGTTTTCTCCTCCTCCTCATCATCATAGTTGTCCTCGTCGTCGACGACGATACACAATTTATTCTTCCCGATTTGCATATTTGTCTGTATTAACTTTTTCCATTAGTCTTGTCTGCTACAACGAATAAAAACTATAAAAATACTGCGCGGAGCCGTGTAGAAGAACTCTCAACACACAAACCTGGTTTGAAAACAGCCATTGACAGGTCTGTCAGGTCAGCTGACCACATGGGATGGCAGTATGACTATTCTAGCACAGACTATGTTGTAACTGTAACGAAATAGTTTTCCCAACCTCAGACAGACCCCGATTCAAAAGATCCCTGTCTCACTTTCCTGTACCAGCCAACAACCTGCACTCTTGTAAAACAAAATAATTTAAGCCAAAAAATCTAATCACATATTTATCGACTTGCACGTTTGTCACGTGATTTAAGTATGTATAACAAGATTCAACAAATAAGCTCCAGCGCACAAAAAACTTTTGTCTCTGCTTTTTGACGTGTATGAAAATTTCTTTTGTAGGTAAAATTATTCTTAACTCAAAAAAACGGCTTCAATCAATGAATCCAAAAACTACTGCTCATAATTAAAATCAGAAAGAACAAATTTTAAATTCTCTCCCTCTCTCTCTCTCTCTCACACACACACACACACACACACACACACACACACACACACACACACACACACACACACAAGGGCGTTATTTATACATGAAATCCGACTAATGTTGGATTATTGCATTTTTCTACAACCATCAATTTAAAAATATCAGAGTTAAGAAAAATATTCCCTGCATTAATTTGCAATGTATTCATAGATTTCCTACTTAAGCAGGAAGAAACTAAAATCATTGTTTGTATGCGAATGATTCTCCCTACAGGTCAGAGGGCAAGTATCCGGGGATGTGTGAGAACACAGTGATTGGATGCAATAATGTATTTGGTGCTCACAGTCTAGGAAATGTGTTAGCAGGGGAAGGGGAGAATGGAGTGACTGTCAGCCAGGTGGCTTGAACATAAGTTGAAAAATTAGAAATGGCTGCAAATTGTGAAACACATACAACACCTTATTTTGTGGGAGTGGTGGTGATGGACAAATCCTTCAGGTGTCAGATGTGCCGAGTCCACAAAAAAGGATTCACAGGTGTAAAGAGACAGACGAAGTCAGCAAACTCATCCCTATACCTTCGAATTGATTGTGTAAAGTAAATAACAAAGCATGAGATCTTTTTAATGACATCAATCAACATATAAATTATCGTTGATGAATATTCATGGGCACTCAACCGGCAAAAGATGAAACATTTTTTCTGTGCAGGATCGAAAAGTAAGAAATGTTCCCTGTCTGACTTTTTGGACTAAGATCTCATTTTAACCCCACAAAAGCCCACCCATTCCATTTTCAGAATTTTTACTGGACGGTGCTTATATAATCGTGTGTAAAGTGCAGAGAAATATAATGCACACCCATAGAAAGAAAATCTATCCTGCAAAGAAAACATAGTGCTTCAAAATAATCACATTTTTACGGAACAAATATAACCAACAATGAACAACACAACCTCTGGATCAGCTACTCCGAGCTCCACACCATGGGACAATTCCCGGGACATGTTGTCTTTGCAAGATTACCAAAAGGCATTGTCTTTGCTTCATTTCGTCGTCAAGCCTGTTGTTGTTGTTGTGGGTGTACCGTCCAACATCATCAGCTGTGTGGTCTTCTGGCGCCAGGGACTTGGGGACCGCATGACCGTCTGTCTCTTTGCTCTGTCACTGGTCGACCTGTGTTTTCTCCTCGTGTCAGTGGTGTTCAGTGCCGGCTATTACCTGGGGCAGGTAGATCCAGTCCAGTATGGCGGTGTCTACGACCTCCTGTTAGCTTTCATCTCCGGAGTAAATCACGGATTTCGAAGTGCTTCCGGGTGCATCACCATGGTGATAGCCGTAGAGAGATGCCTGTGTGTAGTCTTTCCTTTAAAGGCGGCCTCTTTGATCAGTAGTCGCAATATGGCGGTTACTATGTTTTTTATTGTTTGTTTTACTCAGGTTGGTTTTTTCACTACACCGGCAAGGTTTGTGGTTCATAGGGTTAATAACGGCTCATCGAAATATATTCTTGTGGAGTCTACCTTGTACACAAAGAATCAAGTGTTGTTCAATATCCTAGAAGGTATTGTTATGACGAATGTACTACCGCTAACAACGTTTCTAGTCACGTGCCTATCTACCTGTCTGACGGTGGTCAAGCTGAGAGCCGCCATGACGTGGCGAGGACAGGTCAGCCGCAGCAGTGACAGAGGTCAAGGACAGCACACGGCGCTGACCAAGATGCTTGTAGTCGTCTCCTGTGTTTACATCCTCACCACCATACCCTGGATAGTAGTCTACTTGGCCTCATTTTTACAGGTAGAGGGTTTCTCCTTTGTGGGACGTTACTATTATTTGTTCTGGACTTTATTAATCACGACTTTTCATCTCTCGTATGTCAACAGCTCGGTGAGTTTTTATGTCTACTTCAACAGATCAACCCGCTTTAGAAAAGATGTTTACAGTTTAATTGGCTTTTCGTGCTCAACCATGAGTCGAGATGTGAAGGCCAGCATCTATTCTTAGAAAATATAGGAGAATAACACATTTCTCTGTTTCTTTATTCTGTATAAAAATTGCTTTGATGTCTCTATGCAGCTGCACGTAGGTGAACTGGGGTCTCGTGTTTTCAGGGCCTCCGTCCCCTATCATAAGTCTGTTACCATGGGCAGAAGTTCCATTGTCAAGCCCTCGCCTGGCTGCATCCAGGGGATGTGTGTTCAGATGCCGAATCACTTGGTTTTGTCGCATCTCTCCCTGGGGTTCCGTGCTTGGCGCATGTCTAACTGGCTTTCTGTTCCCACCTCCTGCAGTTCTCGAGACCTTGTGACCCTACTCTTACTGGCAGACACAAGATCGCCAGGTACTCGCCCTGCTGCAACAACCCCTTCGTTCCGCTGTGTCGATGTCTCTTGCTTTTGCTGCATATTTACCCACGATTTCCACTTGTGGCGCCCGTTAGCTGTGGTTTCCTGTCTCAGTCTTCCGAGTTCCCGGGGCTACAATGTCGGTTGTAGTCGTGGAAACTGTTCATAATTTGTGTCGCCTTGTTCGATTTTAATTACTTTTGACAGATCGTAATCCGAGTCAAAACGATTTTTAAAAAAGACACCTGTCTATCTGCTTTAAAATTGTTGCAAAGGTACAGCTTTATTCGGGTAGTCAGAGACGAGAGATACAGCAGAGACCCAAACCTGGTCGGACACGTCAGACATCTTCTGCAAGAGTCGGCACGTGACACATGTCCAGGTGGTCCATCCTCCAGAGGTAGCACTTGGTTGTACCACAGACTTGTATTACTGGACTGCTTGCAGACCATTTTTTTCAGTGAAGTCATAGAACGAGGTTGGTTATGAAATAGCTTCCGGTTTATTCACATTCATTGTTAAGGCTCGCCGAGACTAACAGCGGAAAACTTCGCAAGAGGCTCAGCGTTGGTCTCGGCAGACAGACAGCAATCCACCCTATACACGTCCGTGGTTGTACAGATCATCGTCAACTACGCTCACCTCTACAGCCGTCGTTTCTGTTCATTTGGATCATCTGTGAATTCAAAAAAAGGTCGATGCTAGAACAACATATGTTGTCCTTGTAGAGACTAATTTATATTTCGATAGATAAATATTGAAGTAGACAGGGCCTGCAGGAGACAGGATTAGTTTGCTACGAAACAAAAGAACGTGCAAATACCCGGGGTGAGCGTGAGTAAATCTGGGGCCTACCAGAGGATCCTTGACATAACGCTTAATGTTTTTGTCTGGAGGGTGAGCTAAGTATGAAAGGCAAGAGAAAAACTATACGACCGGTAAACACGGCAAATGTCGTAGACTGATAGAAAATTCTAGAAGAGACAGAAAGCCACTAGCTTTTGGACCCAAGGAACTACGAGTATTACATAACCTACTCCGCCCTTAGTCACAAATCCAAGCAGCGTGTGTTATTTGTTATGTGTGTTCCGTGGTGTGGGTATGTTTATGTGTGAAGTCTGACATTTTGCTTTAATAGGTGTAATATGGACTTATACACTAGTTTATATCTTTAATTATTGCATTAGATTAATTTTGTAATAACACCCTCTCTGATTATTATTCATATTATAGCCTACAAAAGGACCGTAGTAATAAAAAACTGAGTAGTTAATGTAGTTGTCGACAGAGTGTAGCAAGACACTCAAGGTGAGGCACTCAGGTGCAACAAGCTGTAGCAGGTGACGTTCAACGAGTTCAAAGAGATGAGACAATGAGAACGACGGTGGTTGCTCGTCACGCTCTGTGGTCAGTGTACGTCACGGTCTGTGGTCAGTGTACGTCACGGTCTGTGGTCAGTGTACGTCACGGTCTGTGGTCGGAGTACGTCACGGTCTGTGGTCAGTATACGTCACGGTCTGTGGTCAGTGTACGTCACGGTCTGTGGTCAGTGTACGTCACGCTCTGTGGTCAGTGTACGTCACGGTCTGTGATCAGTGTACGTCACGGTCTGTGGTCGGAGTACGTCACGGTCTGTGGTCAGTGTACGTCACGGTCTGTGGTCGATATTCGTCACGGTCTGTGGTCAGTGTACGTCACGGTCTGTGGTCAGTGTACGTCATGGTCTGTGGTCAGTATACGTCACGGTCTGTGGTCAGTGTACGTCACGGTCTGTGGTCGATATTCGTCACGGTCTGTGGTCAGTGTACGTCACGGTCTGTGGTCAGTGTACGTCATGGTCTGTGGTCAGTATACGTCACGGTCTGTGGTCAGTGTACGTCACGGTCTGTGGTCAGTGTACGTCATGGTCTGTGGTCAGTAAACGTCACGGTCTGTGGTCGGTATACGTCACGGTCTGTGGTTTGCCAATGTACACGATGGATAAGCCAGACTGTCTTCCTTCTCTCTCTCCGTATTCCTCACAGTCCCCCCCACCCTACTGTCACTGCTGACCTATGTTATGTGTTATGTACACCGATGTACATGCCTATACTAATAGACAATGTTAGTATTTTGCTCTGTGGGCTCCACAGTAACGGACTGTGCACACGTGAGATGATAAACGACTAATTTATGTCCTTATACATTACACCTGTAATTAACTGTAAGAAAGTATTACGGTAACAGCGGAATCGAGATAGACGGTGGCTCCACCCTATATTTTGAAGACTACAGATAATTAGTCAGATGATGTCGCTGATGTCTGTCTGTGATTTAAGTTGGTTTCAGATGCAGAACCCTTTCCGGAAATGTAGTAAATCATGGACATGAATGTTTCAAGGATAGAAGTCAGTGCCGATTGTTAGGGGCAAAAATAAAAACAAACCTTAGCAGACCTCCACAACTGTGTGAAAGGACGAGACCCAACCCGTTCTTCACTCAATTCATCGTCTGCTGTTGTTATATATGGCAGTAAGTTTGTTGTTCAGGCCCACTCCACGTTGTCCTGGCCGACTCCACCTCTCACTGTCTCCACCACACGATCGTTATACTCAAGCAACAGCACTGTACAAGGCCCACAGAATGCAGACTATTCTGGGAGCATGCATACATAATAGATTTGTGTATATATACATCCTTTAACTGGTACCAAGTGATGGATCGATGTACTTGTCCGTTGGTACTGGCACCCGAGTTGGGTGGGGACCATGGGTGAGGTGGGCCATGGAGTCGAGGGCCGGGAGGTGGGCTAATGGCACAGAGTAATGGGCCTGGTAGATGCCAGGGAGAATTTGAATAATTTATTGTCAGATGATTTAATATATTTTATACTGGATGTTTGGCCCAGGGCAGTTGTGGTCGCTCGTCCCCCAGAGGCAGCGCCGATGTGTTGTAAGGTCTGTCCTCGAGTGGAGGCGTGAATACATTTTTTCTTTTAGATAATTTGTAGAATATATATATATATATAATTTCGTGAATCAGTGCAACATCAGGCTGTAGTGACTGTAATAAACAGTGTAGCAGAATAATATCGTGTGAACGGTAAAAAGACACCTTGTAGCGGACTATCAATTCTAGTTGTCTTTTGCAACCTGAAAAAAGAACTTTCAGTTATGACTGTCTTTACAATTAAAGATATTAGTAGGTTATAATAAGAGAATTAATATGGATTGACTGATATATATTTACTGACAAATTATTTTATACATTGTATATTTTTATTAGTTATTGTAAGATTTTGTTAATATAATTCAATATAGATAGTACCTGCCAATAGCAAGTTCGAGTGTCTTACTTGAGTAGTAACAGAACTGCTTTTGCTGTTGTGATTGTAATGCGATGTCTGTCGTCAAGAAGACATTTTTCGAAATGGATTCTCCTAGTAATTAAAGCTCCCCATCTCCTCGAATGGTACTATGTTGATACAAATCTGTGCTTTGTCTTTGCTGTTAATGTCAGCCATGATTGTGATCTTTATTCCATTCCATATAAATTCGCAGAGTTAGTCTCATAGAAAGTTTATACACATCACCCTGGGTGTTTTCTTTTCTATGTTGTGTGCAAGTCAAAGGTTGTATATAAGCCTCCCAGTGAAGGTAAAATGGTTTGGTTATCTTGCAGAACTACTCTTATGACTTGAATGAGGCCACATTGACATTCACTTTTTTGTACAAAATTCCACAACCCCTGGGGTCAGCCCTTGTCAAATGTCTTGTAGAGTCAATGAAGTTAAAGAATATGTAATTCTTTTTCAAGATGCGACAGTTGAAGGTATAAGAATGGTGTTTCTGCCTGGCCAAAGCCAGTCTATAATTCTGTTAGCAGTCTGTCTACAGTGGGGTTAATGTGGTTGTGGATTACTGTTAACGTGATTTTGCTCTAAAACGTTTTTACAATAAGATGAAGTCCATTGATGTTGTAGACCAAACGATTGGGAGCGTGCGGTGTTGCCGTCTGAATTCATTGTGGTGATGGAGGATATCGACAATTAATTAAAGGGGAGGTCAGAGCCTTTTTACCTGCAGCACACAACGAGGCCAAGATGGAGGACTGACGTTACTCGGGGTACAAAGAAAGTCGGAGACGGAAGCAGCAGCGTATAACTACCTCGTGGCTCCTCGTGCAGCCCTAATACTAAGTTAATTGTACCTGCAACTGACCCATGTATTCACTTACATACACGGTATAATTATATAATCAGCTTTGATTTTATAAAGCTTATTATTCAGTGAGGTTCATATGTAAGTGTTGTCAACACATAGTCAGTGTTTTGTATGTGTGAGTAGATACTTACAGCATATAGTCTAGTAGTCAGACTTTGTGGTGTTTAATTTAATGATTTACGACCGCCTGAAGCAGACTAGTGACATTTCTTATCATTGTTGTCTCATGGTTATTCTGACATAAATTTGCCTGCTCATACTGTTTTCAAAACCCTGTCATTTGGTTCATTAATATAGTGTCGTACATGATTTTGTCTTAATTGATTTTTTTTTTAAACTTTGTATTCTGATTATTTAGCTTATAATTTAGATATTTTATCTCCACTTGTCCTGACTACTTGTAATCGTCGCCATATGTATTCAAGGACTGGTCTGGGTCCAGCAAACTCAGCGACCGTCTGAGTGATAACTAGTCACTGCTACAGACCACCATACAGACATTGTGATGGTGGGTTGGGAAATGGTTGACATTTCACATTAAACTGTTAGAAGATGACAAACTGTCGTGTTACACGTCAATTCAATGCAACTAGTGCTGTTGTATCTCAGAATTGTGACTGGAGGACATGTATACAGACCACAAGTGTTGATGTTCATGGACCTCTGCTGTCAGGTGCCGGGGCTGCAGTTGGTGGCCAAGAAGACAGACCTGACAGACTTGAGACCAACGGACCTCACTTTCCGATGACTTTTTATGAAATAATTCTCTGCATTTGCGATTTGGACATCGTCCAGCTTCTCTCTCACATGGACTACGTGTCAGTCAGTGAAATATTCAAGTACTTTTGTGTCGGCTGTCAGGAGAGTTGTACACAGTCCCTGCAGGTCTGACAGAAGCTTCGCTCAGTATTCATCTGACAGACAGACACAACCATCAACTCATTCTGTGTATGACTATAGTCTATTAACAATACGACTATTGTCTCCTTGGCTGTTCAAGACGCACTGAATTCGATTCTTGGCCAAAGTATGTGGACAAGACAGTAAACAAACCCTTTAAACCATGCTCACCTCCCGCCTCCGTTCAAAAATTCATTTGTAAGATACGCCTAACAGACAGTGAGGAGACTCCTGGTGAGAAGATGACAACAGTGCAGAGTTCAGAAAACAATGAAAAAAAAAACATTTTCAGCGAAAACTAAATTCCGACTCTGGCTTGGTGAATCAAAGTTCTTTATGCATCATTGACTTTTTTTTAAACTTACATTTATTAAATAAATTCAGTCAAATCAATAAATTTTACATGTCCTTCAAAATCGCTTTTCATTTTTGACACAAATTCCTTCTTTGTGCAGACAAAAGTAGAAATAATAATTTCAGGATGAGGAGAAAGAGTTAGAAGCAGTGAGAAAGTCGCAGCCTTCTATCGTCTGTGTTAATATCAATAGTTTAATGTATGGCTTTCACATTATTACTTATTATGCTATATCTTTCTAAATTGTGCCTATACTTTGCAATTTTAAAAAAGTACAGAAGGCATGTGGCTTTCTTCTATGTGCATACATAAATATAACTACTTCATAAGATGATTAATTATAATATTTTATAAGTAAACATGTCTTCTCCTAATCCAAGTAAAATCAGCTTTTGAAAAAAGTGATCCAGGTTATCATCATGGATTTGTTTAGGTCGTCAGAGGTAGAGCTTTGAAGACCACACCTTTCTCGGGACATCTTTCTATGAGAGTGGTGCCCATCTCCGCTCTATCTTTGGAACCTATGTAGTCTTGTGCCCATCTCCAAGACCTCACCAACAGACTGACAGACAGCTCAAACGCATATGGAATGGAGACAACCACAGAAAAGAGCAAAGTTATGATCAATGGCAACGGCAAAGCAGAGATCTATATGAACGGGGTACAGCTCGAAGAGGTAAGCAGCTTCAAGTACTTGGGAGCCACTCTCTCCAAGGACGGCAGCTCCACGCAAGATATCCGCATCAGGATCGCAACAGCAACAGCAGCAATGGCTAGGCTAGATAGGATCTGGCATAGCCACAAGATAAGGTTCACTACCAAGTACAGGCTATACCCGCGGTTCTCAACCTGGGGGGCGCGCCCCCCAAGGGGGGCGCAAGCTGCTGAAAAGGGGGCCGCAAAGGCGGTCATTTTCTCATATCTCATATAGGTATTAGTGGCTAAGGGGGGCGCACGGACGTACCTTTATTCGTCTGGGGGGGCGTCACAAGTAAAAGGTTGAGAAACGCTGGGCTATACAAATCCCTGGTAGTGCCGATCCTGCTCTACGGATGCGACACGTGGACTCTACTCGCCGAAACAGAAAGGAGAATCCAGGCATTCGAGCACAAGTGTCTGAGGAGGCTGCTCCGGATCTCATACAAAGAACACAAAACCAACGACTTTGTAAGAAACAAGATTGCCACACTGGTAGGACACCAGGAACATCTACTATCAACAGTCAAGCGACGTAAGCTGGTCTTCTTTGGCCATGTAACCCGGCACGACACCTTGTCGAAGACTATCCTTCAAGGCACCTTGGAGGGTAGCCGACGCCGCGGTGGTCAGAGAAAGAACTGGCTTACGAACGTCAAAGACTGGACTGGTCGTCCTGTACAGGACCTGCTGACTATTGCCCAAAACAGGCAAGAGTGGCGGGCCCTATCAGCTGCCGCGTCTATCCATGTGCTCCCCCCAACGCCAGGTGCCAGGCAAGGGACGACTGACTGACTGACTGACTGACTGCCCATCTCCAACAACAGTTGTGTCGACTAGGGGAACTGTGGTGCGCCTCCGGGTGTGGACGCCAGTCCTTTAATAATACAGCCACCCGCTTATCCGCTCCCATCACTCAGCTGCTTGTACATTATTTTGGTTCCAAGACTAGTATCACTAATCTCTGTCTCTCTGTGTCTTTCTCGTATTTCTTTCATGATGTTCGTCATTACAGTTTTTTTCTGTAGGAAAAACAATTCGACATAATTCATTGTGTAGGTAGAACAATTGTTTCCTTAATTAAAACTACCTATATCAACTCCTACATAAATCAACATACCTTCAAACTTCTGGTCATGACAAAGAAAAGACATTGGTCTATTATATAAATATATGCATATACACAAAAGTCGAAACATGAGATTCACTGTCAAAAAGAAATTCTCGTCCCTACCGGGAATGTGTATAATCCTTATGATGTTGACAACTAATTCTTTCCTTGGAACGATGATGATATGTTTTATTTTAATTTGTCTGGCGACGATCCCTCAATTGCACCCGACAAGCAGCTTGGAGCAGACAAAGATACTAGCGATGACATTTTCACCTTTTGTTTTACATCGAGGGCTCATTATATTTTCTGTTAGTGCCGCATGGAACAGGGGGAAATATTCCTATTGATCACTAATTATACGTAAATACGTATGTCTCTTTTTTGCATAGATTTGAGATTTAAAAAAACTGTTTGCATAAACCTACTATTTAACTTACAATCCATGCAATTTGTACAAACAGGGAAGATGTTGCTGTGAGGACTGAAGAACTATTTTCTATTATCAGAAAACATTCGGTTATGCTTGAAAAAACACTTGTTGAGAATATTCACGAGTATTTCTAAAGGAAAAAAAAGAAAAAAAGGACCTGTTAAATAACATTCCGCCGGGTTGTCTATGTTTTTTCGTAAACTCTGCATCTGTGAAAAAAATGCGATTACTACGAACAAAGCCTGGAGGTGGTAGATGTGTCAAACTGAACAAAACTCGATCTGTAAGGAGACCTAGTAAATCCATGCCCATATTTTAAAACAAAATTAAAAAAAAATATTTACAAATAAAATCCAGATAATGATATTAACAAAAAGTTACTTTTCTTAATAAAGTTAAACATTACATTAAAATAAAATTTCAGGGTACATCATGCTCGTTTGAATGGGACTGCATCGTGATTCTTGTGAACTCTTGCAGTATTGAGAAACAAAAAAAATATATATAAATATAAAAAATAAATAAATAAAATCGGAAATTCAACCCCCACAACGTCCCACCACTTCTATTTCCCTATCTCTTTTGAAATGAGATAATTGTGTACAGCGAACATGTCATTCCATTGGTCTTTGATCCAGAAAGAACATTTGTTAACGATCATAATTTCTAGAGAAAGTTCACTAAAACAATGTGCAATTAAAACAACGGTATCGCACATGAAAATCTCAGTCAGTCAGTCAGTCAGTCAGTCACCTGTAGTTGATGGGATCACTTGGATAGACGCGGCAGATGACAGGGGCCGCCACTCTTGTCTACTGTGGGCGATAGTCAGCAGGTCCTGTACAGGACGACCAGTCCAGTCTTTGATGTTCGTAAGTCAGTTCTTTCTCTGACCACCGCGGTGTCGGTCACCCTCCGAGGTGCCTTGAAGGATAGTCTTCGACAAGGTGTCGTGCCGGGTCACGTGATCAAAGAAGACCAGCTTACGTCACTTGACTGTTGATAGTAGAGGTTCCTGGTGTCCTACCAGTGTGGCCATCTTGTTTCTTACAAAGTCGTTGGTTTTATGTTCTTTGTATGAGATCCGGAGCAGCCTTCTATAGCAACTGCTGTCGAATGCTTATTCTCTTTTCGGTGTCTACGTTTCACAAATCATGGGCAGGATTGGTACTACCAGGGATTTGTAGTCAAAACACTCTCATGCTAGTAGCGAAAACGTCAATCCTGTCTTAATGTAGTGCTCAAAACGAAAATGTTTAAGGTCAGAAAGATACAGAAGATGAATAGCAGACTGTGACGGTGATATTATAGACGATTACATTAAATGCATATTTCACAGCAGATATTTAAACTCATGCTTGTTGATAAGCCAGAGAATCTTAGGTTTCTGTTTTTCTCGGATAATTTCAAAAACTGAGAAATTTTTGGCACAGAGAGATCACTGACATGAACATCACATCAGCCGACTCAACCTTTGCCCCATGGGTAAAACCACTGGACATCTTGTCTTTGCAAGATTACCAAAAGGCATTGTCTTTCCTGCATTTCGTCGTCAAGCCTGTTGTTGTTGTTGTGGGTGTACCGTCCAACATCATCAGCTGTGTGGTCTTCTGGCGCCAGGGACTTGGGGACCGCATGACCGTCTGTCTCTTTGCTCTGTCACTGGTCGACCTGTGTTTTCTCCTGGTGTCAGTGGTGTTCAGTGTCGGCTATTACCTGGGGCAGGTAGATCCAGTCCAGTATGGCGGTGTCTACGACCTCCTGTTAGCTTTCATCTCCGGAGTAAATCAAGCATTTCGAAGTGCTTCCGGGTGCATCACCATGGTTATTGCTGTAGAGAGATGCCTGTGTGTAGTCTTTCCTTTAAAGGCGGCCTCTTTGATCAGTAGTCGCAATATGGCGGTTATTATGTTTTTTATTGTTTGTTTTACCCAGGTTGGTTTCTTCACTACACCGGCAAGGTTTGTGGTTCATAGGGTTAATAACGGCTCCTCCAAATACGTCATTGCTGCCTCTGCCTTGTACACGGAGAATAAAGAGTTTTTGGAAGTCCTGGAAAATATTGTTATGATGAGTGTACTACCGCTAACAACATTTCTAGTCACGTGCCTATCTACCTGTCTGACGGTGGTCAAGCTGAGAGCCGCCATGACGTGGCGAGGACAGGTCAGCGGTAACAGTGACAGAGGTCAAGGACAGCACACGGCACTGACCAAGATGCTTGTAGTCGTCTCCTGTGTTTACATCCTCACCACCATACCCTGGATAGTATTTTACCTGGCCTCATTTTTAGAGGTAGAGGGTTTCTCCTTTGTGGGACGTTACTATTATTTGTTCTGGACTTCATCGATAACGATTTTTCATCTCTCGTATGTCAACAGCTCGGTGAGTTTTTATGTCTACTTCAACAGATCAACCCGCTTTAGAAAAGATGTTTTCACTTTAATTGGTTTTTCGTGCTCCACTATTAGTCGATATGTTAAGACCAGCATCTATTCTTAGAAAATATGTGATGATAGTACATTTCCTTGTTTCTTTGTTCTCTGTAAATCAAAGATGTTACAGTTTACTGAAGGAGCAACACCTGCGAAAGAGTTTTTTCGAGTTCAGAGCACGGACTACAATGTAGACACGGTGTCGATCTGTTATAAACATAAACATACTTGGGCTTAGAACGAACATTAAAGAGGAAAGTCTTTGTGTATACTACAGTGCAATTCGAAAATAATTCTACATGAACAGTTAAATGCAATGAATCAAATTCGCAATAATAAACAAACAGAAAGCGAAGCTCCTTTTTATTATGGAAACAATGTAAATGTGTCACTTGGACACAAACCGTGTGACATGTCACTAGCAAGACAATGTGGAGGGACACTATACTGTCTATTGTCTCTTGACTGTATAGTACAGATGACCCTGACATGGACCAACCTCGTGGCTTTCAGCCATCAAAGATAGTTGATGGCAACAGGAGACTCGATGATCTGATGAAAAGGAGATAATAACATAATTGTCCGCTCGTTTTATGATTTTCACGGGTAAAGATTTTACTGTTTGACTAGAAACTACTAGTCTAGACTCTACTAGCCCCTGCCTGACTTGGCCTACTCACTTTGTTCAAAGACGCATAGAAAAAGGCGGTCAAGAATTTAAGAAACAATAATAGATATGCTCAAGTTTCTTGAATGGCAATGTTGAAGTAATGGATAACCTGCCGAGACCGGATGAAGTGTTGAGGTTAGAGAGTGAAGCACATTGAGTGTCCAGGGAAGAGTACAGGTGGACTGCTGTCTGTCTGCCGAGACCATCTTGTGAAGTCCTCCGCTGTTAGTCTCGGCGAGCTTACACCATGAATGTAAATAAACCGGAAGTTTTGTATACACCAGCCTCGTTGTAGTAGTTAACTGAAAATAAATCGTCCGCAAGCAGTCCATTAATACAAGTTTGTGCTTTGTCACAGTTGGGTGACTGCGAGGGCTGTGTGGCTGCCTCACCACGTTGCGGTCGATTTAGCGGTTGTTAAAATCTTCGTGTTGAATCTTTTTGAGAAAATAATGTTTCAAAGTTTCTAGCAGAGGTAGCTGGGATATACAACTATTCGATGCTGGCCACCGCTTTACTTCTGGACGAGACACAGCATTCGCCCAGACGAGCTATGTATGGAGAGGGGAGTAGGATTTCCCAGCAAGGTTCGCTAACATTTCAGTCATTTGTAGTTTTGAAAATGGTTCGAGACTTTTTTCGCCTTCTTCGATTTTCATTAGTTTTGTGAGATTGTAGTTCGAGTTAGAAACTAAGTTTTTTCCTAAGAAAAGGAAAAAAGACACTGTTGATGCATTTTACAGTTGTTACAAAAGGGTACAGCTTTATTTAGGTAGTCATAGACAAGAGCTACAGCAGAGACCCAAACCTGGTCGGGTAGGTAGGACTGCTGGTCCGAAGGCCGGCACCGTGAGACATGCCCATGTGTACCATTCTCTAAAGGTGGCACTGAAGTGTACAGGTACTCGCTAACTACGTTAACCACTAAAGGCATCGTTTTGTTTCATTTGGAACACCTGTGAATTTCAAGAAGATCGATGGTAGAACATGTGTTTTCCTTGTAGAGACCCGCGTGAAGACTTCATGTCCACAATCACACAGCTTCCTGTGAGTGACTGTAACTGTCCTCACTATAGTGAGTAAATCTTCATGAGTAAACATTCACGACTGCGGTCACTTCGTGAGTACACGTCCACAAACAGGTTTCTGTCCTTTAAGCACATGTTATTTATCTTGAGAAACTCCTGCTGTTTATTTCTTTGTGATTTTTGAGAAATTACTTTTTGCACCTTGAGTTGCCAGGATGCTAAATTGGATGTCCCACTCTTAGTTAACTTGGTGGACGCCATCCTTACTTAGCGGGTATAGGAGACTGAGGTAAGTGTTGGTTTGGACATGGGTCAGCAAGTCTGGTAGTTTTTTCCTTCCAGAATCTCGGTTGTGAGGCATCTAAGCCTGTGTCTTACAGACTACATCACACACACATATTTATAATATAAACAGCGCCTTAACAGACAACTTTTTTATTGTGTATGGAGGCTTAGCTGAGTGTGAAGGCGAAAGCAAAATTAAACGATTGCTTTGCACGATCGTGGACTGATAGTACATTCTAGAAGAGACAGAAACCCACGAGTGTTTGTAACTTTTGAACTACGAGCATTGCACACCTTATTCCGCCCTTAGTAACTAACACAAGCAGGTTGTGTTATGTGTTCTCCGTGGTGTGTGTGTGTGTGTGTGTGTGTGTGTGTGTGTGTGTGTGTGTGTGTGTGTGTGTGTGCGTGTGTGTGTGTGTGTGTGTGTGTGTGTGTGTGTGTGTGTGTGTGTGTGTGTGTGCGGACATATGTTGTGTTACTTATTTTGTAATTATAGGTCTAATTTATAATTATATAACAGTTTATATCTGTAATTAGTGCATTATCAGAATGCTGTAATATTATAGTCTACAGAAGGACCGTAATAATAACAACTGAGTAGTTAATGTAGTTGTCGACAGAGTGTAACAAGACAATCAAGGTAATGCACTCAGGTGCAACAAGCAGGAGCAGGTGACGTTCAACGATTTCAAAGAGATGAGACAGTGAGAAGGACGGTAGATGCACGTCACGGTCTGTTGTCGGTATACGTCACAGTCTGTGGTCCGTGCACGTCACGGTCTGTGGTCAGTGCGCGTCACGCGCTGTGGTCGGTATACGTCAAGCTCTGTGGTCTGTGCACGTCACGATCTGTGGTCGGTGCACGTCACGCTCTCTGGTCCGTGCACGTCACGCTCTGTGGTTTGCCAATGTACACGATGGACAAGCCAGACTGTCTTCCTTCTCTCTCTCCGTATTCCTCACAGTCCCCCCCCCCCACTGTCACTGCTGACCTATGTTATGTGTTATGTACACCGATGTACATGCCTATACTGATAGACAATGTTAGTATTTTGCTCTGTGGGCTCCACAGTAACGAACTGAGCACACGTGAGATGATAAACGGCTAATTTATAATGAGACTAGTGACATGTCTTATCATTGTTGTCTCGTGGTTATTCTGACATAAACATGTCTGCTTATACTGTTTTCACAAGCGTGTCATTTGATTCATTAATATGGAGTCCTGTATGATTTGTCTTAATTGTATTTTTAAACACTGAGGCGCAAAATTCTGCATTACGATTATTTAGCTTGTAATTTAGACATTTCATCTCCACTTGTCCTGACTACTTGTAATCGTCGCCATATGTAGTCAAGGACTGGTCTCGGTCCAGCAAACTCAGCGACCATCTGAGTGATCACTAGACACTGCTACAGACCATGATACAGACCTTGTGATGGTGGGTTGGGAAATGGTTGACAATTTACACTAAACTGTCAGAAGATGACAAACTGTTGTGTGACACGTCAATTCAATGCAACTCGTGCTGTTGTATCTCAGAATGACCCTATTTCGTCAATTATTCAGCGCATGCGCAGTACACACTCGTCGGTGGTCAAAGCGGAAATCGGGTACAGTCATTAGTGTTTACTACAGATCGAGATGGGTAAGCACGATCACTGTTGTGTTATTAACTGCCACAATCGTAGATCAAAATACAGAGAGAGAGGAGAAACGTTAATATTTTCTAGTATCACGATGGGTAAAGGCCTAAAAGCTCAAAAAAGAAGAAAACTGTGGCTGCAAGCGATCCGAAGAGAGAACTTTGTGCCGAAAGCGCACTCTAAAGTATGCGGTCGACACTTCGTGTCGGGATTTCAGATAAATGACCCGTCTGTCTTCAATCGACTACGTCCCAACATTACATCTTGGGTATGAAAAATCACTGCCCTGCTTGCCTACTACAGTAGAAAAAAAATGCAAAAACAAACAAACTTTGGATATTATAATACATAGTTTTAAAAATAAAGTACACTGCTTTCTTCTTTTACCCCAAATGTACTGTATACTGCTCATTAAGTCCAATAACCACGAATACAGAACTAATTTGGATAACTCAGCTGTTGAAATAATGTAAACCTGTTCAATGTGTTTGAGGACACACCCTTTGATCAGAAATGAAGGCTCAAGAGAATGGATTCTTAGTAGATTAACTGTGGAAAAAAACTAATAAATAGAATTTACTCATCCTGCAACGCATTCGCAGTAATCTTCCTTCGTCGATCCGTCGGCAGACAGTTCTACACAAACCATATAAAAAATCTGCTTCATGGAAGCAAGAACTCTGCATTTAATCAGGAAAGTTTCCTGGCTGCTGGAAGCAACGAACACTTGCTTTACATGGCCATCGCGTACAAACTTGATGGCTTTTTTGATTTTGCTGTTTTTCTGCTCCCTGTGTAAAATAGTGGTTACATCGCCAACAACCGGTAGCAGAATAAGCGATTTTTTCCACTCGGAACTTCTTTTTGCTTCAAAACTTTCTTTAGCCATGGCTGATGCTTACAGTGAAACTACTCAAAAGACCGCTACGCGTGTACCCGGCTTCCGACTAGCTGTCCGCAGTATGAAAGCTACTAAATTCTGATTGGATGTTACCGTACGTCACCGACCCTGATGAAATACCCTCATTGTGACTGGAGGACATGTATACAGACCACAAGTGTTGATGTTCATGGACCTCTGCTGTCAGGTGCCGGGGCCGCACTCGGTGGCCAAGAAGACAGACCTGACAGACTTGAGACCAACGGACCTCACTTTCCGATGACTTTTTATGAAATAATTCTCTGCATTTGCGATTTGGACATCGTCCAGCTTCTCTCTCACATGGACTACTTGTCAGTCAGTGAAATATTCAAGTACTTTTGTGTCGGCTGTCAGGAGAGTTGTACACAGTCCCTGCAGGTCTGACAGAAGCTTCGCTCAGTATTCATCTGACAGACAGGCAACACCATCAACTCATTCTGTGTATGGCTATAGTTTTCCAACAATACTATTGTCTCCTTGGCTGTTCAAACCACAGTGAGTTACATTCTTGGACAAAGTAATGTGGACAAGACATGAAGTAAACTAATTAATTCGTACTCAGCTCCCGTCTCTGGTCAAAATGCATTTGAAAGATACGCCTAACAGACGGCGAGGAGACTCCTGGTGGGAAGATGACAACAATAAGGAGTTTCAAAAACAATAACAATAAACACTTTCAGCGAAAACTGAATTCCGACCCTCACTTAGTAAATTAAAATTCTATTTTAATTTTCGAAAAAAATACTGAGGGCATGTTGTTTTGCTCCATGTGCATACATAAAGATAACTACTTTATAAGATGATAAAGTTGAATATTTTATCAGTATACTGTTCTTCTCGCAATCCAAGTAAAATGAGAAAAGTAGTTTGGCTCATGATTGTAGATTTTTTTAGGTCGTGTGGGGGAGGTACTAGAGACCACACCTTTCTTTTTATGAGAGTGGTGCCCATCTCCTATTTCTTTGCTGCTTTATCTTTCCCAGTATGTAGTCTGGTGAACATCTCCAACAACAGTTGTGTCGACTAGGGGAACTGTGGTGCAGCTCCGGGTGTAGACTCCAGTCCTTTAATAATACAGCCACCCGCTTACGCGCCTCCCATCACTCAGCTGCTTGTACACTGTTGTAGTTCCATGACTAGTATCACTAATCTCTGTCTCTCTGTGTCTTTCTCGTATTTAATTTATCATCTTGTATCAAAAAGGCACAGATGCAAATCCGTTTGAAAATTATCACTGAACTCTTTGAACCACATGCCATACAAACTGTTTGAAAATAATCACTGAACTCTTTGAACCACATGCCATACAAACTGTTTGAAAATAATCACTGAAATCTTTGAACCACGTGCCATACAAACTGTTCGCTTTATAATAAAAACACGGAGATTGCAATAGTCGCCGCGATATGGTCTTTGGTGCTGAAACCAGCTTCAATAAACCAGCCAACCAGGTGTAATAGCAACTCCAGTTGTTGAAAGAACACTTTATATTTACTTTTCTTTATAGAAAACTGCCACCAATAACCCAAAGCACAGTCTTGAGAACGAAAAGAATGTTGACTGAAATGAAAACAGTTCAGCCCCGGATGACTGAGTGCCAAGCTCTGTCATCCAATAATTACATTTATCAGATTAAAAAGGAAAACAAAACCGTAAAAATCATTTCAGTTTTCATTTGTGAGCAAAAAAATTTGATATGAAACATAATTACTTTTGTAGGTAAAATAATTCAACATGAAGTAGAATTTCTTGTGGAGGTAAAATAATGCTTTTCTTAAAACTACCTACATCAACTACGACATCAATCAACATACCTACAAACTTCTGCTCCTGACAAAGAAAAGACACTGGCCTATTATATAAATATATGGATACACAGAAAAGTCGAAACATTAGATTCACTATCAAAAGAAATTCTCGTCCCTCCCTGAAATGTATCATCCATACGATGTTGGTAGAGATTTGGTTTCACGAGGTAAAAAAAACAAGGTAAAAAGTAAAAACTAATTCTTTCCCTGGAGCCATGAAGATGATATGTTTTATTGTAATTAGTCTGGCGAGGACCCATTAATTGCACCTGACAAGCAGCTTGGAGACAAAGATACTAGCGATGACATTTTCACCTTTTGTTTTACGGATTAGTCGAGGGCTCATTGTATTTTCTGTTAGTGCCGCATGGAACAGGGGGAAATATTTATATTGATCACTAATTATTCGTATGTCTCGTATTTCTTTTTGCATAGATTTGAGATTTTAAAAATTCATTGCATTAACTTACTATTTAACTTACACTCCATGCAACTGCTACAAACAGGGAAGATGTTGCTGTGAGGACTGAACAGAGTCAGTGGTGTCTGCGAATACTTTTATCTATTATCAAAAATATTTCGTTATTTTTGAAAAATCACTAGCTACGAGTGGTCACCTTTCTATCTAAAAGAAAAAAAGGGAATTTCAACACCTACAATGTGCCACTACTTCTATTTACCTGTCTCTGTTTGTGTGTCGCAAAAATGTCAAGTGAACTTTTGCAAATGATCCTAATTTCTAGAGAAAGTTCACTAAACTAATTTTTCAATTAAAAGAACGGTATCGCACACTTGAAAAATTGTCAGTCAGTCAGTCAGTCAGTCAGTCAGTCACCTGTTGTTGAGGGGATCACATGGATATACGCGGCAGCTGACGGGCCGCCACTCTTGTCTACTGTGGGCGATAGTCAGCAAGTCCTGTACAGGACGACCAGTCCAGTCTTTGATGTTCGTAAGTCAGTTCTTTCTCTGACCACCGCGGTGTCGGTCACCCTCCAAGTTGCCTTGAAGGATAGTCTTCGACAAGGTGTCGTGCCGGGTCACGTGATCAAAGAAGACCAGCTTACGTCGCCTGACTGTTGATAGAAGAGGTTCCTGGTGTCCTACCAGTGTGGCCATCGTGTTTCTTACAAAGTCGTTGGCTCAATGTTTTCTGTATGAGATCTGGGACAGCCTCCTTAGCCCTTGCTCTCCAACAACTGGATTCACTGTTGTGTGTCAGTCAGTCCACGTGTCACATCAGGACCAGGACCAGCTCTACCAGGGATTTGTAGTGAAAATACTTTCACGCTAATAGATAAGGAGTAAATCCTGCCTTAATTTAGTGGTCAACACGGGAAAATTTAATGTCCTCCTAAATTTACAGACGAAGTAAACAAGAAACAGAAGATAAATAGCAAACTGTGACGGTGATATTATTGACGATTATTAATAAGTGCATTTTCACAGCACATATTTAAACTCACGCTTGTTGATAAGGCAGAGAATCTTAGGTTTCTTTTTTTCTCGGATAATTTCATAAACTGAGAAACTTTTGGCACAGAGAGATCACTGACATGAACACCACCTCAGCCAACTCAGTTTTTGCCCCATGGGACAATCCACTGGACATCTTATCTTTCGAAGATTACCAAAAGGCATTGTCTTTCCTTCATTTCGTCGTCAAGCCTGTTGTTGTTGTTGTGGGTGTACCGTCCAACATCATCAGCTGTGTGGTCTTCTGGCGCCAGGGACTTGGGGACCGCATGACCGTCTGTCTCTTTGCTCTGTCACTGGTCGACCTGTGTTTTCTCCTCGTGTCAGTGGTGTTCAGTGTCGGCTATTACCTGGGGCAGCTAGATCCTGTCCAGTATGGCGGTGTCTACGACCTCCTGCTAGCCTTCATCTCAGGAATAAATCACGGATTTCGAAGTGCATCCGGGTGCATCACCATGGTGATAGCCGTAGAGAGATGCTTGTGTGTTGTGTTTCCTTTAAAGGCGGCCTCTTTGATCAGTAGTCGCAACATGGCGATAATCATGTTATTAATTGTTTGTTCAACACAAGCGGCTCTTTTTACTTTACCTGCAAGGTTGGTGGCCATTAGAGTTGATAACAGCTCGTCGAAATTTGTTCTTGCTCCGTCTAACTTGTACATGGAGAATCGAGTGTTCTTCAACATTCTGGAAAGTATAGTTATGATGAATGTATTACCGATAACAACATTCTTAGTCACGTGTGTGTCTACCGGCCTGACGGTGGTCCAGCTGAGAGCCGCCATGACTTGGCGAGGACAGGTCAGCGGTAACAGTGACAGAGGTCAGGGTCAGCACACGACACTGACTAAGATGCTTGTAGTTGTTTCCTGCATCTACATCTTAACTGCTACTCCCTGGGTGATTTTCTACATTGCCTCGTTGTTGGTAGAAGATTTCTCCTCTCAGGGATGTTACTATAATTTGTACTGGACCTCTGCAGTGTCTACTTTTCATCTCTGTTATGTTAACAGCTCAGTCAGTTTTTTTGTTTACTTTAACAGATCCACCCGCTTCAGAAAAGACGTCTGCACTTTATTTGTTTGTTTTGATTCGCTCGATAATCGTGATCGACAGAGCAAAAGAGGTAAAGAACAAAAGCTGTTATAAGGAAAAGTTCAGATCTGATGTTTTATTCGGATGGGAGCCCCCGTCTTAAAATAACATTTTTGTCAAATGTGACCAGAGCTTTAAGAATGAATGCAAAACAAGAAAGGTATGTATTTATTGATAAACATTTGTAAGTATGGCAAGAAAGGAAACTAACATAAACAACAGGTAGACTGCACCGACTGCACCTGAGCACTACATTTAAAATTGTATTTTTCTTTAGTCCATATGGTTTATCACTATTGTAAACCCTAGGAAACAGGATTTCAAACGGTGTGTATCAAGGAGTGATGAACATTGCTAATAGGCAGCACAGAGTTGTCATGGACAGGTACTTACATCATAGGTTTATTGTAAACATTTATGGACGATATTTGTTTTTACTTAAAATATTCGTGAACTCTGAGCGTTTAAAATCTGTGATGAAACCAGGAGTGCGTTGTTGTCCACAGCAATTAACACAGAAATTCAACGGTTAGAATGAGTTTAACAACAGCTGAACTGCGACATGATTACCGATGGCCTGGTGCTTGAGTGCACAGCCTTTGATTCAGTTTTCTGTACAAAGTCCGGAACTACCTTCCTCTGGGGCTTGTTCTCTGAACAATAGATTCTCCGCTTCCTACAAGGAGTCGTTTCCCATCCATACTACGAAGAACTTGTGCCAGACAAATGTCCAGCCGAGCCATTGCCTTGGTATTGTAACATTCCTGATGTAGAAATCTCTTGTGGAGCTGCCTTCACTGCAGTGGGTGGTTACCAAGAACTTCAAACATTGATGTAGAGGATCTTCTGATTACTAGCCTTAACCGTCTCCCTATACCTGTGGTCTTCCGTACATGAATGAAATGGGAAATGTCAGTCACTCAAGGTATGCCTTACATATAAGTCAATAAAACATTTTTCTTACAAACAAAACCACAGCCGAATCTTAAGTTTTACCTGTGTTTCTACTAATGCTGAATTTTAGCGCTTCTTCATTTAAAAGCATTTGTATTTGGTAAATGGAAAGTTGCTGACTATAACTCTTAAGAAAAATAAACAGTTAACAAGAACTTGATTTGCTGACCGTCCCAGTCATCTGATCATGTCTCCCCGACTACCTCACTCATCAGCAAATGTTACAATAATTGACTTTTACTGGTATTTCAGTACACCACTTAATCTCTATAGAGGAGAACCTGTTAAAAATCGTCTACGTGGCTTTAACAAAAGGAGACTTCGTACACAGTAACACGGACCACCTACCATGATGGCGAGGTCAAAGTTCGGTGCAAATTACAAACGTAAAAAACTAAAGTGCTTCATTCCCTGAAAAAATCCATTCATATTGCTGAAGATGTATTTTCACAGCCGAATATTGTCTGCTGATCAGAAACAATGACAGTCTACTAATTGTCGTCGAGGGGGAAATTACAAATAGCGTGGTCGACAGACGAGTTACATTTCTAGAGAAAACCAAGGTTTGCAGAAGTCATTTTTACAGGACCATGTGTGGTGACATGTTGTGTAAATCATCTATCGTCTAGGACAACAGGACATCCTCTGAAAATGTACGTTTCCCAATTTTTGTCTTTAAACCTAGACATTAAATATGAATCGTAAATTACTGTAACTTGTTTCCTTTAGTAGTATGTATGTATGTATGTATGTATGTATGTATGTATGTATGTATGTATGTATGTATGTAATCTATCTTATCTATCTAATCTTATTATTATTATTATTTACTAGTATTATCAGTAGTATTATTATATATGGCAGTATTCCTGCCTCAAAGAGTCAATAGTCATCTCTCAAACGTCTCGGCACAAAGTACAAAGGCCCCTCTGTATCTCCCTGCAATGTCTCTTCACCAACGTCAGTCTCATCTCAAGGATCCATCATCTGGATGATGAAGTTTGCTGATGACATCACTGTGGACGGTCTCATCGCAAACAACTACGAGTGTTCGTACCACCTGAAGATACATCACCTGGTGGTGTGGTGCAATAATAAAATGTCACAACTAAACGTGTGTAAGATGAAGGAAATGATAGTCAGCTTCCGCAATGGACGAGTTAGGACTGAATATTAAATATGTCTTCTTCAGCTATGGGGGGAGTGTGTGCGTGTGCAGCAAGTGTGTGTGTGTGTGTGTCCAGTGTGTGCGTGTTCAGCAAGTGTGTGTGTGTGTGTGTGTGTCCAGTGTGTGCGTGTATAGCAAGTGTGTGTGTGTGTGTCCAGTGTGTGTGTATAGCAAGTGTCTGAGTGAGTGTCTAGTGTGTGCGTGTGTGTATAGCAAGTGTGTGAGTGAGTGTCCAGTGTGTACGTGTACAACAAGTGTGTGAGTGAGTGTCCAGTGTGTACGTGTACAACAAGTGTGTGAGTGAGTATCCAGTGTGTGTGTATAGCAAGTGTGTGAGTGAGTGTCCAGTGTGTACGTGTACAGCAAGTGTGTGAGTGAGTGTCCAGTCTGTGTGTGTGCATGTAGTCAGGGGTGGAGCTGATATGTATGGGCAGTGTATAGTGTATGAGAGAGAGAGAGAACGAACTAATTATTTATTGAGCAAACCCTTTGGTTTGTTTAAAGGGGGAAATTATAAATGAAATAAAACAGCTTCAGCAATATTTACAATAGTCTTACATTTTGCATACTAACATTTCTTTATGTTTTGTACAATGTATCTATTTTATTTGTATTTTTAAATACTTGATACAGATATCTAGAAATTAATTTGATGGTAGTTTCAGAATTATCTATAAACACTCGTGATTCCATCAGAGCCGTGTTCGTAGGGTCTTATCGACTTTAAATCATCAAATTTCTCTCTATAACTGTCAGAGGCAGGAGACAAAGCACGTGCACTTCATCCTCAATCTCATGCTTACATCGGGGACAAATCAACTGTCTGGAAGATACATCATTTTTTTAGCGAAAATAGTCTCCATTGATGGTTGTTATTCCACATCTAAACTTAATAATAAATGTTTCTCTGAAACAGGGTGATCTTAATATATTTACAGACCTCTCAGACTGTACACAGCCTTTACAAGTAGAATATAGTTCAAGTCGTTCACTTGTTCATACATCGTTGTACCAGTCTTGTTGCAAACAATCTGTAAGTCTTTGTCTAATAATCCTTAAGAACATGTTCTTGTTACCAACACTTTGCTGGAGCCACACAAATCCGAAGTCATTAACACAGAGAAGTTCTTGGACAAAGAAATAAGACAAAGCCAGTAATTAATACATCTAACGATTATAGTCACCAACAGTGGATAATTATAGTCCCAGGTCACCATAGAGCATTCTGTTTGGTACTTGGAGACCCGCTGTTAAGAAACTACAGCTGAACATGTCAACCTTTGCAACAGTCTGAGAGAGAGAGAGTGTGTGTGTGTGTGTGTAAGTTGAGTAGGTGGCGGTGGCTCGTCGTTTCTGATGAAGGATGTTGCTGATGTGTGCTGATTTCCAAATCATCTTCTTCCTCTGGTTCTCGTGCATCGGCCATGTGCTTATCTGCCAACAGATTATCGTCGATTAAATTAGTAAAATCTTCTTCACATCGATTTACAACTGCAGTCCCATCAATATCTACTATCTCTTCTTCTTCTTCTTCTTCTTCCACCACTCCCCCCTCCATTTCGTCGTCAGTATCGCCGACAAGCAAATCGACAACTTCTCTAGCTGTGAACCTGCGAGCCATGTTTTCCGAGTGGAATATAGGGGTAGTGTGGGAAAAATGCGAAAACATCCGGTAAAAGTGCTGCTACGTCATGCAAGGGAGATAATTTTGTGCAGAAATGCCTAAGCTATCGCGTTTATTAAGTTTTTCTCGTAAACAACGCAATATATATACGTAAACAACGCAATGTGTATACGTAAACAACGCAATGTATATACGTAAACAACGCAATGTATATACGTAAACAAATAGAAAAAAGCCCCTGGCGAATTCGCCCTGGCCGTAACGAAAGGATTCAGACAGCCCTCATGTAACTTCATATGACAAATGAAAGAATTCTTCTTCTTTCACTCACCCACCCATGTGACAAGGCTTGAGAGAAGCTCCTTGTGTAAGTCGTAGCTTTGGTTTGTGTATGATGTTGTTGTGGTTGTTTACATTGAGAAAAAAGCGGATGATGTTCTCGTGTATTATTTCTTTCCATGTAGGCTTGATTTTTAATCAGAATAAAGAAATAAAATACGCTTTCACAAATTATTAGAACGATGAGCGGATTTACTTTTTACAGTCTGTGTGGCGCCCCTGTTGTCATGGTTATCTTCATTTTAAATTTATTGTTCGTTTCTTTGTTCTCTTCCTCATCCACCATACAGACAAGGGAAACATCATCGACTACTACAACAACACTTAATTTTACAACCCGAGATAACATTTTAAACCAGCAGTATAGTAACATTATGTACCAGCACTATAGTTAATTTATACCAGTGATATAGGTGCAATATAAACCAGCAGTATAGTAACGTTATATACCAGCACAATAGTTAATTTATACCAGTAATATAGCTACAATATATACCAGCAGTATAGCTACACTATATACCACCCGTATAGTTACAAAATATACCAGCTGTATAGTTACACTATAAACCAGCCGTATAGTTACACTATAAACCAGCCGTATGGTTACACTATATACCAGCAGTATAGCTACACTATATACCAGTCGTAAAGTTACACTATATACCAGCAGAATAGCTACACTATATACCAGCAGTATAGCTACACTATATATCAGCAGTATAGCTACAATACATCAGCAGTATAGCTACACTATATACCAGCAGTATAGCTACACTATATATCAGCAGTATAGCTACAATACATCAGCAGTATAGCTTCACTATATACCAGCAGTATAGCTACTCTATATACCAGCAGTATAACTACACTACATATCAGCAGTATAGCTACACTATTAGCAGTACAGTTACACTATATACCAGCAGTATAACTACAGTATTCACCAGCAGTATAGCTACACTGTATACCAGCAGTATAGATACACTATATACCAGCAGTATAGCTATAATGTATACCAGCAGTATAGTTACACTATATACCAGCAGTATAACTACACTATTTAACAGCAGTATAGCGATAATGTATAACAGCAGTATAGCTACACTATATACCAGCAGTATAACTACACTATTCACCAGCAATATAGTTATAATGTATACTAGCAGTATAGCAACACTATATACCAGCAGTATAATTACAGGATTTACCAGCAGTATAGCGATAATGTATAACAGCAGTATAGCTACACTATATACCAGCAGTATAACCACACTATTCACAAGCAGTATAGCTTAACTATATACCAGCAGTATAACCGCACTATTCACCAGCAGTATAGCTATAATGTATATTAGCAGTATAGCTACACTATATACCAGCAGTATAGCTACACTATTTACCAGCAGTATAGCTATAATGTATAACAGCAGTATAGCTACACTATATACCAGCAGTATAACCCCACTATTCACCAGCAGTATAGCTACACTATATACCAGCAGTATATCTACACTATTCACCAGCAGTATAGCTACACTATATACCAGCAGTATAGCTACACTATATACCAGCAGTATAGCTACACTATATACTAGCAGTATAGCTAAAGAAACTGTTTCTGCTGTCAACTACAAATGAATATTTCACAAGTACACACTGTACAATCTCTGAAAGACGTATGCAAACTTCGACCTACTCAACTGTGTGTGTGTGTGTGTGCGTGCGTCAGAGAGAGCGTAAGAGAGAGACGAAGCGAAAGAAAGAATAAGTGAAAGAGAAAAGCGAGTTATGATTAATGATGATGATAATGAGGTTGTAAGCCCCAGTCCATGTCTACTAACGGTAGCTGCTGGTATAAGTATGGAAACGCCATCGGCCTGCAAGTGACAAGTTGCTCAATAAATTCGCTCTTATTCCCACTCACTTCACTCAGTAAATTCATAACGAGTGTAATACTTTCAACGCCATTAAAAGTACTTTTCACTCCACCCATTCATAAAGTACTCACTGAAAGAAAAGCAGAAGAAGTCAGACAGAAGAGTCAGGAGGAAGAAGCTTGAAATAGTCCGGGCATCCACTCCCCAATGTCAACTATGGAAACTTCACATCTCGGAAAAGGACACGATATCTATTTAATGCAAAGATGTCAGTCAGTCAGTCAGTCAGTCAGTCAGTCAGTCAGTCAGTCAGTCAGTCAGTCAGTCAGTCTGTTCTCCAGAGCAGGAAGGAAGCCCTAGATCAGGTGTAGCCTCCAGATGACCGGAGGTTGTGGAGACTGAGAGCCTTCAGCTTGGGTTGGACTGACATCCATTGTCACAGACTAATTTATGCGGCAACATGTCTTGGGCCCCAGCAGCTGTTGCTGACACCTTGAATCATGTCTGGGTTGTACCTGCATCGTCCAACTCACCTGAGAAAATCGTTACTTACTTGTGGGAAGACTCAGTGGGCGGTGGAAGGTTCAATGCTCCTCTGAAAATTAACTCTGGCAGCAAAGATTACACAGACGAACACGAAAGCAAAATACTAAAAAAACTGTTGATTACTCTCTCTAATCTTTCCTGAGGTACCTAACGACGCTGCAACATCAGCGACAGACAGGTGAGGGATTCTCTTAATCATGTTGGTGGTAGTTACAAAAATCGAATATCAGAGGTAGTCCAATGTAAAACTAAATATTTGCACAAAAACATTATTATTAAAAAGCAATTGCACACAAGTACTTTTATTTTTCAAGAAAACGTGTCTTTCATATTTTTTAGAACGGTAAAAAGAATTTAAAAACATTTATTGGACTCTAAGTAAGAAATGTTTAACAAGCTGCTCCACTTTTAAAAATATGAATCCGAAGTACAGTCTAAAAAGTATTTCGCTTCTGTCAACTTTAAATACTGTTTTCTCCTGACAAATATGTACTTATGTATTGACTATGCAATCAGGTGAGCACTGTGAGTGTTGTTGTACCAGAATATCAACTAATTTCTTGTAACAAAGGTTGGTTTTTATCTTCTGTACGAGCCTCTACTTTTGATAACTCAAGGGAGACTATAGGTGGTCTCATTGGACAGAAAGAGGCAGGAAGTATTTGAAGTCTTATGTAAAAATAATTATTAATAAGTTTAGTCAGCCGCCTCCAACGTTTTTATTTTTTATGAGATTTTCTTTAAAATACCAAGAGTGTTTCATCACCAAGTCCATGCGATGCTGTGAAGAACTGTCATTCCACTCCACACCCAGTTATGAGCAGCAACTGAAATGTTTCAACACATACTTAGTCCCTGACTGGATTTGCACCAAGAGACCAGTGAGCTTCTGCTCTTATCCCTTCTGTTCTCGCCAGGTTGAATAATTTTCAAATAATGAAATAAGAAAATTGTATAATCAACAGCTCAACAAGTTGCTAGAAATTCTCTTTTGTCACAATGTTTGTGTATGTTGTTGTGATATCACTGGACACGTTTGGCTTTCAGCATATAAGACGACTTATTTATGTTTCAGAATACTGTGAAAACTCCAGAAAGTTCCAGAATTAATGATCAGTAAAGACTAATCCATATTTTGCTTGGAACCTTTAAAAGACTGTCAGTAAATAAGTGCAAGTTAGTAGTCATGGAATTAAAAGGGATCACCAAGAAGTGAAAGTAATCAATGCTCATTTCACTCTGGTGTAAGAGAGTTCAAGTCTCTAATCTATGTTTTGTAGGTTTGTAGGTGAGGGGAATCATATTTTTGTGGATGTGGGGAATCATTTCTCTTGTGCACTCTGATTGAGGAAAATGTACAACATCTCTGCCTCCTCCAGGATAGACTTCGTACCGTGGGACAACCCACTGGACATCTTGTCGTACAACGATTACCAAATGACCGTGTTTATCATAAACATCTTCATCCAGCCTGTTGTTGTTGTTGTGGGTGTGCCGTCCAACATCATCAGCTGTGTGGTCTTCTGGCGCCAGGGACTTGGGGACCGCATGACCGTCTGTCTCTTTGCTCTGTCACTGGTCGACCTCAGTCTCCTGCTCGTCTCCCTGGTGTACAGTGTCGGCTATTACCTGGGGCAGGTCCACCCCATCAAGTATGGCGGTCTCTATGACTTACTTTTAGCTTTTTTGTCTGGAATCAACTTGGGGTTTCGAAGTGCTTCAGGGTGCATCACCATGGTGATTGCCGTAGAGAGATGTCTGTGTGTAATGTTCCCTTTAAAAGCGAACTCTTTGATCAGTCGCCGCACCATGTTGGTAATCATGATACTTATTGTCGGTTTTACTCAGGTGGCTTTCTATCCTAGTCCTGCAGACTTCACGGTACTTAGAATCTACAATACCACAAATATGTTTGTTATTGTCTTGTCGGATTATTATATGAACAATCAAACGTTTGTAATGGTCCTAGAAAGCATACTAATGATGAGTGTCTTACCACTAACCACATTTTTCGTCACGTGTCTGTCCACTGGCTTGACCGTGGTCAAGTTAAAGGCCGCCATAAGGTGGAGGCAGCAGGCCAGCTCCAGTAGTGATGGAGGACAAGGTCAGCATATATCTCTGACCAAGATGTTGGTACTCGTGTCTTGTATCTACATTCTGACCACCCTACCCTGGGTCACATTCTACCTGGCTACCGTGTTGATCGAAGATGTGTCATCCCAGGTTCCTTACTATACATACTATAATTTTTTCTGGACGACGGCAATTATCGCTAATCAGTTTTCTTACATCAACAGCGCGGTAAATTTTTATGTCTACTTCAACAGATCTACCCGCTTTAGAAAAGATGTTCTTACTTTGCTCAGCTGTTCTTGTATGTTTTATAGTTGAAATCTGAACAACAAAAACGCCAAGATATCCTGTAGTAATAAGTATCACACTTAGAAACACTCTGAAACTATGCGTTGCCCATGGATACCATCTCAAACCATCGTGTTAAGTAAGGCTGTTTGGCTTTAAGAGAATCAAAAAGAAAAAGAACGAAAGAAGGACAAAGAAAAGTCGGAAATGACAAATATTATAAAATAATGAAGAGACCAGACATCAAGCTGAGTTCTGTGTGATTGTCATGAAATGTACCTTGTCTTGGCCCTTGTTGGTTTTTTCTTGAATGACTTCTGAGCTCTAGAGTCAGTGTGAGATATCGTCTGACACTGTCCCCATCTACATGTACCTGGTACCTACCCACCTTGAAATTTTCTCGTTCGTTTGCAAAAGAAAAATAAAATTGTAAACGCCGAATGATTCAATTATAACGGGCAAGTTAATTGTTTATTAAGCTCATGCAGTTAGGCATGTACACAGAGCAGGCGATAATATCAGGTGCAAGAAGTGTTTACGAGATTCATGAAGCTGATATATATATATATATTAAATAAGACACGTGGCTAAGATACAAAAACTATAGACTTTGACTGTGTCGAAGATACGGGTGGCTTACTTACAATTTTTCCCGGCATTTTTCCTCAAAACGCGAGACATTGGTCCCGAATAACTAACCGCTAGGGTGACCCTTACTTCCACCACCTACTATAACATAATACTGCCACCACCTACTATAACATAATACTGCAGGGAATCATTGTGTACAAAGTTCACAGGTCAACTAGATGGGTATAAAGTTCAAAGGTCAGCGAGTTACCTACAAAGTTTACAGGCCGCCGATGAGTCTTTCTCGTAGTGTCTCGTCCGACTGTCCATCGTCACCTTCCCACATCAGAGAGCGACCACCAGCCGCTGTTGTCGCTTGGTTCTGTCTGTCTACCATTGGTAAGTGCTGCTGACACCTTGTACACAAGACTTTTTAACAAGATGTGTTCTCTGGCTGTTACCGCCAAGTAGATCTTAGTTTCGGCTTTAATCGCGGGAGACTTCTGTGTGCCACTTAAAGTGACCACGTGACTAGGACAGACTGCAATTTCACGACTGCAGTCACACATGCTGACTATGATATCAAGCAGGGGTGGAGAACACCCAACCCGCGAAATCATTTGATCCAGCTCGCCAAGGCAACCACAGATTTCAGTAAATTTATAAGTTGTTTTCATAGCAACATAAATTTGTATTTACTAAATCATATTAATGACATAAATGTTGAGGGACAAGCAAGGACGTCCATTACATGCAGTGCCGGATTAACCTCAAGGCAAAGTAGGCAATGCCTATGGGCCCCGCGACTTAAGGGGACCCGCGATAAAAAGATATATTTTTTGTAGAATTGAGTCTTATAACAATTGGCGTACACACATGCACACGTACATGCGGACAGGCCTGACAAGAAGGGGGAAACAGGGGGGGTCTGGTGTACCCGGGCCCACGGCTGTGAAGGGGGGCCCAGCCTTGGTCAGTGGATTTTTATTTTCTTCCTCTTCTTTTCCTTTTCTTTTTCTTTTAAAGAAATGTCTGAGGACAGAACACCCAAGCATTACACACGCAGACGTTGAGTTTCAAGTCTGTATAGACAGAAATGGGGTGAGAAGTGTAGTCAGAGGTATCATATTCTCGCTGGACAAGCCTGGAGGCGGAAGGCCGCTGGACACTGAAGATTTTATCGCGTGTGAACAAGTTCGTGCGTTGAGATTACTGGGTTTATGTGCCACTACGGGAGGGAGGGGGCGGGCCCTGCAAGCAAATCGGAATTAACAGTGAAGAGGTAGGTAGGCCTTTGTTACTGATGTGTGGTCACTCTGTGAACCGAGAGGATGGGGGCCCACCTCTAGCGCTGCAGCCTGTAAACGAGAGAGATTAAGGTGCTTTTTTTCGTAGTTACTAAACAACAATGAGACTTTCTTTAACCGTTACAAAACAAATACATTAGTCTACACAGTAGATTCTTGATACAATGAGACTATATTATCCAGTAATACTATCGCAGCCAGCAAAAAAGAACACATTATTGCAAAAACATTTTAAAAACTGCTGTCCCGCAAATAGTTAGGCTTATACATTGATCATGGCGGTGTCACTGGAAGTTTGGAGCTGGAGGAGGATGATAAAGAGGAGGTTAGCATGAGAAAGATAATATAAGTTTAGAGACGGTATGTCTTCGCAGTATGTGGATGGCCAGGATGGGCGGGTAGGAGGTAGGGAGGATTGTTATGTCACCGGAAAGGGGAGGACTGGGACTTTTATAAAGGTGTCACCTTAAGAGGGACGATCACACGACCTATGGCGCCGTACCAGCATCACCGTGCAATAACACATCAGCCGGCTGGTCATTACCTTTCCTTCCAGTCTCCGACTTTCTTTTGCTCTTTGCCGACGAAGCGCCTGGTAAAAAGGAGTTAATATCTACCCACCATCCGTTCCCCAAAGCCACCTCGGAATCTTTCTTGTTCTGTGCTAGTTGTCTGAGGAAGCTATCAATGCCAATCATATATGGGGCTGTATGTTGAGTTTTGCGGTGGCTGCGACATTTGTTTTTCGAATAATCGCATGCTTATATTTGAATGTGTTTTTAAGGAGCTTCGTGCAACTTATATTTGTTTCACGATGAAGAAGGGAGGTAAAGAAAAGTTTACAGATGGGCTATGACATAAATGTTATTTTGCGAACGTTTTCATTAAATTGTTCCTTGTCTTGACACCCACAATCAAGGTAGAGGCAAATTATGTTGGACTTGTTTTAGTTTAGAGGCCAGTGACTAAGAGAACAAGAAGTTGCATTGTTGCTGACAACACAAGAGGGAAAGTGTGTGGTGGGGGGGGATAGTCTCGATAGACTCGACGGGATGGACTTTCGTGGGAATTAAATGGTCGGGGTTTGGAGCAATTGGAGGTGTAGACTGACATTTTTATGAGCAGTAAGGTCGAAGTGTGTTTGACCATCCCTTTCAATCGGAGTCCTTGGACCAAAGAAAGCTTGGACAAGTGGACCTTTAGAAAGCTGTACACACTTAGTTTAACATCTGTTCACACCACACTCTCCTGCCTGTCGCACGCTGTCTTCTAGACTAGAAAAGCCGAGATACGCTGCACTTTGTTTGTTTGGTGAGTACAGTAATTTTTTTATATTTATGCTTTTATGATTTTCTGTTTATTGGCAAATAGCATTTGACAAGGCAGGAACATCAGTGTCGATGAGAGGGACTAGCAAGCGTCTCAAATTGACTGAGGATAATGGAGTTTGTCAGAAAAGCTCATAAATATAGCCTTACGAAGTTTTTAGTCAGCAGGTAAAATGACATATTGGTACTGCATAACTTTGTTCTATGAACTATTACAATTCAGCTAAAATATGCTCAACATTTCTATTTTATGTCACATAACCCTCTCCCTTTGATCTACTTAAATCTTAAAATTAATAACAGTTACTGGCTAATTAGTATTTAAAACATTTGCTTTGTCTTCCATAACTGAGCAAGTGTTTTAACTGATACTTACTGATGGGGGTTGAAGTCGACCGAGCTAGTTTGGTTGATAAAAAGTTGGAGGAATTCAAAATTTCTGAGAGTCTGAGGGCCTTGGACCCTGGGAGCGGGTGGGGGAACAATGCCCGCGATGGTTCAGGGACAGGTCGAACCGTCGAACCGTCGAAGCCGTGGGAGAGAAAGGGATGGTTGCTGGAAAGTTCGACCGGGAGTGATAAATAGTGTAGTTTCTAGTTGTTGCTGTCTGTGTGCTTGGAGAAGTGAGAGGAGAGAGGAGCAGGTCAAACGAACGAATTCTTTATTGACCAAACCTTTTGGTTTGTTTCAAGGGGGAAATTACAGAAAATAGAACAGCATCAATATTCCTAATAGCATTATCTATGCATATTAACATTTCTTTATGTTTTTTTACAATGTACTCATTTCATTTCTGTGTTTGAATACTTGGTACAAGTATATTGAGATTTGTTTCATAGTAGTTTCCTAATTATCTATAAAGACTTGCGTGATTCCGTCTCTGCCCTGTTTATATGGTGTTGTATATTTTAAAACATCAACTTTCATTCTATAGCTGTTATAGGCAGGGCAGTCAAACAACACGTGCACTTCATCTTCAATCTCATGCTTGCATCGGGGGCAGTTTAACTGACTGGGGGATACATCACTTTTATAGCGATATCGATGTACATTAATGGGTGATATTCCGAATCTAAACTTAATATATGTTTCTCTGAAACAGCGTATTCTCAGTATATTTAAATATCTCTCAGGTCGTACGTAGCTCTTAAAACTAGAATACAGCTCAAGTCTTTCACTATTGCATATATCATTGTGCCATTCTTGTTGGAAACAGTCTATAAGTCTTTGTCTATAGGTTCTTAAGAACATGCTCTTGTTACCAACACCTTGCTGAAGCCAAACAAATCCAAAGCCATTGATACAGAGAAGTTCTTTTATAAAGAAAGCCCAAGTACGTTTACCGTTTTCTTGTAAATAATATAGCATATTATATGCTTTTCTGGGGAGTCTAGTGTCGTTCATATGAATGAGTCGAAGCCAGTATTTAATACATCTAATTTTTGTAGTCACCACTATTGGATAACGCCCTAGGTCACCATAGATCATTTTGTTTGGTGTTTGAAAACCTACATTTAGGAAGCGTTTGCAGCTGAACATTTGTACCTTCTCAACGGTCTCATATCTTTGAAAACCCCAAATTTCCGACCCGTAGGTAAGTATGGGTACAATCTGGGAATCGAGCATCTTAAAAAATACGCTTCTTGGTATGTCTCCAAGTTTCCATAAACATTTTAATAGCTGGCAGGATCTGATTTTGGCCTTAGCTGCAAGATCATCAACAGCTATGGAGAGGGAGAGCTTAGTTGTGAAACAGAGACCTAGATACTTATACATGTTAACAACCTCTATCCTTTCTGTGCCATAATACCAACATTCCTTTGATGCTAGACATCCGCCTTTCCTAAACACGATGACTTTGGTTTTTCCGAGGTTCACATTCATTCCAAAACCATCAGCATAATTTTTTTAAATATCAAGCTGCTTTTGGAGGCCAGCAACAGAATATGATGCCAATACAACATCATCCGCAAAGAGCAGTAGGAGTATCTGTATTATATCTGGGACTAGTTGGATGCCATGAATACCGTTCTGGGACACGTCTACAGCTAACTGATTTATAAAAAACGTAAAGAGAATGGGTGACAAAACGCATCCTTGCCTTACTCCGGTCGGACAATTAAAATACTCTGTGTGTCCGTTACTACACCTTACACAGGCTTTGATATTCTGGTACATACTTTGTAAAATGGTGAGCATCTTGCCTCCAACTCCCAGGTTATGTAGAACATGCCATAGTTTGTTTCTATCAACCATATCGAATGCCTTTCTGAAATCTACAAAACATATGTACACCTTACCCGATCGTTTGAGTAAATAGCTTTGTATGATAGCATACAGTATGAAAACATTATCTGTGGTGGAATGTCCTTCCCTAAAACCACTCTGCTCCTCAGCTATCTTACTATTTTCCTCTGCCCATCTTGTTAGTCTCAAGTTCAGGATATATGCAAACATTTTACTTACTGTGCTAGTTAGCGATATCCCTCTATAATTGTCCGGGCAATCTCGGTTCCCTGTTTTGAATAATGGGACAATTGTCGCGCCACTCCAGGCTTTAGGGTATTCCCCGTTGTCAAAAATTTTGTTAAATAAAGTTACTAGGTACCTTAGTATATGATCCTGACAGGCCTTTAACATTTCTGCAAGTATTTCATCAGGCCCGGGAGCCTTATTTAGTTTTAGATGATTTATAGCTTTTATCACTTCTTCCGTGGTTATTGGCTGATCTAGGTCATCAATCCCTGCTGGGCATATTTCACTTTCCGAGGAGCAGGTCAGCCGCCGAGTGAGCTAATAAAATCTACTGTGCGCAGCCAATTCCATCTTGCGTGTTCTTGTGGAGCAGCTAATACACCCCATACGTAGCCATCAAAGTGGTGTTGGTTACACAGGTGTAGAGGGGGGATGTAGAGGGGCCGTCAAAATGTCGGAGAAGAAGAGGTACTAATCGAGCGTCAATGACCCAAGAGCGATTGAATTCTCTCCCCATTATGGCCACTGAAAACGGCATGTTGCAGAATATTGACTTTCAAGGTATTTTAAATGACTTCACTACTAGAAAACTAAGGAAGAAGAATATTTAATGTTTTATTACGGACCCCAAAGGTTTGACTGCCTAAGGGCCTCATTTAGTTGCTATTTTAATTCGTGTTTCTTTTCTTTCTGAATAAATTGTTAGTCTATAATTATACGTTTTCACAATGACAAGTTTATTAAATTCATAATCTAATGAGGTTGTATTACAACATACCAACATTGACGTTACTAGCGGCTCCACGGCTGACAATGAAATGGAAAATAGAAACTAAACTGAAAGAAACTAAGAAAACAATTGACGGTGAACTGTGCAAATTGCAATATGTGTCGGGGATCGGGGGGCCCCAAAACGTTGACTGCCTATTGAATGCCCAACATTATCCTGTGTGTGTGTGTGTGTGTGTGTGTGTGTGTGTGTGTGTGTGTGTCTTTTCGCCCTTTCATCATGCACTCTCTCCCTTCTGTCATCTGTCTTATCCTCTCGCTCTCTTCACCCCTTTTGTCTCACATGTAACTGCCCGTCAGAAAATAAATGAAAATAAACGATATAAAGGGGGCACCATACGAAATTAGCTTTGACACATACAGTACAGTATTTGTTCGGTTCATTCCATCTGCCTCCTACAATTATACAAATAGTTAAGAGTGTCTACGGTAAAATCTATGGACATTCAAGGGAAATAAAGCTGAAATCTTACCCTAATCAATGCTGCAGTGAAGGAAGCTTCTAGTCTTCCATAGTTGAGATACGAATGCGAATTTGTCAAGTCATGGCCACTCAGGTTGATACTGCAACTGAAGGAAATGCAACTTGATGCAGAAAAGAAAAAAACTGTAAACGGGTCCATTATGTTGAACGTGGTCCGTCAACGGCCATCATCGTCCAATAACAGTCTCACAGAAACACGTAAAGAAGGTGTTTAAGCTCTCGTATTCTAGAATATTATTGTCACCAAAAAGCCTGTCACTACTGCCTGTCACATCGACAATCATTTTAAAAGGAAAAAAGCAATTTGTGTTCAGAAAGTTCTTACCTCAGTAAATTTGATCGAGTTTTAAATAATTTTTGACTATAATAACAACAACGAGGTCAAAAGTTCTTTCAATATTTGTCTCGTTAATAATGACCTTTGGAAATTGTGTGTTTTCAGTCCTTCGTGAAGTATGAGTTTCGGTTACTTTGCAAGGATTGAGTTGAGTCAGAATTTAAAAAAATGCAAGCGAAGGTCCATAACTCGTTTGCAACGTCCATTGACTTTTATTGACTGAATGGCAAATGTACCGAAACGCAATTTTAATTAAGGCTGACTCTTTTATAGCATCCTGCATCCTAATGCATGTTTTTAAAATGGTACTGCTTTTGTTTATCAACTTTTAAGGTACAATATAGAAAATTTTTGAAAGACTTTAAAACTTTTCACACTTAACATATCCTTGGGAGCAGCCATGAACCGATGAACCGATAAAAAAACCTTCAACTAGTTTACTGAAGCGGAAAAATTATGTAAGGGATTCAGATAGACAGTTGTATTTTTAGTTGTAAACAATTAAGTTATTGTCGAGCTTTTTTGCTCTTTAAGTAAATAATGTATTTTAGAAGAAGAGATGACAATGAGATATTTGAACAAGTCAGCACAGAGACAGAGTGAGAACAGTGCAGCTCTGGCTCCCAGTCACACTTCTGTCTCCCTGCAGTGGAAGACACAAACAAGAAGACACTGGAGCCAGGGCCTTCACTAACACGGCACCTAAACTGTGGAATGCTCTGCCATCGTCATTGTCCACCATCACCTCACCAACCACGTTTCGGAAAAGACTGAAGACCCATCTGTTTATTTAAGACGGACTTCAACCAAGGAACACTTCTGTCTTTATTATTGTTTTTGTTTTACTTTCCTGTTGTTTTATTTTTTTCTTCTCTTGTTTTTGCTGCTCAATGGGCATTGTTCTGAAAGTATACCTGTTTATGATAAATGGACATCATCGTCAAAGGAGACAATTTTTTTCATCTCGCTTTAAAACAAAAAACTACTCAGAACGAACATGATTATGTATTTAAGTTGTTTATTAAAAACGATTAGCGTGGCCATCATGCACTAAGTCAAGGTGTCACCCAAATCACATGGAAGACATAGTAAGGGGGATAATTCATTTGTTGCGCTGGGAACTAGAGTAGAAGTGTGAACGGTACGCTCCCTTAGACCAAAAAAAAGACTTCAAAACAAGTAGTAAACAAATTTAAACTTCTATTTTCCTTATTCTTTCAGCTTTTAGTTAGTACATCAACCTTTAATTTTATTTTTCCAAATTATGATTCTGATACTCGCTTCACAAGGAAGAGTTTCAAAATATTAAAAAAAAAAACAGCTCAGTGATTTGCTGCAAGAAGATATTTATAAAGTGAGACATTTACTGAAAGAAAATGGTGATTATTTCACATACAAGGAGTTTCAGCTGAAATTTCCTAACCTGACCATTACCTTTCTACAATTTGCAGGAGTTTTAAAGGCAATTAAACATTTTCAAAATAAATTACAGATTAAAAAAAAACATAGAAAGGATTTAAAGAAAGGAACGAAAAGGTATGGGAGATTCAATAATGCTTGGAAATTCTGACTGCCTAGTGAACTTGTGAAATGGGACTCTAGCTTTGAAAAAATACCATGGAAACTTGTATTTAACAAATGCCATAAGACAACAACAGACAATCAACTAAAATGGTTTCAGTTAAGAATTCTTTACAGAACTTTACCTACTAGCAGGTTCCTTTTCATGAGAAACATTGTTAACTCCCCCAAATGTGATGTGTCTTATCGAAAAAGACATAGTAAGTCATATTTTATGGCAATGTCAATTTGTTGGTATTTTCTGGAGAGATTTACATTCCGTTATGACCAGTAAATGTACATCACTCAGAAATTTTAACTTTTCTGAAAACTGATTTTATTTGGGGTGCAAGACGACATTTGTAGTGAAAACATGTTTGACTAATCATCTTGTTAGCAAAACATGATATTTATGTGTGCAAATGGAAAAATAATATTCCTTTTATACATTTTTTCTGATGATAGTGAACAATAGATACAATATAGAAAGAGGTCATATATTAGGTAATGTTTGACCTGTGGGAATTACTGTGGAAACAATACAATTAACTGTTAATATAAACACAACTAGTGGAAGCTTGGATGTCCTCACTAGCTCTATCTTCTCTTCACTCTCTCTTTCTCCGTGTCTTTTTCTTCCTCCCTCCACGTTTTCCCTTCTGTACTGAATGAATGTGTTTTGAGATCGAAGAGTCTTTGATTGATACATCTCTGGCAAATCTCATGTTCATCTTGAATATTTTGCATATTGAATTAATTAAAATTAAAAAAAACAGCTGTTTGTCCTGCTTGAAAATGTCTACAGAAGTGTACGCAATTCCATTTTATTTTAAAAGTTCATATATACATATGGAGAGAGATCTTTATCGTAAGGAACAGCTTTCTTTATTCATTTATTCGTCCATTGACTACTGCCGGCAGATGTGGAGGTAGGGAGGTACATGGGTAGACGTAGCACCCGACAAACCTGTCTTGGGTGAGAGCAGGCACTGGACGACCAGTCTACTCCCGTCAGCCATTTCTTCCTCTGGCCACCGCTACTTTGACCGTCCATCAAAGTAAATTGAAGGTCAATATTCGACAAAATGTTGAGCCTGGTCACATGACCCCACCAGACCACCTCATTCCGCATGACTGCTGGAAGCAGAGGTTCCTGGTTTCCTATGGGTAGTGTACTGTGCTTCGTACCAAGCCAGTCATTAGTTTTATGTTCTCTGTACAAGATCCGGAGAAGTCTTCTCATGCGCTTGTTTTGAATACCTGGATTCTCCTCTCCGTGCCAGCAACCATAGTCTATGATTTAGTTCCGTAAAGTAGGATGGTTACTTGCACAGAAGGCAGCTTGAAGCAAACACGATGTTATGGCTGCCCCAGACCCTCGCCAACCTACCAATTGTCGTCACTGCGGTCGCGATCTGATGGGGATGTTAGTCGTGGAGCTACACTTATTAGAGAGGGTGGCCCGAGTGCTTAAAACTGCTTACCTCTTGGAGATGTAGCCCCGTCCTGTAGATCTCTGCTTTGCCGTTACTATCGACCACGACTTTACTCTCGTCAGCTCTGGCCTCCGCTTTATATGAGTTGGAACTGTCTGTCAATCCGTGGGTGAGGTCTCGCACTTCTCTGTTGCTGCCTGCTGTCAGATCGATGTCGTGTGCAACGGGTAGGTTACTGTTCAGCCTTTTATTGACAGAAATGGAAGTGTGCTGCAGTGGAGGGCTTCAGGTATGATGTTCTTCAAGAAGAGCCCCACAGGTGACAGGCTGCACGCCTACTGTCTTGGGGCACGAAGCTGTAGCAGTATTGTGCTCATTGAGCTCATGCAGCTCTTCGATGACTTGCGCGAGATCATGAGTTAATTACGGGAGTACTTTCTATAAATAGGCGGCCACTGCTATTTGCGATGAATAAAGTCTTGTATTGACCTGTCTTGGTGAGGGTCCTTCGTAGTTGGCTGTTAACTCGTGCCATTCCCTCTTTCCTCTACGGTCCTGCATTGACCCTCCATCCAGCGCCCCCTACCTGCCTTCATTCTGTTCCTGATGTACAGCTCACTTCTTTGTACTTGAAAGCTTTCTTTGTTTTGTTTCTTTTGTCGGTCGTTAGTGTAAGTCTTCATCCCGTGCATTCGCACTTTATCTATATCTATATGGTGGTAAAGTCTAACAGTTTGCTGGTGGTGCCTGTCATCAGGTCTAAGTGTCATCTGCCATTTGTAGGTTACATATGGGCTTCCTACCAATAGCATTTAATTGTGTTTTTGTATGATGCGGAAATAATTTTGGAACGAATTTTACTCATTAATTTACTCAAAAATAAAAAATAACAAATTTACAGTTATATATCTATACCAACAAAGAATTTTTTCACCTGTTAATTAGAAAAAGAATATTTTACAGAAAAGATACTACATATGGTATGTATTGATTGCTGGATGATACTTGCAAACGCCGACCTACTCAATTTTAAAAATCCTTTAGCGGAAATGTTTTTTTCTATATTTATTGACCAGGCTGTGCTTATATTTTTAAGAACTGGAATACGGGAATTTTTATTTTAAGGGGATGGAGGAGGAAGCATTGACATTTAAACTTAATTAAAGTAAGAAGTCTTACAGTAAGGTCCTGATTTTTATGTTAGCTTGCCATCCATTTAAATAGTCATTCTTGTTGAGTATTCTGTCCCTCCTTCACAGGAAAGAACTGATCAATTGTGCCTGCAGATATGCTAGTCTAATATACAGGTTCCTAGTGTAATTACACCGACTGATTGGACAAGGGGTTCGTTTTAGAAATTTCTTGAGTGCGATATCTTCATGATTACATCATTGAGGCAGCAGGGGGGGGTGTGAGAGAGAGAGAATGAGACAAGAGGAATCAGTCACTCTGTGAAGAAAGAGGCCGGACTGTGACTGGTTAATTACTCTTCAAGCTTTTTTCAAGGATGGAAATACTATAAACTGTCTTCTATAACGAAAAGGTTGGATAGTGAAAAAGGTTGTGGTGCATGGGTTTTAGAAAAGGATTTAGAAAGATTTAAATCTCTTTAGATTTAAAGAGATTAAAACATTGCCTTTTAATAATTTACGAAACAGTTATGGGAATGCAAAATAAGATAATGACGCTTTGTACAATTACTATTATTATTTTGGTTTTATTTAACTTTGATATCAGTCATTCCATAATGTAAGAGGCATAGAGTGTTTCTAGTTCGAAGACTGAGTGTGTACAACTGGAAGTTACTGGAGGGTTGTTCAACTCTGCCCTTACAGACCTTCATCTGTGTGAGTTTGGCGATATTTGTACTTGAAGAAGGATTTGTGTATCTCGAAGATTTTATTCAAGCTTCAGTCTTACGGAAGCGTGACTTCCATGAGTGTCAACCCATTGATGATAAACACATCTTCACACCAGTAAAGCCAAGCAAATCTGTTTTCTAGAAGAAGACAGTCAGCTAACATGGTGTATGACAATTATGATGTTCATCAAATTATTCTGCTTCTTCTTGTCTTTGAAAAACATTAGTTTATAAATAGAAAATCAGAGCCCTAAGCTAGGTTTTCTTTACATGTATGACAATATTTTCCTGAGTTTGTCGACTGCAAGGAATATTTCCAACCATGTACAACTACACTTCTACATTTGCCAGCTATGGCTTTGGACCATGGGACAACCCACTGGACGTGGTTTCTTATTCAGACTACCAAATGATGCTGTTTATCATAAACACTGTCACCAAGCCAGTTATTGTGGTTGTGGGTGTACCGTCCAACATCATCAGCTGTGTGGTCTTCTGGCGCCAGGGACTTGGGGACCGCATGAACGTCTGTCTCTTTGCTCTGTCACTGGTCGACCTCAGTCTCCTGCTCGTCTCTGTCGTCTATGGTGTTGGCCATTTTCTGGCGGAAGTCGACCCTGTTAGATATGGCGGTGCCTTTGAGTTCCTTCTAGCAGCCGCCTGTGGAGTAAATCAAGGATTTCGAAGTGCTGCTGGGTGCATCACCATGGTGATAGCTGTAGAGCGATGTCTGTGTGTAGTTTTCCCATTGAAGGCGGCCTCTTTGATCAGTACTCGCAACATGGCGGTGACAATTGTTGGCATTGTCTGTCTTACCCAGGTGGCGTTTCTAACTACACCCGCCACATTTACAGTAATTAAAGTCAGCAACAGCTCGGCAAAGTTTGTTATTGCCTTGTCTGATTTCTACACAAATAATGCAATGTTAGTCGATGTGTTACAAAGCATAATTATGACGAGTGTCTTGCCGCTAACAACGTTTGTAGTCACAGGTCTGTCCACTGGCCTGACGGTTGTCAGACTGAAGACTGCCATGAGGTGGCGAGGACAGGCGAGCCGCAGCAGTGTCAGAGGTCAAGTCCAGCAGACGGCGCTGACTAAGATGCTTGTAGTTGTCTCCTGTGTCTACATCCTCACCACTATCCCCTGGGTCGTCTTCTACCTCGCCACTTTCCTAGTAGAAAACGCATCAGTTGAACGACCTTACTACACGTACTACAATTTTTTCTGGTTATCGACATTAACGGCTAATCAGTTCTCTTGTCTTAACAGCTTGATGAGTTTTTTTGTCTACTTCCTCAGGTCAACCCGCTTCCGAAAAGATGTTCTTATGTTGTTCGGCTGTTATAATACATTCATTAACAAGAGGTAAAACCCCAAACTGGGATGAAATAATTTCTTTTGAGATATTATTTAGCTGCGTGAAAGGCTGACTATAAAGCTAATTGACTGTGTTTGACTAATGATGTGGTAGAAAATATATTTTGCCCTCAATAGCCGGTACAGTACCCATGTGGCGTGGTATCGATCTTCTAGCTGGGTTATCTGGGTATTGATCACTTATAGGGTTGATGGAGGAGAGGTAGGGAATGAGTCAATGTTTACTGCCCTTGTAAAAAGCTCAGGTAAATGCGACCTCCGAGAGTAGTAGGGACTACCTCCACCTTTCATAGCTTGACAATGTCTTGTGTGAGCTTTGAATCTCACTTGTTTCACTAAGAGTAAGAAGATGCGGGTTAAAAAGAAGGCAAGCGTGGGTCTAGCGGACATCCGAGAAGTCAGTTTATTGTTTACTCGTGGTAAGTGGCAACGGGAACAATCTACATGTTGTCTCTGTCTCTACCTTTGTGGGTGAGTAGTAAGGAGAGAGTTACACGAAGAACAAGACTAAAACATAGTCGTTGAATTTTCCGTAGATACCAGAGCGGAGGTTGTTTCATGATAAACATGCTTTTTTGCTTATTTTTTACTTCTTCTTTCTTCTTCTTTATCTTCTTTATCTTTACCTCTTACTTCTTTATCTTCTTTATCTTTTACTTCTTCTTTATAATTATTATTATTATTATGCCAGTGCTAGTGATACTGATAATGTAGATGGTGATGATTATGACAAAGATAACAATAATGAGAAATACGATAAACATACTGGTACTGGTTAAAATGTTGACGAAGACAGCGATTACAATGAGACGATACAGGACAAGTGTATGGGTGCTGCTTGTTGATTCTTGAACACAGTGAATTAAAACAATTAAATTAGTAACTTATCTATGTAATACACCCACATAAATCTTGATGTTACTGACTCATGAAACTCACATCAATGTTGTCTGCAGCCAGGTCTCTACTGACCCCGTGAGTTATGTATGTGCTAGTTCTAACTCGCATAGCGCTGTGCCACCGATTCTTCAAGTCCTTGCCAAAGTCCACCTGTCTGGGGCTTCTGATGGCCTTTTAGGCTAGGTGACCCGGCACGACACCCTGTCGAAGACTGTCCTTCAAGGCACCTTGGAGGGTGGTGGACGCCGCGGTGGTCAGAGAAAGAACTGACTTACGAACATCAAAGACTGGACTGGTCGACTGACTGACTGACTGACTGACATTAAAAGGCTTAGTGCCGGTGGTGATGGGTTTAGAGTGGCCAGTCCGGACCCCGCAAGTCTCCGACATGGGGAGTATACTTGACAAAGTTAGAGGCTGACAAGGGAGGATACTCTGGCCTTGTTGCTGCTATCACGCGTCTGGTCTCAGCGGCATTTGGGTACTTTATTGAGGGCTCATGGGGCACCTCAGTGAGGGCTCCTGTGGCCGCTCAGAAATGGTCCATGGGGCATCTTGGTGAGGTAGCTGCGCTAGGACCGTCGGTCTTGGGAAAGGGTCTCCTTCTTGGCCATAACGATAACAAGGTCATTAAAGGTGGCTTTGCGGTTGTGTTCGTAGCGCATTTTCACCCTCCACCGCCGGCACAAGTACTTTGGTGATCTCCACATCAATGTTGATTGTGTTTGAAAATGCTGGACAAATCTCCAGTCAACAAAGTTAATACATACCTCTTTGCTGTCCACGAATTTAGCGGCCCAAAGCTTATAAAACTGTACGCTTTCTTAATTTCCATATCTCCGTTCTTAAAATTTCAAAAGAAATATTGTGTTTTAGTGGCTAATTACTAGTAATAGTGACCTAGATGATGACGACGATGACGACGATGACCATGACGACGACGACGACGACGACGACGATGATGATGATGATGATGATGATGATGATGATGATGATGATGATGATGATGATGATGATGATGATGATGATGATGATGATCGCTTTCCTCTCATTCCGTCCTTACAAGACGCTATGTTCAGAAATGTCAACAACTTTATGTTTTCTGTTATATTTACGTGTTTCTTTAAATGTATTCAAGCCAGAACCAAATATTAGCCACGATTTAACCTCATTTTGCAAAAGGCAAGACTCGGGTCTAAACACCGAGAAAAGAAAACACGAATGTCGATGCTTAAAAACTCATGATTTGCTCGCATACCATACCCTCCTCCATCATCAGTGACTGCTGTCTGTAGTAACTAATGTTGGTCACACCCGCTTCAGAAGATGACAAAGTATCTTTTGATCATTCCTGTACTCCACGACTACCTTTGGCTTGCACAGAAAAATAACCAAAAGCAAAAACCTCGTTGGCAACTGCACAGATATGTCTCCATCAATGTACAGTGCGGCCTACAGACAGTCAAGGGAAGCTCTGAAATAAAGAAAGAATTTACATGGAGGAGCCAACACCAACCAACCAATCTCTCCTGTAAACTGACTTCTGACCATCTTTCAGGCTTTCGTGTGCAAAGGAAGAAAAGGAAGGCGACCTAAAGTGGGACACGAAACCAAATACTAATGTTGTGATGTATTAAAATGTGCGAACACTTCAGTTTTGCATTACACCTTTGCCTCAAATTCAAACCTGTCACAAATTACTGGAAATTCATAAGGAATTATTATGTAGAGGAGATATTTACTTGTGTCACAAAGTTATCGGGAAGTCATAGGACTTAATCTTAGTATTTTACATTTACATTGACTGGCTACTGGTGATTAACTGTGGAGGATATTTATGGATGTCAATACATTTGGTCTCAATACATCCCTCATTAATAAATGAACTCCGTAGTCAATAAAGTCATAAACATCTCCAAGACAGCTGAACAGGTACTCACTTGGGAAAAATAAGAAGCTGCCATTTTGTATTTCAAGTTGCTTTTGAAGTTATTTTTCTCAGCGGAAACTTACAGACTGAAATATTGTGCCCATTGTAAATGACATCTTTACTGTAGTTTGATATCAAACGAAATGATGAATGACATTAACATAATATCAGAAAGTATTAAAACAATTAATTTTTTGCAAATTTATTGGATGTTTGTTGAATATTTGATCGTTGCCGTCGTCGTTGTTGTCATTCCCAGCACTCTGTCCCCACCTTCTGCTCACACAAACCAGCGCCATTCTAGCATCTCTGTCAGGTCACGTGCATCAACACAAGGGTGAACTTTGACCCAATGGACACCGGGTAGTAACAGGGGTACGCCACGCGTCATAACGGACCCGTACGACCCACAGAGAGAGAGAGAGAGAGAAAGAAAGAGAGAGAAAGACTGACCATTGATCATTGACTATTTATTGATTCCAATATTCGGTTCATTTCAAGGGGCAACTGATCAATACATTTGCACTTGGTCGTTAATGAAAGAGTAATGGAAGTGTACAGCATGGGTAATTCATTCAGAAGAGGTCAATTACAATCCTCGACATTGTTATGGAAGCGGATGGCCGAGTGGTTAGAGCGCAGGTTCAATTCCCGATAAGCGCAGCAAACTTCCCCCAGTCGACCCAGCTGACGGGAATGGGTACCTGACTCCATAGAGGGTTGGGGAAGGTAAGGCAGCGAGGGAGATGAGATTGGCACCACCCTCAGGTAAAAGCTGGCCCCGAGAAAAGTGGGGTCTGTAACACCTCACTCCCCTACCACCTGAACAGGTTATGGGATGACCTTTACCTTTACCTTACTTTCTCATCGGAAGCTGAGAGACTGATTATATTGTGCTCATTGTAAATTGTATCTTTACTGTAGTTTGATATTGAACGAAATGATGAATGACATAATATGATATCAGAAAGTATTAGAACAATGAAACAATCTAATGTTTTTACAAATTTGCTGCATTGTGTTGGACCTTTGGTTGTTGCGGTCGTTGTTGGTATTCTCAGCTCTGTGCCCATCTCCTGTTCGCACAATCCAGCGCCATTCTAGCATCTCTGTCAGGTCTTGTTATTCAACACAAGGGCAAAATATAACCAAACGGATATCGTGTAGTAAGAACTATGTCATGCGTGACAGAAGACCCGTAGGACCCAGAGAGAGAGAGAAAGAGAGAGAGAGAGAATGCTCATTGATCATTGACTACTTTATTGATTCTACCAATAGGTTCATATAAAGGGGTAAGTATAGTCGATACATTTGCACTGGGCCGTTAATGAAATCGCAATGAAGGTATACAGTATGTGTAGTTCATGCAGGGGAGGTCATAAATACAATCCTTGACAATTTTATGAGCTCGTACAATGTACAGTAAGTAGTAAAGCCTTCACATCGCAACAACTGTAAAACACAAGGGGAGACAATCCAACGACAAGCACGTGTAAATGAAGCGACACACAGAACCATCCATACACAATGCAATATTACAGTCAGCCCTATTTTAGTACATTTTGTTGACATCCAGTACTGCACAGTATATAACCGTAGAGCTAATGGCTTAGTCAGAGTTATCTCTCAGTGAAACCGATCTCGCCATGACCATATCGACCCCATGTAAGACGACCTCGTCCCAAAGTCAAATCCACCTGGGCCCTAAAGGTTAATCGCTCAGTATAAAATATCGGGAAGCCCACAGGTAGATCTTTGCTGTTTGTTGTTCGAAAGAGCACGTGTGGACAGAGTGTATGTATCTGTGCTACGTGTATCCCTGACATTCAGAGACCTGACTTTTCATCGACTGTCTGGGGAAAGGTCTCTCGTTACTCAAGCTAACAAAAGCAGCGAATCATTTTTCTCAAACACACGCCAGTATGTGACCTTGAGAACCCTAAGCTTAATCAGTGAAGATCAGGTTAGAGTGTAGTCGTGTAGACTTACTGTTTATTGTGTTGCCTTGTTCTTCACGACCTCTCCCACGTCTGTCTTTCTAAGCTGTCGCAACTCGACCAGCCCAGTGAACACTTCTCTTCGCGTTTCACACGCTGATAGTATTTTGTTCCCAGTTAAAAAAAAAACTGTTTGTGACAACCTCGTTTTTTATGACTTCTTGAGCCTTTTTGTACTTTTTTTCGTTTTCTTTAATGAAGTCAGTTTTAAAAAATCCGTGTTCCTGCTACAACGACGCTCTGCAACCTTCTGACAATCGTGTGGTTCTGTTCGGCGGCTTCCTTTTTGGAATAGTTGCAATTGTAACTGCTCCCGACTATAAATATGTATCCTTCTTCACTGGACCTATGAACAATAAGTCTACCTACCTACACACACACACACACACACACACACACACACACACACACACACACAAGAGGCGTGGTGTTTCGATACCCGTGTAACGCAGTAAACTTTCCCCAGTCGACCCGGTTGGAGGGAGTGGGTACCTGATTCCATGGAGAGTTGGGGAAGATAAGGCAGCTTACAGCTGGCCACGGGAAAGGTTTAGTCTCTAACACCTCACTCCATAAGGACCTAAAATGATCATAAGACGACTTTTACCTCTCATCCTTGCCAACTGTTACTGTTACCATGTTTGGTAAAACTCGTTGATCATCAATTAATCATCCATTACTCACACCTTTGAAAAAAACACAGCAAAATTTGTTGATTCCAGCCATTTGTTAAAACTTCACTGTGAGTGGGAAAATGTAGGGGGTTAGGTAAAACTTAAGATGCTTTGATCATTCATTAATGCTCCCGGGTAAACTGAAGGATTTACACTTTTTAAAACGTGTTTAGCACGGCCCCGATAGTCATCCCTGCACAAACACGTCCCTAGGTATTTAGGATCGGATAACCCAACTAGATTTTCACTCTTCCACCTAAATAAATCGTTCCCCCGTCACATCTTTTCGCTAGTGGCTTTGGGCTCCCGTCCTTTGTATCATGATAACTCCCTGTCTTAGAGGGGGGAACTTTCTTACACTTGCGGAAATAAAAAGATAAGTAATCATGTATACCACTTCTGCTACTGAGTCAGACGGCAAGGAACCGCCATCATAATGTGGATATGAATGCTACTCAGGTGTGAACTAAAAAGCTAGAGAGCATCTGTATCACAGGAACAGGTGGTCGTACATACATATGTTTTCAGTAGGAGCTTAGAACGCAGAAGTTTGTTTTCAAATGTGCCGTAAAAGCTCGAGGCGTGGCACCAAATCAATGCAAGCAACAGAAATCATAATAATAAAATGTCTTCTCTTCACGATGAAATCAATAGAGAATAGACTAACAAATTAAAGACTTGATTCCTCAGTGGGGACACATACATTCTGCTACTGGAGGAGGGAGCTGAGCGCCAGATTCACGACCATCAGTCGTTTTAAGAAAAGTACTTGTGTCGTCCAAGTCCCATACGCTGGTAGAACTGCCTTGGATAGAATGGGTTAGTACGTTGGTACCCAGTGCGCGAGCGAATGCCAAAGGTTAGACGATTCATTCGGTTGATACTCACAATCACGAGCTGTGCCATGCATCGTGACATGTGGCTAGACCGAATACCCTTGTCCATATCCTCCATACACACGACTACTTTTCTCTCGAGACCCAAAATGTTATTTCCATACGACACCCACACCACGTCACTGCGGGCCACGGCCAGGTCCTCCTTGTCATTATCCGTCAGCAGGCGGACTGGGATCCCCGAGTCTGAGAGAACTTTGATGAACTGAGAGTCTTCGGTAACTACGAACGAGTGGAGAACTATCATATCACTCCACTTCAGGCAGGTCGGTGAGGTACTATTCATAGTGACAGATGCAGAGGTCCCGGTCCTTCCTGCGGCATTTACTGTTGAAAACAGTGAATTCACTCATTTCATTCAAGTCACGTGACGGACATTTACACACATTTATAATATTTATATATATACATCTCATTATCTCATATTTATATATACACACACAGAACTCACTACGGTGATTGTATGACTGGACTCTCTCTCTCTATATATATATATAATGATAGAGGTATCAGAGAAAGATATATTTCCACAATCTGTCATCAATAATCACATTAGCATATAAATAATATTACATGTTAAATTGCTCAGTCCTGATGCCTACCTTGACTACCAGCATGGAAGCTGTGTAGAAGGCTGGCCACATCCTGCCCACACTTGAGACAGTCGACAAGAGTTAAACCCACGTGACCTTCACCTCCGTGATGAATTATCTTGACTGGCGGGCCGTCTGTGTGGTCGGCCACATGACGCTGACTGTACGGCTGGACTTCCTGGAGCAAAGTGAATTCCACATCTTGCTCAACTTCCCTGACTACCACTGGAGGAGAGCGGAGGGGTCTGGTAAAATTGTGTACGGGCCAACCGTCGGGTAGAGGTTTTTCGTTACGAGAAGTCCCCCAAAGATGGAGATCTGGAACTTGAGCCAGTAACTTAATACAAAAATTCTTGAAATTAGACCTGCAACAGATATGAGTGCAACAGAGGACAGCATTACACGCGTTTCACTGCCAACTGTCAGTCATCTGTGTTTGTATAACGGATGCTTTAGTGTGCGTCGCTGTCGTTTGAGAGAAAAGACGACAAAAAGAAAGCAAGAGGATGAGATAGACGAGAGACAAAGGTCTTGTTGAAGAAGTGGGGGACAGACAGACTGGGATAAAGCTGAAAGGAGATAAGCTGAGGCGTAATCCTGTTTCATTCACTCAACAAGGCGGCGACACTGGTTAAAAAACTAATATTCAAACATAAAAATTCTGTACTGTCATCACATGTGACATCTCTCAGTCTTAACTGAGTTTTGTTATGACGTGTGTCTACCCGAGTGCGTGTACCAATTAATTAATTAATTAATAATTGAGTATATTGTGTATAAGTTTTTTGGATGTACCGCTGATGTAATCTCGCACTTGAAACATCCTTTTTCTGAGCTAGACTCATCTAAGTTTCAATAACCACGTGCAACTTACTGAGACAAGACTTCATCAGCGATGATATACAGTGGTCCTCCCCTCGCAGCTTGCGACAGGTCATTGAGGGCCTTCTCCACACTCTGTTCTGTTGAAAAATCATACTGAAGAAGATGGAGCCGGCCACATGCTGTTGCTTTGGTCACGTGGCTGTTTACAGTTTGCTGCATCACGTGGTACAACATGTAGCACACTGCATGACTGCACACACTAGTACCCACAATGTGGACATCGTGGCCATGTTGCAGCCATTCTGTACCCTTTAGTTGAAGCACCACGGTTTTACCTGTACCGGGGGGTCCGGCCAGAAAGACTCTACTAGGAGCCGTGTTGAGCAGGTGAACTTGCTCTGGGAACAGTGTTATCAGTGTATTATTGTAACACTCTCCTGTATGTGACACGGCCTGACCCAGGGTCTTGACACTCACACGTGGGGGACATATACATGGCACACTCACTGTTGTCGCCGGACCACAGAACCTGGTGGTAAGAAACTCTGTTATAAATAATTCATTATTTTAATCACTATTAAGCTAATACAACACCTGCCGTATCTATGTGTTAATCAAAGTTTGTCGTGGTCATTCCTTGATCTTCAGTTTATATATATTTTTATAAATGTGAGTTGTGTCCAATAAGGGGGGTCACAAACAAGTTATTTCAATGCCAAACAACAAACTGCATGGTTTCCACTTCAAAGTAATCTCCCCCCCCCCACGTTAGCCTAATGCGTTTTTGCATCTTTCTCTGCCATGTTTCTATACATTAGTGGGAGGACTTTTCTTGGATGCCCCTCTTTTCCACATCTGATATTACATACAATATACTCACTTTCTCAAATAAAGTTAATTGAGATTTTGTTGTGAGTAGATCACTAGAGTTTTCTGGCATTTGTATCTGTTAAATAAATGGCTGCCTTTAAAGCTTTTGTTTCGTCGGTTAGTTTTGATTTTCGTTATCGATGATTGCCGGATATCATCAGCAGTATTCTCCGTCATTCCAGGGTTTTTTTCCTCCAATTACTATAAACAAATCTGTTCAGATGTTCTATTTTCTAATTAATTAACGATAATGCATTAAATATATAAGGTCCCTCCAGTACTACCTGGCTATAAGAGTCTGGTACATGACATCGGTCATGTGACTGTCAGGTCCAGCCCCAGCCACACGTCGCTGCCACCAGTGACTGAGTTCCCTCATCACGTGATCACTGACCTCCCATGGTCTCTCGGGGTCAGACAACTGGTCGGAGCAGAGACACAGGCCAGTGATGTCGGATGGGTCTGTTGTTCCTAAACACCGACACAAGGTCCTAGACAAACACACGGCAGGCAGTAAGGTAGTCTGTTCTTGAGATTGTGGGGGAAGTTGGGTTGACATCCATCACGTCTGCCCCCTAGAAACGTGTGTACAGTTTTTATGCCTGCGTATTTGTGTGTGGGTGTCTGTGTGCGTGGGATGTGTGGGAGTGTGTGTGCGTGTGTGTGCGTGTGCGCACGTGTGTGTGTATGTGTGTGTGTGTGTGTGTGTGTGCAACATTTCACCCATAATCCTTTCAGGCTCTTACTTCCTCATATGAAGATTCTTACCTGTGTTAGCTGTTGGTCACTAAGGACCTGTTGCACCTGGAAGGCCGTGAGGTTAGGCACCGCGATTGTCTTAGTGACGCGCAGACCGGGAGCGATGTCCGACACCAGGTGAGACAACATGGCCTCCGCTTTGTCCAGCTGTGTGACAGCCTCTTTCAGTTTTTTCCTAATGTTATTGTCAATGTCCTGCTGGGACATGTTCAGCTGCTTTACATTGTCCCCAAAGGCCTTCACCTCGCACACAACAAAACCATACTGGCGGTGAATAAGCAGCACATCGAAGTCTCCTTGTTTCCAGTTCCTTGGGTGAGCAGACGGTAGGGTGGCAGGTACGGGTAACTGGGCAGCCGCAGCAGCATAGCAAAGATGACCCAGGTACTGTCCGAACTGAAGCTGATTCATTCCAAACAAAGTTTCTCCGTTTCGTTCAGACATTTGCTGCAGACAGAAAAGCACTCGCTGCATGGCTGCATCTTCTCTGACATCACTGTCCTGAACAGAAGGAGGTTGAGGAATGGAAATCTGAGCAGCAGTGGACGAAATAGGAGCAGGCTGTTTGTAGTGACCGGCCTGTCCAGGTTGTGTCAGCGGGTTAGATTGGCTGGCTTGACCAGCTGGTATTGGCTGGTTACATTGGCTAGACTGACTAGTTTGACCAGCGGGTATTGGTTGGTTACATTGACTAGACTGACTAGTTTGACCAGCGGGTATTGGTTGGTTACATTGACTAGACTGACTAGTTTGACCAGCGGGTATTGGTTGGTTACATTGACTAGACTGACTAGTTTGACCAGCGGGTATTGGTTGGTTACATTGACTAGACTGACTAGTTTGACTAGCGGGTATTGGTTGGTTACATTGACTAGACTGACTATTTTGAACAGCGGGTATTGGCTGGTCGAAGTAACTGGCCTGTCCAGATGGTCTCGGTTGGTTAGGTGTACAAGGCTGTACAGGTGATGTCAGCAGGCTGAACTGACCAGACAAGCTGAAATTCAAGGCCTGTCCAGATGATGTCAGATGGCTGAAGAAATTGGCCTGTCCAGGTGGTGACAGTTTGCTGAACTGACCGGCCAGGCTGAAATTAACGGGCTGCCCAGGTGGTGCCACTAGGTTGAGCTGACCATTGAGGTTTAACTGACTGGCCTGTCCAGCTGATGTCAGCAGGTTGAGCTGACTCGCCTGTCCAGCTGGTAGCACCATGTTGAACTGACCAGTCAGGTTGATCTGACCGGTAGTGTTGGCTGTTTGGACTGACCGGTCTGTACAGCTGAGGGCTGTAAGATCAAAATATCTTGACCAGCAACCGACTGTCTGATCGTAGGCACCCGGTTGAAGTAGACGGGAGGCAGGAAATATGTCTTTTTATCGAAATCCGGGAACGCATCTTGAACCCACTGCAACCAGTATGCCTGCGCTTGGGTCTGTGCCTGTGCCTGTGGCAAAACAATTGGTTTGGGTAAATAATAAAAAAATAAACTTTGCTTCTCTTAGAAATTTATTCTCTTTTGTGTGGCTGTCTCGTTAATCTTACTTAAACTAATTTCAGACAGTGGAAAAATAGTTGAAACAGACACCTCATGGTTCCTGGGATAACAGATTCCTGTGACAAAGCTCATCAGCTTTCAAAGACTGTGTATAAAGAACTGGTACGAAAAATCAGTTTCAACGGAAAAGATTAAAGGTTCAAACATGAGTACTGACCATTTACACGAGATTTACCTTTTGTCAAAACGAGGCAGAACTAGCCACAAAACAAATAGTTTACGAATTTAATATTTTTGTTCTTTCTGGATTTCAAGTTTTCTAATCAACGCTTCTGTTACAAAGGCCACTTTAACTTGTGTATTTCGATTGTTTCACTGATTATAATAGTTTTGGCTTTAACCTTTATGTACGAATAGTTTCTTGTGAAAGGATCAGAGGTAACATGCTCAGACTGACAATTGCAGCTTTATAACTGTCGCAATGAAAATATGAAACTACAGTGACGAGGACACATTTCAAGACCACCAGGACTAGCAAAGACAACCTCCGGGTAACTTTACAATGTTGAAGGAGAAGTAGAAGTAAACAAGATCACAAATAAACAGACAACATGCACGAGTGTCATTGTCTCGTTCGGCAGATTCCAGAGGATGGCAGAGAACTGAGAAAGATGACGAGAAGAGACTATCGGGTGTACCCACAACAAATCAGATGTAAGAAAAGTAAAAACTTTTTTTTTCTAGAAACAAAGCAAGTAGCTCTGTGACTCACCTGACAAAATTATATAAAGGGTTACTGCACCCTGAGCGAGCTGTTGTGAAAATAACTTAGTTTTGTAAATATTCCCTCACTTTTTAATACAATTCACATTTTTTGCTATTGCGTTGTGATCTTCAATTCATGGACAAAATATAATATTTGTCATTTTTTTCTGTCAAATGGTGGGGGATATTGAATGACTGGATGCAAAAAATAGGAAAAAAAAATCTTGGGACAATCGCGCTTCTGCCCGGGGCGCCAGGAAATTCTCATAACAATAGTCAGGGGCTACCACAAGTTTGCATTGAAATCTCAAGCCAGAGTTATTGTTAATAAGCAAAATTGTCACATAGGTGAGAAACAGTCACACCGATCACGGGAGCTGGAGAAATTTGTGCAGATGAAGCTGCTGGGAAACCAGTGCAAGCAACAGTTGAAGGCAAGACTTGATGCCAGGTGTGAAAACACAATAAATGACAAATCTTTATTAAACGAGGGTAATAGAATCAGCAAACGAGATGGTTTTTTACGCCTAGACTTTGAACCCCATGAAAAATAACAAAAACAGAAACAAAATCCAAACATTACGAGATAAAAGAAGCTAAGAAGAAAATCAGAGTATATGTACAAAAATGGGGAATTACAACATCACAAAATGTTTGTAGTGAGTTAAGGAGGCCTTCGTTGTATGAGAGGCTCCTAAAGCAATCAAAAGTTTAGGTATAATTGTTTTAGGAGTCTTGTTTTGAACTAACAGAGACTGAATTTCACTTGCTGAAGGTGTGATGAAATGTTATTCTACAGAACACTACCTCAGTATTTTAAACTTGAATAGGTCGATTCGCGGAATTGGAGAATTAACTTTGATGGATCCTCTTGTAATATCGGTGGAAAATAGTGCACAAACTCTTTGGGGAATTTCGTCTGTCAGTATTTTATAGACAAACGTACTTTTGTTGAATTTCAGTCTGTGTATCAGTGGCAGGACCACTAAAGTAAAAAAGCTGGACTTAAGTGTTGTTTTGAATAGAATCCATTGACTGCTCTTCTTTGATCGCTTACAAGAGGCTTCAGAAGATCTCCACTAGCAGAGTCTCACAGTATGGAAACATAAAGAAAGATGCAGCACATGGCAGGCCTGTTAGAGAGCAGATTACGAAAGCTGATTCTTCAAGAGTATTAAAGGAATTGTATGCACCACCATTAGGTCAGCTCTGTCGGATCAGATCAGTTATCACGAACTTGTATTGAACCAGAAGAGAGCCATGGGATTATTGGGATTGTAGACCACCTAAAACCTATTGAAGTCCATTAAGATGTTCTTGAGACTGAGAGTGAGACCGGAAATGACGTAACACTATCAGCCATGTTGTTCATCTTTAGCAGACATCGCCAGTAGCTATATATAGCCATCTACTACAGGACCAACACCACATGTACTACACTAAGCAGGCTGTGAACATTTTATTTCTTAATTATGAAGCTGTAAGTCTTTAAAGAGGACTTAATGGAGAAAGATTTTGTGGTCAATATGCAAACATGATGTTGCAGAAATAAGAGTCATGATTTTTTACATCCTGCAAATCACCACAGATAGCAGAATCAGAGAGGTTTCAGACTAACAGCTATTGCTGATAGCGATGAAAAAATTCGTAAAGTGTGGAATGTGAGTGTGGAATATTTGTAAGATTGGACTGCTTCTGTTGATTAATTAATCTCTCATTCATCTGTCGTTTTATGAAAAAAACTTGCATCAAAAGATCGCATGACATATTGTGATTTGAGTGGGAGGTGTTGAACAACAAAAAGAATACATTTGCTGAAAAAGCTTAATTAGAACAAGAGTAACATTATTTTTTAAACATTTCTACCTTTCTTCATGTAGCTGTTTCAGTTCAGAGTGATGCGAATTGTTTGAAATCCCAATTTTGAAGTGTTATTACTAACATTTTTTTGTATCTGTCCTAAAATTAAAGCTGTTCATTGTGTTAGGTATTGTTGCTAAGTAAAGATTTGTCAGAGTTTAGCACTTGATTGCTGGTGTACTGACCTTTCAAAATCACTTTTTATTCATATTTAGTTATGAGCATTCCATTACCTGGAAATTAAGATATTTTAAACATTCGTAACTTAAAAAACTATTTAAGGTACACAAAGACTTGGTATCTCATTAAAATTAATTAAAAATTAAAAAATTTTCTGAAGCAGTTACCTGTCTTGCCTGTTGTGAAACAGAAGACATTTTTAGGAGAGTGTAGAGTCTTCAAATTGGTCTTATTAGCAATTGTGTTTACATCTGTTGTCCCGCTATTAATTTCATCTGATAGTTGGCTGAAATGAAAGATGAAAGACTGTGTTAAGCCCAGATTCTAAATGTTTTTAAAATTTATCTTTAAAAAATATATAATGTTATTTTAGAATACTGTACATCAACCTTCAGCGCCCTGGTCAGAAACGATTTCTTCCCAGTGATGTTTCAGTAAAGCTGTCAGACAGGAGAGGTGACCAGTCCACTGGTAGACACAGGTACAATGTCCGATTGATCAGCTGACCGGACACTTAGCAGTAAACTTTGTAATTCTGATATCTGTTGCATGCATTGACCAAAGGTTGCATGAAGATTATTGCAGCCAAGCGAGTTAATGACACGATGTTTGCCGCTTTGTCAGAAACACCCCCATTGCCTACTCAATACTGTACAAGCTGGCGGTCACATGATGGTTTCCAACATCCTGCCCTACAAAAAAATTATCATCATAATCATAAAACTCGTTGCTAATAATTATACACTATTAGTAATAAAATATAGGAAATTGAAAAGAAGAACTCACCCTGTAATCTACCTTCCACAAGATCAGATGAGGAAGATGACAAGACGGTGTCCTGCGGTCGTCAGTCACTAGGCAATAATCGGGTGTTCTCTTCCTCCAATAGAGCTCAGCTTTCTTATCACTTTCTTATACACGACAATAAAACAACGGCGTATGTAGGCGGAGCTATTCCCTTGATGTCACTTGACCTCTTGCTCCTCGCTACAGTCACCCGCCGTCGTCTGCTCCCCACCCGAAACTAATACAAACCGATGCAAAAAAAAAAAAAGGAGAATATGCCTATCACGCGGTCGTTAAAGGCAGCTCATACAACGGCACACAGCTCACACTCGACACTAATACAAACTGATTTAAAAAATTAAGATTTCCCTATTACACGGTCCATTAAAGGCTCACAACTCCACGCCTCGCCCCTCTCCTCTAAAAAAAATCCTTGCACCCACTCAGCCCTCCGCGAAAATAGCATAGAGCGGCCTGTGACAGTGTGTCACGTGACAAGAAAGTTGTGGCCTAAAAACACCATCATAGACAGGTCACCTAAGTTGTCAGTGACAAATCGAATGATACTTCCCGTTGTTATCAGTGACTAGGTGTCTGTCACTGCTCGCTAACTGAGTTCACAAAAAGACAGTGACCTCGCTGTCATCACGGGGGGGAATATCGAGATCCCGTTACTGCCAATACATGTAGTCAACGAGGTTCAAGTGAAGGCCGCCGTTTAAAATGTCGAAGTTCCTGGTTGTCTGCTTCGCCTCGTATTTACAGTTATTTCAGTGTTATTCGACTGCCAGAACTACTCTTGTGGTAAACATGAGCGTCTACATTGAAAATGCATGAAAAATCTTGCACGATGTGACGAATGTGGCGGGTAGAAGGGTGGGCCTAAACAGCCCGAGGGGAAAGGGGCCACCCTGCTGACACCCTTCACCCACATTCAGCCTCTCTGCCCTCTCGCACCTAGTCCCCCGCTATTCGCACGTCCACACGCGTACACACTGGTAACCACCTTCACTCGCGTGTGCAAACACAATCAACAACACAGTTATACAACATATAAAATTATGATTAAACAAGAAAAGTAAAGTTAGGTTGAACACGTTAGGCACCACCCGGTCCACGGGTGTTCAGTAGGCCGGTCCCGCGGTAAAAAGGACTCTGTGCTTCTCTAGTATCGCTGACCTACTTTAAGCCCACTCTGCCCTCACGTGACATGCAAATGTTGGGGTGAAGCCAAGTAAAACGAATAGCATCGAGCGATATTTTGGTAGTAACACATATATACGACTCATGCACTAATCATGATACTAGTAAGATATACTACGTTGCAAAAGCAAAAATAGGCAGAACTTTCTTATAGGGGGTAATGTGACGTCATAGGCTGGTCTATGTTATTTTCTCAGAGGTTTGGGGTTAGGGTTTGCGTTAGGGTTTGGGGTAGGGTTAGTTTATTAAGTACAATTGGGCAATTGAGTGGAGCGAGCAGACGATAATGCCGCGAGCCATTTCTGTTATGGCCGCCATGTTTTACCCCCTATAAGAAAGCTGTTCCGCAAAAATAGTTAGAATTAAAAATAAAAGCTTTAAAATTTCATTTAATACCAAAAAATAGAAGATATTTAAAACATAGGCCCTAACTGAAAACGGAAAACTAAACTAATTCAAATAAATGTTATATTTTTCATTTTGATTTGTTTTCTATTATTGTTATTAATTTTTATTACTTGACAAATGTCCTAAAATGTAGTTTGTTGAAAAGTACCTCCCATATACCAGCTCTTCGCAGCTGCGGGGAGGGGGGGGGTTGTTGGTCGACTCGACCACTATCGAGTCTATTCCAGTATATCCAAAGGGTTAGCCAAACATGCTCAACATACTCAAAAACGATAAGGTTCATTTTAAAAAATGACAACGACCAACGTTGCATGCTGATGTCCACATATTTTAATACCTTTATCAATACAGCAATGATCGCGTCAATTTGTTGATAAGGTTTTGATCACAAAGTGTTTCGATTGCACAGTCCTGCATGTTTAAAACTGCTCCTGACTATTTACAAGAGGTAGTTCCTCCTTACCAGCCGTCACGTGGTCTGCGCTCTGGCTCCCAGTCACGCTTCTGTCTCCCTGCAGTGGAAGACACAAACAAGAAGACACTGGAGCCAGGGCCTTCACTAACACGGCACCTAAACTGTGGAATGCTCTGCCATCGTCACTGTCCACCATCACCTCACCAACCACGTTTCGAAAAAGACTGAAGACCCATCTGTTTATTTAAGACGGACTTCAACTTAAACAACCAAGCAACACTTGTGTCTTTATTTTTTACTTTCCTGGTGTTTATTTATTTATTTACTTTACTTTTTCTATTTCTTTTTTTGTTTTGTTTTTGCTGCGCAATGAGCATTCTTCTGAATGGATACCTGCGCATTACAAATGGACATCATCATCATCATCATCATCATCATCATCATCATCATCACCAAGGTTGAATCGTCTCTGTGATGTGGTCGAGTCGTCTAATGATCGAATCGACCGGTAGCCCTATTCAAGCAAGCTGAGTAGAACGTAAATACGAAACCATCGTATATAGTAGCACCTGCACTTAAAATACATAAGAAAGTAAAATACAGTATGCAACATAGTATATCTTACTAGTATCGTGATTAGTGCATGAGTCGTATATATTTGTTACTACCAGAATATCGCTCGATGCTATTCTTCGTTTTACTTGGCTTCACCCCCACATTTGCATGTCACGTGAGGGCAGGGTGGGCCTAAAGAAGGTCAGCGCTACTAGAGAAGCACAGAGCCGCGGTCCCCAGAGTCCTTTTTACCGCGGGTCCGGCCTACTGAACAGCCGTGGACCGGGTGGATATACATACACTTACTTATTTTAATATCTAAAGCAGTATTCATGATGTATTCTTCCACTCAAAGAGTACACGATGAATTGACGATTTCATTAGCCTTTCGTTTCATTTGTTCAACACAGTACTACATTCGATGGTGTCTGATCGTCAAAAATGAGTGGATGGGTAGCTACAAGTCAGTAAATGTTTGTAAATAATAAGAGAATAAATGTCAATATTTAATGTTTAGACAGGCGTCTAGTCCTTCATCATACAATACAATACAGCTTTTATTATCCACAAGGGCATTTCCAGCAGTGATACATACATATACATTTGGAAATAATTTCTCTCTGTTTCACACACACACACACACACACACACACACACACACACACACACACACACATTCCCAGCAACAGTAGATACATTTGGTGACTTTAGGTCACCTCAGGCTAGGTCAAGCTCGCGACCAGTAGAGTTGATCAGGTAGCTGGCACGTGGAATAAATGAGTTGCGGTGACGATCATCCAGGTTGTCGGGCACTAGCTGTCATCGGTATCTCATGGACATGCGCCCCATACAAGCTCGCCCATTCAAATAAAGATTTTTTCATTTTTCATTTGTCATTTGTCAAGGCAGTATTCCCGGTTCGGAAGTTCCATTATACTAGTACCCTAGCCTTAGCACATAGCCCGCTACAATCCGTGATGTGTACTGACTTATTCAGAACGGGACAAACACTTATGTGTGTCGCAAAGAAGATGAGCATTTAAATACAATTTGTTTTTTTCTTTTCCTGCAACAGTGTATTCCAAAGTAAATATTATAAAAGATGTTTTTCAGAACTTGCCTGCCACCTCGAACGTACATCAAAGAATAGTCTATGTTCCACAATACGGACGGTCTTTAGCAAATGACTTGAAGTAAAAAAAGCCTCAGAAGATGTGACAGTATTTGTGCTTATCACGAACTTATTTCAGATTTAGTGACATGATGTCGCTCATAAGCACTAGCTGAGCAATACTTTTGCTAAAGTTGCGACCTTACTTTTAAGTTCACTTTGAGAAAAATCTTTGTGACACTCTAGGAGCTAGCGACGGGAGACAAGCACAAGCTGTGATGTGCACCGGGACATGAAGTAAAGTCGGACATAATCATCGTCACTCTTCAGACACACGATGATCTTCCTCTCCAGACCCTGAACACGGTGACCTTCAACCATCCACACCACATCACTGTGGGCTGTGGCCACATCCCTGATGTCCTCGTCCTTCATCACCTGCACTTGAATTCCCTCTGCTCTCAGTCCATTCACCATTCCCGATGTGTTACTAACGAATCTGCAGTACAACACCAGCACATCTTTCCATCGCAGTCCTGGCGGCTCGCCGCTTGTGGCTGGGACATTGGCTGTTGACAGAATCCAATCTGAAGTCACGTGACGTTAATTACACGTGCACTTAACATTCAGCAAGACGTTAACACTCCATTTTAAACGATTACTTCCCTTGTCCTACTGGCTGATTACACTAAGTGGTTGCTACCGCCCAGCCAACTTGTTACATTTAAAAAAAAAAAACCAAGGAGCTCAGTGCTGGACGCTAACATTTATTTCTAGCGACTTGGTGTTTGCACGCGTGTTTACTTGGTTAATCACTTTGATTCACTTGTTTGTGTGGTACGAAGTATTTACCTGCATCACCAACACGGAGAGTGTGAAGGAAGCTGGCCACCGCTTGGCCGCATGCAAAACAGTCCTCCATTGACTTGGTCGAGTGGCCCTGACCTCCGTGCCACAGTCGCTGGATGGCAGGCCCGTCTGTGGGGTGTGGCACACCGCGCCTAGTGTACCTCTTAACATCGCGGTCATTGATCAGCCAGTCCTTCTCCACTTCCCGGGAAACCACCGGCGGACAGCGAAGCGTTCGGGTTAAAGATTCTCGTACCCAACCTTTGGGTGTCTCTCCACTGTAACAGTTTGCTGCCCACAAGTGGAGACTAGGAACTTCCGTCAACAGATCCTCGCAGAAAGCAGTGAATTGTGGTCTGAAAAAGACATAAGTATTACATCCATTTTGCAACTTATTTTTTTTCTTTTTGATATCAGTTATCAATTTCAGTTTAATCATCTCTACATACCGTTTGTGTCAAACGCTTTCGTTGGGATCCTCTTTGATGTAATGACTGTCACCAAACGCTTAGTATTTATAAAACATTAACTAACTAATCTCACTAAAGCTCGTTGTACAACTTACACATTAGACCCTGATTCATCTGCAATGACATACAAAGGTCCTCCATTGGCAGCCTGTGAAAGTTCTTGTAAGGCCTTCTGGGATTCTTTTTTAAACCTAAAATCATACTGCACGAGGTGAATCTGACCACAAGCTGTAGCAGCAGGTGTTATTTCTACAGTCTTCAGCAGGTGGTGCAGCATGTTGCTGGCTGCTTGACTCCAGTACCAACCACTCATCACACGGACATCGTGGCCATGTCGAAGCCATTCTATTCCCATCAGCACCAGCACCACGGTTTTGCCTGTACCGGGTGGTCCATCCAAAAGCACCCTGGGAAGCGCCTGGTTGAGCAGATGAACTTGCTCCGGGAAGAGTGTGATGAGAGCAGTATAACACTCCCCCGTCAATGACACGGCCTGACTAAGGGTCTTGACACACAGTCGTGGTAGAGATTTACCACATGTTCGTGGAGGGTATGTGCAGGGTACAGTCACTGTTGTCGCCGGACCACAGAACCTGGTAGATTGAAACAATGCGATAGCGAAATTTTCTTAAAAGCTACACTAATCAGTCACAAATCAGACAATATTTCAAACACAAATGACTCATTTCTTTGATCAATCATTAAGATCATGTTTATGATGGTAGAACTTAATTAAAAACACTGATGCGCGCGGACGCACCGCCAAACAGACAGACAAGCACACGTGCCTCAACATGGGAGACGGGAAGAAATGTTGAAAATTCTCAGTATGATGCGATGTTAATTTATTATTACTCCATCCTGTTAAAAAGTGGGAAAAGCAATTAAGTTTGTCTGTAACAAAGACTCGTGTGCATCGGGAGTAGAGACTGCAACGTGAGAAGCACAACCCGCTCACCCCATTGTTGTTATCAGCCACTTCCTTAAAAAAAAAAGACAGATTGGGGTAGGAAGAGGGTTGTTTATGCTGAAGTAGACATTTTATGGATTACTTATAGTGTCTACAGTGTTCACCTGGCTACCAGCCTCTTGTACAGGTTACAAGTCATGTGACTGTCAGGTCCAGCCCCAACCACACGTCGCTGCCACCAGTTGCCGAGTTCCCTCATCACGTGACTACTGACGTCCCAGGGGGTCTGGGGGTCAGACAACTGGTCAGAGCACAGACACAGACCAGTGATGGCGGCGGGGTCTGATGTTCCCAGACACTGAAGCAAGTCCTGCACAGCGAAACAGCTTCAAAGAAATTAATTAAACAAAGAAGACATACTACGCACTCACGCCATTTAAAAGTTAGTATTTCGCCTTGTCTGGCCTTCATTTTTGAGTAGGTTTAGTACTTATTAAACATTCTCCCCTTACTTTTCTAACAATTTGTTTTAATTAATATGTATACTTCAAGTGTTGATGTATTTGTGTAACTATGTTTGTTTGTCTTTGAGTAATTCTTACAGTGTGTCAGGGATAATGTAGCACCTCACCATACTCTATGTTCACATCTGTTCTTTCAAACAACAAAACCAAAAATCTTCCTGTAGGCTTCCGAAGTCCTAAGCTTCAAGTGACAAGTGGTTAGAAGTGAATATCCACAATTTATTCCTAATGTAGCAGTTGGTAGTTTGATAAAACTGACTTCAATGCTTACAGAAGTCAGCTGACTGTCGCTGGAGATGGTTCGTTGTAGCTGATGAACCGTAAGGTTGGGAACAGCAATGGTTTTAGTGACCCGCAGAGTAAGGGTGACATCGGACACCAGGTGTTGCAACATGCTCTCCATTTTCTCCAGCTGTACTACAGCCTCATTCACTTTCTTTTTTATCACATCTTCCTCTTCTTGCTGGGACTTGTTAAGGTCTTGAAAGTTGCCGCCGACAGACTTGACTTCGCAGACAACAAGGCCATATTGTCGGTGAATAAGAAGTACATCAAACTCACCGTCTTTCCCATTCTTTTGCGGAGATGTAGGGAGGGTGGAGGGTCGGGGTAGCTGGGCAGCCGCGGCGGCATAGCAAGGTTTACCCAGGTAATCCCCGAACCGAAGCTGGTTTAGGCCAACCAGAACTTCTCTATTCTGTGTGAAGAACTCCTGGAGACAGAAGAGTGTCCTCTGCATGGCTGCATCGTCTCTGAAATCACTTGCCTGAAAGCGAGGTGGCTGAGGAACAGAAACATGAGGACTGGGGAGAGTAGGCATGGTCGAGTTGACTGACTGATTGACTGATGCTTGAGGAACCAGAACATCCTGACCAGCAACAATATGTCTGGCAGTCGGCAGGCGGTTGATGTAGACAGGAGGCAGGAAGTGAGCAGTGGTCTCGAGATCAGGGAAAGCATCCTCAACCCACTGTAGCCAGTCTTCTTCCTTTTCAAGACCATAATAAGTTTGTTAAATTATTGAAGTCCGTTGTATAGTCTTTCTTTCACTGAAAACTAAACTTTATTTACACTGTTCAGTGTATTGTTATATTGAGAATTAAAGGACGAACTCGGATTTAAGGCTATGTTTTCCTCACCTGAGGTGAAGCTGGGGGAAGTTGACCTGACATGGCTGAGACCGGTCTCCCTGGCAACAAGACTGAGTTTGTCGTCTGCTCTGTGTGTTCTTCTGAGGGAAGGAATCGGTTACTGGCGGGATGCTGGTAGCATCATCTCCTCGTGCACTGACAAAAGGGTAGAAACTGGTTTTTCAATGGTTCTCAGTGTTGAAGGATGTAAATGGTCGACCTGAACTCCACTGATGGCTTCTAGTAGACGCCGCTAGATGTCAGACCTCGTCGACGATGTTGATTCCTTTTACACTGAATTCTGCATCTGCGCCACTTGTTGTAAGAGATGGTCACTGCATGTGTGTGTGTGTGTGTGTGTGTGTGTGTGTGTGTGTGTGTGTGTGTGTGTGTGTGTGTGTGTGTGTGTGTGTGTGTGTGTGTGTAAAAAGTCAAAGAAAAGTAGTCACACAAGGTTTTAGTCGTTAGGGAGGCAGGTGTTAACGACAGCATTAACGAGTTTAAAGTGGAAACTGACCATTAATCACCACTTAAACATCCCCCGACTTTGATATGGTGAGGCTGCAAGACCTGAATGGTGCGAAAAAGACAGAAGTTGGAGGTGATTTTGCATGTGGACTGTGATGTTTATACTTTTGTTGCAAGAAGTACAGAGGTGTTGCTGTCAGCAGCCTGGATGTCAGCTCAGATGTCCGGAATGTTCACCCAAAGGCGTGCTCTTCACAAACAACTGTGCTAAACTTGTTCAAACTTTCCTCTACATATTCTCTAGTTATACTTGATATTTGGTCCATATTTGCCTTTACACACTATAGTCTGAAATGTGTTGTAACAAAGAAAACATAGGAGCATGACTGTGAAGTCACATGCTCAGTCAGCAGTACATAGTCATACAGTGTCAGTCACAAACTACAGCAACGAGTAAGAGAATTAACATGACATGTCAATAACTAAGATATTAATGTAAAAACGAAAGACCTGACCTTACATCTAAAGTCAAGGAAATCAGGGGAAAATGATACCAACATGGCCGACCGACTAATCACTTAGGAATTTCCCGATATGTGTGAGTAAAATATATTTCATCAGTTTGGGATTGCCCAGAATAAATAAGTAACTGATTTAATATCACTATAAAATAGTTTACATAAATGTTTTTACAGAAGTATGTACGACAAGACCTATTCTAAGAATGTGGTAAGAATGATCTATTTTGTTATAAACGATGTGTTATACAGAGCACTTTGTAAACTGTTTAATAATGTATTTTGAACCCAGTGACTGTCATGACAATAACATGACTGAGCAAAGTGTGTCTGATGAATGTGTGGGTGTCACCTGTCAAAAACACAGGTGCAGGTGACCTTGGCTGGACCTGGATGCAAACTACCAACATGTTAGTGATGTTCCCACTAACTCTTGTTGTTCTGGCCACTATAAGATGTATTTCATCATCTCGTACATACAAAAACATTTTCCATTTACACTTCAGTGTTAATTCGATTTCTATTTACTCTGCTCGATTAGAAAGGCGAATCGACCCTGAGGACTGAGGTTGTTTGTGTGTGAATGATGTTGTCTACTAGTGAAGGAACACTGAACACTGAACACTGAACTATTTATTTGATGGGTTAACAACCCGTTCAAAGCAGGGCGAGATATGATTTCATCATCGTCCGAGAAGATCATACATACACATCTATAAGCCATAAATTAAATCAAGTACAGATACGTTCATATCCTTTCACGCACCATCCTGAATTGCTAAAATACACCCACACACATACAGAAAGAACAGTGTGCCGGAGGCGAGAGCTGAACACAGGACAGCCAACCTTCACTGTATTGTTGCGCCACCAGACCGCCTTTTGTCAGAAGGGAAGAATTCTGTGAGATGTTTGAAAGCAAAGTTAGTTTCTTCAACCTGTTGATTGTCTCCTGCTCAGCATTGTTGAAATTTGATTTACGGGATGAGTAGTTTTCGTGCAAACATACTGTGAGTGGTGAGGAACATCAACAAAACATTGACAGATGGGACAGAAGCACTAAGAAAACCTTAAGGTGTTTACTCAAGTCTACATCTAAGTCTTGTTTATCACTACTCTTGTGTCCTTAAGTTGAAAAGTATCCTTGAGGACACGAGATTCCGTCCAGATGATTGTAATATAGCAAACACAGGTAGCAGAGCTGTGTAAGAGAGTAAAGATAAGCCAGGCTGCAGGTCCAGATGTTATTTGTGGCACAACATTACATTTCTCAGTCTCACAATGTTCCTGTGATTTCCGTCCAACCGCGAACTCTGACCCCGGGAAACTGGGTCCGTGGGTGAAAGTTAGGGTTTAACACCTAATACCCACTGGCACATCAAACAAATGTTACAGGGACACAATATGTACAATAATCACACATCAGTCGCTCACAATTCCCACTGCTCTTTCCACAACACAAGAAGTAACGACGTGTGACTTAGGGTACAACAAAAAAAAGATTTATTTAAAATATAAATATGCAAATACAAACAACAATGTGGCTCATCTAGAGGGTGTCCAGTATTATTCATGCTTCCACCCCTACCTTGCGGTTAATATGCAAATACAAACAACAATGTGGCTCATCTAGAGGGTGTCCAGTATTATTCATGCTTCCACCCCTACCTTGCGGTTAATATGCAAATACAAACAACAATGTGGCTCATCTAGAGGGTGTCCAGTATTATTCATGCTTCCACCCCTACCTTGCGGTTAATATGCAAATACAAACAACAATGTGGCTCATCTAGAGGGTGTCCAGTATTATTCATGCTTCCACTCCTACCTTGCGGTTAATTTCAGTTAAGGCATCAAAAACTTAATGGAGCCTCACGGAATCATTGATCATTTCAATTGCTGCTTGGCATCCCTCAAGTTCTGAAATGGTTTATAGTTGGTACAAGTTTTATTGGTGTTTTAGTGTAAAGTCTTGAGACCCTGCGTAAGTTCTGCATTAATCTATACGATTCGCAGCAGTAAATGCCCGGGATGAAAATTTCGACCGGCAGTTTTGAAAATTTATATTTATCAACTTATACTAAAGAAAACCATCAGTTAAACAGCGTTTTAAAAAGCATTTTTAAAACATTCACTTTGTGTAAATTTTAACATTCATAGGTTTTGTCTTCTAGTACTAAAATCAAATGAAAGATGGTGTCTGTGTTCAGTTTAGAACCGGTTCATGCGGTCTCGCTCAGTTTCGAAGCTAACAACAAAAAATTATTTACCCAATATATACAAACATAAAGTGCCAAATAAACATATATTTTATTAGAATATACATTAGAATTTAAATATTACTTACTGTTTTATTCTCATAAGCGTTGTTGAAATACAAATCCAAGTCAATTTGAGTGACTGACATTAGACTCCAAAATGGCGCCTGACCAGAAAACTGTTCCCTACTTTATAATAAAAGGAAAACTGTGATTGGCTGAGCTGTTAACTCAGTCAAGGGGAAGAAAATCCGTATGGAACATTTCCAAACGTTCCAGTAGTTTCCTCCCTTATGTATTCATACATTTACGCTCAGTGCGATGTGTTGTTTACGCTAACCCTACTTGCGGTCGGCGAGGGCTAGATGATGAGAAGCAACTCTTGGATGTTCCGAAGCAAAGCGAGGAAATCGTTGACAGGAGCGGAGTCATCTAACACCACGAAAAAACTATATTTGCTTTGTATTTCTTTAGAATTCTTTGATATAAGTTTAAATGATTGCCAACAACTTTCAATTATCCAAATAAAAATGATTTGCTGTTATTTAGCAAAAGACCAGTTCTCTCCCTGATACCTCCTATTAGCATATCGACAGCGTATCAGCTGAGAATAATGATATGGCGCTGTTATCATGTGGACAGGGCACAGTTCACTTCATGAACATGTCATCCACGTCCCGTCTACAATGCCATTGGCGGAGGTAACCATCTTCTACATGACATGGAACTCAGCATTCGGATTCGAATAATTTTATATATCTTTTTTTATATATTACACAGCTTCCAGAGCAAAGCGATGGAGAAATATGCTAATGTTTGTATGGCTTACCCTTTGACCTCAAGGAACCTCGCCCCTCACACACTTGCTGCTACCCCCGGTCTTTTCCAACAAGTTTCTTATCTCTTCCATGCATGGTACTGGTAGTAAACATTAATACGAAAACACAGTCATTGCAAGGCTGGAAATGATATTTTGAGTATTTTTACTTTTTTGAGACATTTCTTTCGTTCGCGATACGGTCTAGAAGAATAATAATAATAATCATCACCATCATCATCAATTATTATTATTATTATTATTATTATTATTATTATTATTATTATTATTATTATAGTATAGTACTTAATTAGAGTTATTTCTTTACTTACAGAAAAGTAAAAAGTACAGTATACGCTTCATAAAAAGAATGGCCCACAAGACATTAAATGAGTGAACAAAGATTTGAGGATCGTGTGTAAGAAACACACAGGAGCGTTGTGTCACCTGTAGTGAGGGGGAACAACGGAAATGAAGACTTGTTGACACTATTGTTTGGGTTGTCAAAAATGAACTGGGCACGTGGGTGACAGTCACCAGGTAACTCTTACCACCCATACCAACATAATCCAGCAGGAGAACGATGTTCTAGTCCTGTGTGTGTGTGTGTGTGTGTGTGTGTGTGTGTGTGTGTGTGTGTGTGTGTGTGTGTGTGTGTGTGTGTGTGTGTGTGTGACTTTTGTAGAATCTAGTTTCTTGACCCCAGCAGTCATCGTGAGACGATATACCTTCGTATCTGTTGAAACAGTCTTAACCTAGAGAGATTTTTCTTGCCGAAGATTGCGGTCTTATAGTTTGAATATTTTTCTCTTACTATGAGCAGTGGCGGTGGATTCCTCTGTTCCTACTCTCTGTCCAGTAACCTGGTGAGCAGTAGCATCACAAAACTCTACTTCAAAAGGACACTGTGCCTTCAGGTCAACACAGTTCATGGAAATACTTGCTACAACAAACACTGTCGCCACATTGAACAGCTATTGGCGATGTACCGAAAATAACTTTCTTTAAGCTCCGTTATTCCGGGTGCTGAAATGAGAATTCACTAAATTATGTTTAAAAACTCCAAGTGAATTGTTTTCTTTAAATCTTTATACATGAAATTAGTATTAAAAAAAATTATTTTAAAACGCCCTTTTTGAAGACAATTTTGAAATGCAATTTTTTTAAAAAATTTAAATAATATAGAAAATAAAAATGGGTTGAAATAGTTCCGGCAATTTCAAGAATAAAAACTATTTTTCTCGGACGACGATATCTGTATATATTGATTGTGCAAAGGCTGAATGGTTTGGGTAAAAGGAGACCTGAAAAAATAATATACTATAACGATTATTCTGCCATCTGTCTTTACTTATGATACCTAACTTCTTTTCCCTATGTCTGTGCCTTTCTTGGGGGTCGGGGGGAACACTGTTTTTAAAATGCATTCCACACTGAATCTCACAGAGAGGAGCTAAGTGTGTGTATATCAAAACCTTTAAAACTCCTGTGTATAAACCTACTGTCATTGACTTCCTGCTCCACCAGAAAGAAGTCACACAATTCTACCCTGATGTGCATTTAAGCCTTGGAACAGCTCCTTTGATCCTGTTTTTACTCCTCATTGTTACAAGTCCACATAGATGACTGATGGAGGGACGAAAGTATTGAGGTAAGTGTGGATGTACAGGGAGGAGTAGTGTGTCAGACTGACTTGTGTCTGGACTGGAACCACTAGACAGCTTTCATACCGATGCGTGTCAAACCACCCAACTTGAGTAGTTTTGCTAACTTCTTGGGTGGAAATACTTCGAAATGTATTCATCAAAAACAGAATATATTTGTTGACATGAAGTGTAAATAAAAAAAATGTTTTATAGGTACGTCGAGATCGACCTCCGAGTATTAAAAACTGAAGAAAGTATCGAGCTACAAACTCTTGCAAGACTGAGGACAATGGAACACACAAAAAGAAAAATTTGTCTTTTTCCCGTAATAATTATGTGGGTTTCAGTGTATCCCCGCGATGGGGTGGGGTGGCGGGATGAAATCGATCGAATTCTCTGGGAAGAGACTGGCTTAATTTAATTTAATAAGTGCATTTACACCGCACCAACCACACTCAGGGCGCTTTACATACACACAAACGCACAAACACACCTTCTTAGAGCACACATCAAACTCATCTTCATGAACACACACACACACACACACACACACACACACAGAGTAGAGAGAGTAGCTGAAGACAAAGAGAGGGAGAGAGTTATGTCGGAGCCGAGACACGAACCTACAACACTCGATTCTGACTGTCGTTGTGAAAGGCCCATAAGCCACTGCGCCGCCAACCTCCCTTGCTGTTGCAAATCGGCCATTTTGAGCATGCACATTGATTCATTAATTAATTGTAAAAAGTCTATGAACTGATTGCTTACTTCCTGATCCTAGGCGACGAGTACAGAAAAGCTCAACACAAGATCTGTACCTTATTACATAACGAGAAAACTACTCTCCCTGTGTATGTTGTTCAGTAAATTATTGAATCAACCAATAATATTACTTATTATACCTAAAGCATATAAAAAGCCGTAAATCTAGAATGGTGGCAACAGATCAGCAGCTTTACTGAGTTATGAAACAGCTGAAACAGTCTGCTCGTGAGGTGAGTACATCGATCAGAACCTAAAGGCCTAGTTATAGTTTCGGTTGGGTACTTAAACACATTTCAGGTTTATGAGATAAAGGCTAGAGCAGATGTTTTTGTTTTCTTCAGATTTGCGAACATTCAATCTTCAAATTCAAAATAGTTTCCTTGTAATTTCTATTGGTTGCAGAAACATTACCGACCATGTACAACACGACCTCTGAGATAGTCAGCTCGACTCTGGCACCGTGGGACAGTGCTCACGACATCATGTCTTTAGACGACTACTTAATGACGATGTTGGTCTGGCATTGTGTCGTTAAGCCTGTTGTTGTCGTGGTCGGTATACCGTCCAACATCATCAGCTGTGTGGTCTTCTGGCGCCAGGGACTTGGGGACCGCATGACCGTCTGTCTCTTTGCTCTCTCACTGGTCGACCTCAGTCTCCTGCTCGTCTCTGTTATCTTCACTGTTGGTTATTATCTAGAAAAAATCGATTCTGTCAATTATTCGGGTCTGTACGCTTTTCTTGTAGCATTCCTCTATGGGGTAAATCAGGGATTTCGAAGTGCATCCGGGTTCATCACTATGGTGATAGCCGTAGAGCGATGTCTATGTGTTCAGTTCCCTTTGAAGGCGGCCTCTTTGCTGAGTAGTCACAGAATGATGATGATCATGGTTTGTATTGTTTGTTTTACCCAGCTGAGCTTTTTCACTTCACCTGCATCATCTGTAGTCATGAAAGCGACCAATGGCTCTTCAAAGTTTGTTACTATCTTGTCTGAGTTCTATCTAAACAATCAAGTATTTAGTGATATATTAGAAGGCATAGTTATGATGAATGTGCTACCACTAACGACATTTCTAGTCACGTGTCTGTCCACCTGTCTAACCGTGATCAAGCTGAGAGCCGCCATGACATGGCGAGGACAGGTGAGCTTTAGCAGCGACAAATGTCAAGTCCAGCAAATGGCGCTGACCAAGATGCTTGTCGTGGTGTCCTGTGTCTACATCCTGACCACCATACCCTGGGTCGTTTTTTACATGGCGACATTGGTGGTAGACGATTTCTCATCGCAGGGTCATTACAATAATTTTTACTGGACGTCAGCAGTGACAGTCAATGATCTGGCTTATGTTAACAGCTCGCTGAGTTTTTATATCTACCTCAGAAGTTCAACTCGTTTTAGAAAAGATGTTCATACTTTATTCGGCTGTTCTTGTACATCCACAATCGAGATAATAAAACAGTAAACTCTTCTCAGAGAGAATAATGTTACAGTTTAAACGATTGTGAGCAAAAGGTAAGAGTAACTTGAGCGCCCTGCTTTTCACTAATAATGTTTGTGTTCAAGTATTTAGTTCTGATTTACAGAATAAATAACAGGAAAAAAATAAAATATAGAGAAATTTAGTGAGGACAATGTCAAAGATGCTCTTTACGAGAGAAACTGCTGCACTAAAGTTGTAGGAACTAGAATGTTTGGGTAAATCTGTTTTAAAGACAAATTTTGCTTCATTCTCAAACTATTTATGAGGTTCTAAACCTCGGGAGTGACTTCTGGCTGTCCCTCTATACTGTGACCATCTTTGTCATTATTAAAGCTGCTAATTATCAGACAGCCAGATGACTCCACCAGAGAGTTAATACGCAAGGAATGATGCAACCGGCCAAAGGTGGAGGTATTCTTTACAACTATGTGTATTTTACTTTTTATAAAGTTTATTTTAGGTCAAATATGTATTCCATTAGTTTATGAATTAGGTTTATTTGATTATAATTTGTATTATCGAGTAATGCAAATAAACAGTGGAGGAGTATTATTAAACTCTTAGTCAGTGACAATAAGAAATGAACCGATGTACAATATTGTATATAAAGCTGACAGTTTTGATAATTCTGAATGTTTTTATGATTTGTTGTTGGGAAATGTCGTGAAAAACAATCTGATCTGATTTTGCCCATTGAGCACCCTGGCAAAACACTAAGGTGTAGAGGAACAAGAGCCCAAACTCATAATTTTTTTTTTTTGAACAAAGTTGGCTGAGACACCGGACATCTTGAAATGTAAAGCAGTTTTCTTCAATAATCAGCCTCGGGAAGCAAGTGAACTGAAACCACTAACAGACTACAACAGAAGACGGGGGAAGCGATGTTTAAATGTCGACATGTCATAGTGCAAGACACTCATCAGCTTCATGGTGTCGACTCCATCCTGTCATAATGTACATGCCATGACATGACATGAAGTCTGTTGAACCCTTTATGACATGAATAGCATAATGTCTGTGGATCTTGCCGTGAAGTTACAAGTCGTCTACAAGGATTGAAGACAAACAGGTCCAAGTACATCGGTGGTACAATCACCTCAAGTGTTCAACCGATTCTGTTCTTGCTTTTAGGATTCAGGATTTACGGACAAAGATTACGGAGTCTGGTCCTTATCACCTCAAAATGGTTTGCTTAGAATCGTATGCATCGATATGCTACAAACCCCAAGAAAAAAAAGTAAAAATAAAAACCTGAAAATCCGCTCAAGATAAGAGAGAATCAGATTCTATTTACGGTTAGTTTTCCTCTGCGACATCTACAGTTTCTCATCTCAGTAAGAAGAAAAACATTAGTTGTCTTAAACTAGCTTATCTAATAAATATATCTTTTCTTATTCTTCTCATATTCGAAAGCTGTTGTTAATGAAGAAAAAAATGTTGCTGGTGATTATCGTGAAACTAAAGGTGATGAGCAAAACATGTAATTTACTACCTCCACTGTGGATTTTTATATATAAACATTCTAAATGCCAAAATAACTGTATTTCAATGAGTTTTGCTTTTATCTAGAGAGAAAAATTTTGTATTGTAATTATTTCACTTTTTCCATTAACCCAATGTTTTCAGCAAAGTTTCAACAACGTTTCATCGCTGTGACATCGAGATCATCATCCCCCTTGCCCACCTTTAAAAATATTTGTTTTCCATTAGAAGACGACATCCTCCACCCCTTCTGTCTGGAGAGATCGTCCAGGTGGCACTGTGGGAATATGACAAAACAGTGTAAAGGATGGAGTCACTGTTCGTTTTGTACTCCTACATAAATGATTTCTCGCTGTATGTAGGATTACATATGGCTGGCTTGGCTTGCCGAGAATTAGCCAGTATTACGGTCACGGAGGAGTTTCTGTAAGTTTGCTTCTCGCACCATCAATGAAATGAGAATAGTGAAAAATATATACAATATAAATTAACAGTTATAAAGATTGTATACATATATACACATACACAAACGCTTGTAATAAATACAATGACAATAAAGCAGGATGGAAGGCTGCGGCGTTTGTCATGCTGTGCGTCCTTGACCTCCCTTGCTAGGGTTAAGGTCACAACTCGGTCCCGACCTTTGCTGCACACCCCGATCCACGCGCACGTGATGCCTCCAGCGGCACTTGCCCAGTGTTACTAAACCCGCGTTAGCTCTTAATCCTCGACTTACCTTGACTTTATCTTTGATAGTTATACGATCCCTACCTAGGTGTATCGCTTCCTACAACCTTAATTTAACCAATCATCATCAATCATCATCCATCATCATCAGTCATCCATCATCATCATCAGTCATCCATCCATCATCATCCATCTATCCATCCATCATCAGTCTCTTGTCTGGTACTAGCTGAACACAGATAAGGTAGCTTGCCTGTGTCTGGCACGTGGTACCGGTCGTTGGGGTTGGGAGGGGGGTCTGACGAATCAGTGAAGTTATGGTAGATCTCTACTATGTTACAGGTGTTAGTTGATGAGGATGCGACCGTTAAAAAATCGGTTCAACTGTGTTCTTGTCTGCGGTGAACCGACTTACTCTTTCTCTAACAGCTCATCAGCAACGGAGTTGAGGCGGTTTTGAACCCCCTTCAGTATAATCTTGCCTGATGTAGACCTTGCCGACATGGTCCTGCTGCTATGGCACTGTTTTCTGTTACATTTCTTGGCAGTGGGTATGATGAGTGTCCGCTTCCATTCTTTGGGCAACTCTTTGCTCTGCCAAACCTTTGACACAGCGTGGTATTGTTTCTTCTCTTCCAAGCTTGAGCAACATCGTCAACACCAGGTGATTTCCCTGCAGCTGCCGGGTCATTGGTAGCAATCTGCTTGCCTTGGAAGTCTGCTTTATTCCTCTCGATCCAATTTACCTTAGTTGCCTTGACACCCTGCATATAATCGCTGTTTTCCTCTGTACTTTTAGCTGCTTCTCTTCTTCTCCTTATTCAATGCATTACTTTTGCATTAAAAGAAGTTAATGTATACTTTTTATACTTTATATTATTTACATTTACTATACCATAAGAGAAGTTTCAGGAGCTACTAGTCAGTTTTACAGTCGCTGTGCCCCCCTGTCTTCTGTACACCAATCGGGGGACGGAGTCTTCGGTGTGACGACCAGGCAAAGCTGACCCTTACAGGTCACAGCATCTCCTCACGAGGGCGGTTGCTTCTACTCGTGGCCCTGAGTCTCTACAACCCACGCTACCCTCACAGTGACCCCATGCTGACACCTCCCTGACCCCACACTGTCCTAAGTGTTTACTGATACAAAGAGAGAAACTAGCCTCATAAACATCTAGCCCTAAAAGCATCAACCTGTGTTTGCAACTTTAAGAGGCTGGTGTCACTCAGTGACAACTACTGACAGTGTAAGAGCAGACTGAAGGTATGGATATTCATAAAGAGATGAAAAGGTCAGTTTATGGGAGGTCAATACATGCGGCAAATCTACATAAATGTGTGCCTTGAACCTCTTCCACTCCATTGTGGTTACGAGTAGGATATGGCAGGTAAACTAGTCTATTTAGTGAATCAAACAACTACAGCCCTTCTAGGAGAATGAAATGGTGACCTTATGGAATAAATAAAAGAATAAAGAAGAATCATCGCGCATGCATCATCTTCCACGTTTACTAAATCGAGCTCGGTAGGAGGAACAGGGGGTGGGGGGGACAATGAAAGAGCCTGTACCCTCTTGCTCCATCTTTGCTGTCATGCAAGCGACCTCGATGATGAGTGATGCAGCACTGGGAGTTCTGTGTAACTATCAGTCAAAATGTCCTCCTGTTCCTTGCTTTCGAAGTTTGACGGGTTCTGTATGATAGTGTGAAGAGTGCAATTAGTGTAAATAAAGATTTGTAATGCACATACCTCTGTATGGGTGAGCTGGTATGATTTCTCGTACGATGTTTTCTCTCCGTTCGAATGAGTGATAATAGAGGTTATCAAGTATTTTAGTCCTGTCCTCCTATTGTATGTTTAAATCCAAAGCAACTGTAAATACTCATTTCGGATCGCAACACCACAAAACATTCTCAAAAATACCCGTTTTTAGTAAAGGGAAGGTCTCTTGTTGATTCTTAAGGGTAGCTGATTGTTGGAGTGTACATAGAAACTAAAAGCAGTAAACAAAATGTAAAGGAAGAAACTTTACATTACGAAACTAAAATTTACATGTTAAACTCTCAGTGCAAACTATTGGTCTCAGACACCCTTGCAAGGTACCAAGTAGCATTATTCCTGGAGTTTTATGCCGACGAACAGCTGGCAGAAGAAAGAAGTACATTTATAATACAGCACAGCTGTGCAGGTCTATAATGTGCAAAATCTTAGTGAGCATCAATATCCTGCAGCTCCATGACAACATCAGGGAAGTTGGTCAGCAACAACTAACTCCACCAAGTAGATGACAGACTCACTGCAAGGTCGCGGGCACAGGGAATGAAGGGAAGCCTCCTCTAGTTCGGAAAAGTCATGATCTGTACTGTCAAACTAATATCACATCGATTGAAAACAAACTGGAAAATAAAGAGGCTGTAAACTGTCTTGGATCATCTCTCAAAGAAAAAATTCTTTATCCCTTTCAGCATGACTTTGCCTGGGTGGCTGATTAGTCTTACTGTTGTATTGTTCCGACACTGTCTCCTGGTTCCTTTCTTTTGAAGGTAAAGGGGTATGACTAGTGACTGCGTCCATTCCATTGGCCCTTCTTTGTGTTCCCAGACTCTTTGGTACAAAGCAGTGATGGCCTTCGTTGTTTCCTCCTCATCTTCATCTGCTGGAGCAGCTCAGCTTGGACAACGCCAGGGGACTTTCCTCCCTTCAGTCTCCACACTGTTGTTTCGACGCCTTAAACAATCTTGGATCATCCCTCAAAGAAACAAATAAATACAACATCAGCAACAGCCTGCACTATATTCGTTCCGACAACACTACCAACTATCACAATCAATAGAATATGAAGAACAACAACATCAGCTTCTTACCAAACTAAACTTCTAAAACTCTCTCCATCCTTCTTTAAGGTTGTAATGGCCATGACAGTTAACTCTAAGAAGAAAGACACCATAATGATAAGATGCTTCTAGAGTTTGTTAACAATGACATGGACTGAATACAATCTAACATCCATGACAGCAACAACGGTTTTATTTCCAGTAACCACAGACGCGTCTTGTGTATTTTATACACGCAGGTCCGGGCAGTACCTGACAATGTATAATCATTTTTACTACAGAAAACAACAATTTTCTTGACAATTTTTTGTGAAACTAACATAATTTTTGAAAGTCTGCTACACAAGTGTATATACACAAAAGTCGATTAACTGTCATGAAGAAACTTTTCCGTGAAATTAGTTCTAAAGCTCGGCATTGATTCATCAACAACAGGAAGAGAAAATCAAACCCCGACCATATTTTAAATAAACACACAAAGAGTGTTTCTGCTCTTTGTTTAATGATGTTATCGACCTCCTGATAACAACCGTTTAAAAAAAGCTTCCGGAATCTCAAGGGTGGGGACTTTTTTCCAATTATCATGCCATCTAAAAATAAATATAGAGATAAAATAGTATGAGGACGACATGGAAATGTCATGATTTGTTTTTTACTGTGTTGTATATATTTTTGTATTTTATGGGTAAAACAAATGCTTTAGCAGGTCACCACCAAAATAAAAATACTGAAGAAGCTGCGGATGTGATGAGGAAAGACAACCACTTTATAATGACACCAGCAGAGATTGTAACAATCAGTCTTCATTCTCGTGCATTTTCATTTTTGAACAAACACAGCTCGCGTCTTGTTCGTGTGCAAAAGTTTAAAGTTTGAGTGTTGAAGGGTCTTGTAGTTATTGGCCAAATATTTAACATTACTTATGTAAAATTCCAAACAGTGCTGGAGAGATAAAAATGAAAGGCGGAGAAAGAAACTAGAATTGTTTCTCAGGAAATTTCGACTACCGGGACCATGAACTGAGTAGAACATTCGGCAACTTCGTGTAAGCCATTGTTCACGGGAAAATTTCTTCAAAAACGACGAAAGATTATTTTCTTTTCGATTTCTATTTAATGAAGATTTCTAGAAAGATTCATTGAAAAGATTCAACTTTAAGATTAAAGATATTTTCGCAACGGTGGACTAAGCAATTTGCTGACTAAATTTGTTGAAAAAAAAGCAAAACAACAATTACAAACAGTGAAAAGAAGCTAAAAGACATGTACGCCTAAACAATTACAGCCTCATGAAACAAAACATTTTTTTGGGCAACAGGGGGGATGGAAATGAAATACAAACATTCAACACGCCTATCGAAACTCAAGATCGAATGTGGACCGTGTTAGGCTGTTTCTTTGTTACTCGTTAAGAGTTCAGAAACTAAACACCAAATATTTGCAAACAGTAACTTTAATGACAAACACTCCTAATGAAAGCCACGTGCACGGCAATCTTATCAGAATGTATGTAAAGATGGCATAGTCATTGGAAGACTTAATTTTTTTCAGATGCCTGGAGTAATTTTGAAAGCATTCATGTGCATCATTGTATATTATTATTAATACTTTTGTAGACAATATCACAAAAAATGACCAACTTGTCCTCCGGACCAACCACATCTGGCTTCACCCAAGGGGACAACCCACGTGACATCTTAAAATACAACGACTACCTCCTCACGTTGTTTATCTTGAATGTTGTCATTCATCCTGTTGTTGTTGTGGGTGTACCGTCCAACATCATCAGCTGTGTGGTCTTCTGGCGCCAGGGACTTGGGGACCGCATGACCGTCTGTCTCTTTGCTCTGTCACTGGTCGACCTCAGTCTCCTGCTCGTCTCCCTGGTGTACTGTGTCGGCTATTACCTGGGGCAGGTAGATCCGGTCGAGTACGGCGGTCTTTATAATTTTCTGTTAGCTTTCGTCTCTGGAGTAGTTCAGGGATTTCGCGCTGCTTCTGGATGCATCACCACGGTGATTGCTGTAGAGAGATGCCTGTGTGTAGTCTTTCCTTTAAAGGCGGCCTCTTTGATCAGTCGTCGCAACATGGCGATGATCATGATTTGTATTATTTGTTTTAGCCAGCTGGCGTTTTTCACGACACCCGCCACATTTTCAGTAGTTGTTTTCAACAACAGCTCATCAAAGTTTGGTATTACTATGTCTGACTTCTACATGAACAATAGAATGTTAATCGATGCATTGGAAAGCATAATGATGATGAGTGTGTTGCCACTAGCGACATTCTTGGTCACGTGCCTATCTACCGGTGTGACTGTGGTCAAGCTGAGAGCCGCCATGACGTGGCGAGGACAGGTCAGCTGCGGCAGTGAGAGAGGTCAAGGTCAGCAGACAGCTGTAACCAAGATGCTGGTGTTAGTCTCTTGTATCTACATCCTGACCACCGTACCGTTGGTAAGTTACTACATTGCCTGCTTGGTGATACCAGATCTCTCATCTAATGGACGATACTATAACTTGTACTGGACCTTAGCAATCACAACATTTCATTTTTCTTACTTAAACAGCTCGGTGAGTTTTTTAATCTACTTTAACAGGTCCACCCGCTTTAGAACAGATGTTTTAACTTTGTTTAGTTGTTCTAGTGCAACTGTGAGTCGAGACCTCAAGAAAGCTTTATTTTGGAAACAATTCAAGGAAACTTGTTGCAAAGAGTGTATTAGACATTAACTGATGTTAATCTTACAAACCTAACCTTGTTTATCGTTTATGAGTTTACCAGACCCTCAAGTTTTTTAATGGTTTTTTGGATTGATTTAAACAATCTGTTTTACTCTTGTCACTGAAGTAGAACACCTGCCAAAGAGACTGGAAATAATTTTCGAACACCACTTTGACGTTAAAGCCCCTTTATCATTTGTAAAGGTTACCTGGAGTTTCCTGGGAAGGAAAGAATGTAAAACATATACATAACATTTTGTCCCCTGGTGCACCAGCTGACGAAATACGACAGTGAAATTTATTAACTGCTACCATATTCCAGAGATTATTTTTGAGCTGATGTCTTTTAAACAATGTAAAGCTTTGCTGTAAGTTGCTTACTCCCCAGAGCTTTGCGGAATTTGCAGCCAAACATCTTCACTACAACCCTGCCGGTTTGAAAAAAAGACAGATTGAATACTGTAGAAATTGAATTAATAATGATATAGTGTACAGTAGACAAGATACTTGACCTTTAACGAATTCAAACATAGGTTTCCTTGGTTACGCTGCAATTTCTTTTCATACTAAGGGGGTCATAAAGGCTGTTAAAGAATACCAGAGAAGTTTAGAATTTAATTTAAGGATAATTGTGCTGAGGGGCCCAGACCTTCGGGTCCTTTAAGAAAGAGGTTCAGGGGATGGTCTTCAGTACAGAAAAGGTCAATTTGAAATGGGTTAAAACTTGGAGCGCCAAAATTAAATGTAAACCCGACACTGATAAAATATTTTCTTAAATTTGCAAAAAAAGAATCAACGAGATAAAATTTGTGGTTGTTCCAGCCTACTGCTTGCAGGTTGATATCTACGAAAAAGATCAAAAGATTAACCTATGTGTACTTTTTTCATGCAACAACACGGAATATCTACTTCTACACCTTCTCTGATTATGTCCTTATGCACAGAAGTTTTGGCTGGAGACAGACATGGCTGACTACCAACTGCTCACAGTGCTCTTCCGTTACTTTGACAAAACAATTTGTCATACTACCAGCTGAAAATAATGTGTGGGCATACATAGACATTTCTTATATTGCTTTAAGCAGTTGGCTACAGCAAGGGTGCAAAATCCTACTCAAATCAGGCTATATAGCCAAATCTCTACAATTTTCATTCATTATTCACCTGTATACTCACACACTCACATACACCTATAATTATACAGTCAAGACATACTAGAAAAGATTATAAGGTTGCACACCCACTTCCACACCCCTATCATACCTTTCCCCTATGCCCACCCTTACCCATCATTCTATCTCTGTCTTCCTTATATACACATTTACCTCCACATCTTCACACACTAACACCCTTCCAAAAGATATTTTCTCTTGGTCATTTACCACACAGATTAACAATTCATTGTCAAGCGATGTTTCTTCCAACATCAAGAACATCAACAGTCCAAATTGTCTAATTGTCTAATGCTGCTATATAATTGCAGATATAACAAATGTGCTTTTTTGGAATACAACCTGGGAGCTCCAGCAAGTGCCACCAGTATTTAATAGATTTAGCTGCAGAGATAATATACGGGGAGAACCTGCCTGTCTCTCCATACACGAGCCTGCTTGATACTTTTACTGAAACACCCAGGAACCTTTTACATGCAAGAAGATAAACATTTTGTACTACTGCTGCTCTGTTTAGTCCCCATATTTCCGAGGCACACAACAATATAGGTACGATCTGCGAGTCAAACAGCTTGAAAAACATGTTTACAGAATTGCGTTTAAGCCTAGTCATTATGTTTATTATTTCAATGGTCCCTCGTTTAGCTCTTATCCCATGTTTGCCGGTGGACAGTATGTCCTGAACTAGGGATTTTATAAATAATTAGAAGAGTGATGGACTGAGGATACAGCCCTTCTTTGACTGCCTACAGGGGCTGACAGACTTTGATTGCTACCCTTAATACAAGTTTTAGCACTATTATAATATTCTGAATAATGGCCCCCAGTTTACTTTGTTGACCCATTTGTGGCCGCATCTGCCATAGAACTGGTCTTCTGGGACTCAATGAATGCCACATAAAATTTCCTCTTATGGGAAAACTGCTTCTTCACTGAGGTATATACTGTGAAGACATGGTGTAGAGTTGAATAGGTCCTACGGAATCTAGCTTGTGCTCCTCTATCAATTGTCTTCTGTCCCACCAAGTTAGCCTTTTATGTATAATGCTACTAATATCTTTACTTAGTATGCTTGTTAGTGAAATGTCTCTCTAATTATCAGGATTATTTGGGTCACCCTTCTTGTGAATCGGGATAAACATTGATGTAGTCCACTCTTTTGGCATTTTTACTGGTCATTTATTCTATTAAATAGTTTCACAAGGAAAGGTACTATGGCACTGGCCAATGTTTTTAACATACAAGGCCATCTGGACCAGCAGTTTTGCTATTTTTTAATTGCCTCGAGGCCTCACTGATTTCTTCTTATTTTCTCTGTTCGTTTATAGGCTGACTATCTTACTGAATATCGTAGACACTGTCCCTATCTCCATAGATGTCACAAAAAATGTCACTTAATACTCATCCCTCAGTCATTATTGTTTTGAAACCCACTCTTCCTCCATTATTTCCCTCGTTATAAATTGTCTTCTCCTGTTTTTCTTTATTTCTTCTCAAAAGACCTTGTTATTGGTTGCAGCATCCTCAAGAGATCTGATTTTTATGTGGATAACGGGTCCTTCTCTTTTAGTAGACGGTTATACGTTTTTCTTTCTTAACATTATGCTGTCCTTCCTTCCTTCCTCTGCTTTCCTCTGCTAATGCATTCTCAATGTACCAATCTCTTCTTCAGTTTGACAATCACATCGTTTGAATCACTATAACCTGAGTTACACAACTTGAAAACGTGCAAGTGGTCAAAGGTTACTTCTATAGCTTTGAACATGTCACTCACCTCTTTCTTTATTAAGATAATCAGAGCACCAGATCAACGGCCAAGGTGTTACAGTTTAGTTGCTGGAGAGACATGCATGCTGAAAACGGCAAAAATCGTGTCAAATGGTTGCTACACTAAACGAAAACTATAGAAATGAAATACCCTTTTAAATAAGCATCTCCAAATGATATACATGCTAATTCCTATATTACATCTTCTTTCCTTACTTTGTGGTATAAAGTCAAGCTTTTCGCATAATGTGAAGAATATTTATATCGATATATATATATATATAAAACGACATCTTTGTTCTTCGTTGATAACAACAGATTTATTGATGATTGGTCGCCATGTGAAAGATATTTTCCTCGTCTTTATAAAGTCTTTAGAAGGGTATCTACACTTCTAATACCGAGCTTAATTTTCACTTCGTTTACTATTTTGTCTGTAATTAGTTATGATGATCGTGTATAAGTGTTCAATGCCTGCCTTATATATATATATATATATGTATATATGTTTGTGTGTGTTCTATATATATATATATATAACAGCAGCAACGTAGTAAATTCTTATAGTCAAGACCATAGTCAATTGCTTTTTGTCTGTATTTTCTGTGGTGTGCGTGTGCGTGTGTGTGTGTGTGTTTGTGTGTGTGTGTGTGTTAGAGAAAGAGAAAGTGTGTGTGAGAGAGAGAAAGTGTGTGTGTGTGTGTGTTAGAGAAAGAGAAAGTGTGTCTGAGAGAGAGAGAAAGTGTGTGTGTGTGTGTTAGAGAGAGAGAGAAAGTGTGTGTGTGTTTGTGTGTGTGTTAGAGAAAGAGAAAGTGTGTGAGATAGAAAGTGTGTGTGTTAGAGAGAGAGAAAGTGTGTGTGTGAGAGAGAGAGAAAGTGTGTGTGTGTTTGTGTGTGTGTGTTAGAGAGAGAGAGAAAGTGTGTGTGAGAGAGAGAGAAAGTGTATGTGTGTGAGAGAGAAAAGAGAAAGTGTGTGTGTGTGTGTGAGAGAGAGAGAAAGTGTGTGTGTGTTTGTGTGTGTGTGTGTTAGAGAGAGAGAGAAAGTGTGTGTGAGAGAGAGAAAGTGTATGTGTGTGAGAGAGAAAAGAGAAAGTGTGTGTGTGTGAGAGAGAGAGAAAGTGTGTGTGTGTGAGAGAGAGAGAGAAAATGTGTGTGAGAGAGAGAGAAAGTGTGTGAGAGAGAGTGTGTGTGAGAGAGAATGTGTGTATGTGTGTGTGTTAGAGAGAAAGTGTGTGTGTGTGAGAGAGAGTGAAAGTGTGTGTGTTAGAGAGAGAGAAAGTGTGTGTGTGTGAGAGAGAGAGAGAGAACGTGTGTGTGTGTTAGAGAGAGAGAGAGAGTGTGTGTGTGTGAGAGAGAGAGAGAAAGTGTGTGTGTGTTTTAGAGAGAGAGAAAGTGTGTGTGTGAGAGAGAGAGAGAGAACGTGTGTGTGTGTTAGAGAGAGTGAGAAAGTGTGTGTGTGAGAGAGAGAGAACGTGTGTGTGTGTGTGTGTTAGAGAGAGAGTGAAAGTGTGTGTGTGTGAGAGAGAGAGAGAAAGTGTGTGTGTTAGAGAGAGAAAGTGTGTGTGTGAGAGAGAGAAAGTGTGTGTGTTTGTGTTAGAGAGAGAGAAAGTGTGTGTGAGAGAGAGAAAGAGTGTCTGTTTGTGTTAGAGAGAGAGAAAGTGTGAGAGAGAGAGAAAGTGTGTGTCTGTGTGTGTGAGAGAGAGAGAAAAATTTGTGTGTGAGAGAGAGAGAAAGTGTGTGAGAGAGAGTGTGTGTGTGAGAGAGAGAATGTGTGTGTATGTGTGTGTGTTAGTGAGAAAGTGTGTGTGTGTGAGAGAGAGAGAGACAGTGTGTGTGAGAGAGAGAAAGTGTGTGTGTGTGTGTGTGTGTGTGGGGGGGGGGGAAGAGAGAGTGAAAGAGTAAGATAAAAATTTCAGCGCAAAAAGCTTGGAACTTTTACTAAATTTTTCTGGTAGACTGCAATAGAACAAGTTACTTGACTCCCTTTCGCAGGTTAGTAATTTGTACCCACAAACAATTCGCAAGTCTTCTCAGTGAAAGATACTCGGCGTATGGTGTACACAGTAGAAGCTACACACATCAAGTCGTACATGTCGTCAGGTCATTGTACATCACACGATGTTTCATATTAACACAATCTTTGTAGTGCAGATATAAATGTAGTGTAGATGTGGCATCATGCTTGGTCCCTGGCGGCCATGTAGCAAGACGTGCACTGACACAAGAGAGTTTTGACAGAATGTTCCGTGTTCTCCAGGTATCCTCCTACAACGTTTTCCAAGAGCAAGCAGCGCATATCACCGTTTCAATCGGTCAAATTAGAAGATAAAGATACAAAGGGGAGTGAGTTGTTAAAGCCCTCACTTATCCCCTGTCCAGCTTTTGTGAGGGCGAAGTCAATGCCCTCTCTCTGGCTCCTCTACTTTCCTCAACCCTCGACAGAGTTAGCAACCTTAGTAGGGTCAAATGATGTCACCATACTACGTCACACAAGTATCGAACTATTGAATCGGCTAGTGCGTGCGGCTTTGTGTTCGAACCCTACTCTGAATCCTACAAGCAGAGTGTGACATAGACCAGACACACCCAGTGCAGCCCTCGCTTTCCTACATCCTCTCAGTCACGTGGTGACCTATGGGTACTGACATCTTCAAGAAAAGTTAACCGACTTGTTTACCAGCGTTCGTGGGTCTGTTTATCTCGCTCTCTTTCCTCCTGACACACGTGACCACTGTCACAGCTCTTGTCCTCACCTTCGCCTCACAGTTACTCCAGCCTCCTAGGGTTGCTCACACCTAACGAAGGTTACATCATTTAATGGAAAAGACCGACTGTTTGCATGCCCTGGGGCATAACCCTACATACAGACATACATCTTCTTTGATTATCTTCATGCTTTGTGATAATTCTTGTCTTTTTTGTCCTCAACAAATGACACTATAACAACAAACATTGATGAAACTTCAAAATGAAAGATGTCATCGGATGCAAAAAAGACATAAAGTCCTCCTACCAGAAAATACCAGCTTCGTGTGTTTACAAAAGAAAATTATTCTGACGCGAAGAAATATGATATGAACTCAATGTTTTTCTCACCGTTCTCATCAGACCCGGCACCCTGCCCATCTTATCACCAAGTCGCCATCTCTTTCTCTTGCTCTGCCATTTCTTTCAAGATGGTCCATATGAAAACTAATACTTGTTCTGGTTGCTCTGCACTTTTGAAGGATCCTCCTAGATGTTACAAGTGACTCAAAAAACGATCCAATCCACAATCTAGAGGCAATCGAACGCAAAACTGGATAAAATATCTGCCTCAGAGTGGTGCATCATGTTTAAAAAACATTTATTTCGCAAATAATTACATGTGTATACAATGAGACCGTAGAATATTTTATAATTTTTAGGAAACAAAAAAATTTCTGGACGCATGTAAATAATTTTAGCAAGCTCATTAAAAAATATACATACCGGCAGTATATCTGAAAAACAATTTTCATTGCTGCAAAAAAAAACATTTTTTAAGGTAAAATATTGTACATTGTATCGACTGTGCAGTCAGTCTACAGACAAGGTATGGAAACGCCTTCCTACCAAATAAACAAATACTTCTCCTCAACAAAGGTTTGCTTATTTCTTTAATTCCATGGCTGTTCTGATTTTTCTTTACCCTGGAATATGTGGTCTATAATGTGGAAAAGGAGGAAAGAATAAAGTCTAAAAATTATACATTTGCTTTGGGTTAGTTCCTGGTTTTTGCATTCGCTTTAACACACTTTAACATTTGGCTTACTATATAATGTGGATGTTCTTGCTTTACTAGAAAGAAATGAGCGGCTCAGCCTTAAGGTATGAGGTACGAACTAAAATTTTTCCACTTGAATACTTTTAAGTTACTGCCTCTAATGAATTCTCTTTGTACATGTTGTGGTCCCCTATTTGTAAAAGTCAGGACAAAGAGTGCGAGTGAGGGCGAGCTCACCCTAATCCTAACCCTGACAAGATCTGTGTGTAAACTAAAATGCAGGCCTGCTAATATATTTAAAATATAAGAAGGTAGTTGTAGTGCTGAAAAGAAAATGCGAAAACTTTAAAGAGATAAAAACTGGGTCCTGGATTTTTTTTGAAGAAAAGGTGTCGAGGAACAAAAAAGCATTTAATAAAGTCCTTAGTCGAGGAGACTTTCATGGTAGTGCATACAGTTTACAAAGCACAAGTCGTGTGGACACGTCCTCCCTTGCAGTAAAGTTAGACGAAGATGTTTTTTCTGGAGAAGGGCAATCAGTTAATGAGAGAATAAATTACTTTCGTACTTAACACCATAAGATAGTCAGGAACGAACACATTTCATGTCTTTTCATTAAATGCCTATCGAAAAATAAGCCTAATTAACTCAAACGTAGAGAAGTGAAAATTAAATTTGAATACAGGAATCTAATCTCCTCATTATTTCGTGACTTTTTGTCAAAAGAAGACCAATTGAGGGATAATAAGGTCAGCAGTGATTAGGTCAAAATTTATTGTTACAAAATTAAACATTTTTGCTTAATAATAATAGTAATTAATGCAAAATTTTATAAAGCTTATACACAGTCCTTATGAACATGATCTTAGCGTTAGAAAACAATAACGAGACCTGAGCAACATACGAGGGACAGGAAAACAAACATGAACTACGAAAGAAGAAACAATAGTACTGATGATAAATAAAAAAATACAGAAAACACAAAGAGGAAATCAATAACAGGAATGAAGTGTATCGTGATTTTGCAATAGGAAGACGAGCAGGAAAGTAGCAATCAGCGGAAAAGGGGGGAAGGGAGTGACAAAGGACGAGCATTGTGGAAACTGGTGTTAGGAATGATCTGGAGGAAGATGTGCGTTTTCAGTGCACATTTAAAGGATTCAATAGTGGGTAGGTGGCGAATATGGAACGAGAGAGAATAAAAGCCAGTAGCATATTATTTATTTGATCCATAGAGACCTATTTCCTGCGCAGTGTTCTCGACGGTTGCAGACAATATCATCTGTTATGAATAACTCAGCCTCTAGATTAGCCAACACTGACTTCGTACCATGGGACAACCCACGTGACATCTTGTCGTACAAAGACTACCTCCTGACATTGTTCGTCCTCAACATCGTCATCCAGCCTGTTATTCTCGTCGTGGGTGTGCCGTCCAACATCATCAGCTGTGTGGTCTTCTGGCGCCAGGGACTTGGGGACCGCATGACCGTCTGTCTCTTTGCTCTGTCACTGGTCGACCTGAGTGACCTGCTCGTCTCACTGGTGTTGAGTGTCGGCTATTACCTGGGACAGCTCGACCCTGTTACATATGGCGGTCTTTTCGATCTTCTTTTAACGTGTATCTCTGGAGTAAATCTGGGATTTCGAAGTGCTTCCGGATGCATCACCATGGTGATTGCTGTAGAGCGATGCCTGTGTGTGGTCTTCCCTTTGAAGGCGGCCTCTTTGATTAGCCGTCGTAACATGGTATTCATCGTGATTTGTATTGTTTGTTTTACCCAGGTGGCGTTTTTCATAACACCTGCAGAATTCACATTACTCCGTGTTCACAACAGCTCATCAAAGTTTGTTATTGCCATGTCTGAGTTCTATAATAACAATCAAATGTTATTCAGTCTGTTTGAAAGCCTTCTTATGATGAGTGTATTACCGTTGACAACATTTTTAGTCACGTGTGTGTCTACCGGTCTGACGGTGGTCAAGCTGAGAGCCGCCATGACGTGGCGAGGACAGGTCAGCGGCAGCAGTGAGAGAGGTCAAGGTCAGCACACGGCGCTGACCAAGATGCTGGTGTTGGTCTCCTGTATCTACATCCTGACAAGCATACCTTGGGTTGTCTTCTACCTGGCCACGTTCGTGGCAGAAGATTTATCTTCTCAGGGAACTTACTATACTTACTATAATTTTTTCTGGACATCAGCCTTGACGGCGAATCAGTTCTCTTATGTTAACAGCTCGCTAAGTTTTTATGTCTACTTTAACAGGTCCACCCGCTTTAGAAAAGATGTTTCTGTTATATTGTATTCTTCGTGTATATTCATTAGACGAGATACAAGGAACAAAATCTTCGAGAAAACCCCGAGGTAAGATTTAGTTGCAATGACACGTTTAACAGGAAGCTGTGTGTATTTTTGAATTATTTAATAAACTATATATATAATAAAAAGAACACATATGACTTTACAGCATGAATACAAAGAAAAAATAGTAGAACAAAATAACACGGAAGGAATAGAGAACAAACAAAAGATTCAGTTCAATACGGGATGATTAAATTATCCATCGAAGTCTTGGATTCTTAGATGTAGCGAGTGGTTTAAAATGTCATTCAGAAATGATGTCTTGATTTGAGTGCGAGCTTTTTGTGTTTGTAAAGTATTGGGAAAAATTAAAAATAATGGGAATGTTTTAGTTGTCTGAAAGCAAGGTACACAAATCGTTGTCCGGAATGGAATTTCAACAAATAAATGATTTTCCTTAAATATCAACACCACTACAGCATCGAAATGTGCAGTTATTTTTCAAAGCAATCAAACATGGAAAGTACACAAAGTAAAACCATCGTATTACAGAAGTAGATCACTAGAAACCTACTCTCACCTCCTTCAAAACACCTCTACCTGCCTCTACCTGTCTCTACCTGAACAACATACCTGTCTCTACCTGTACGACATACCTGTACAACATACCTGTCTCTACCTGTACGACATACCTGTCTCTACCTGTACAACATACCTGTCTCTACCTGTCTCTACCTGTACAACATACCTGTCTCTACCTGTACAACATACCTGTCTCTACCTGTACAACATACCTGTACGACATACCTGTCTCTCCTCCTAGAGTGCGGATGTCTGTGTGCTGTGCTCACGAGCTCAGTCACGTGTGCGCCATGAACGTTTGTAGCAAAAACTATCTTCAGCAACAGGTTGGACAAGATGGCAACAACACAGATTTGCGGAAGAGGAGGAGCAGCGAGCGTATGATGTTGGAAGGCCCCGGAGTCTATAAATAGTATCAGGACTTGGACGTCAAGATGGCTGCTGATGGTGCCACTAGTCACGTGTCACTAGCGATGGTAAAATCCCAGGGAAAAACAACTCGATTTCTCGCGCATCGAAGTTCTAGAAGCTGTTTGCGTAGATCCTTGTCTTTGTTCAGCAGTTTTACTCAGTGAACCTGGTTCTGAGGGATTTGGCGAACATCGTCAAGGTCCATGTTGTTATTAATTAGATAGAATTCCGCTCACAATCCCGTTTCAAAAATGGCGTGAACTGATTCCAGGGAAAAGAAATGGGTCCAGTCGCTATAGAAACCTTTCGTCTGCTAGTCAACCCCAGCAGCTGACAAGCTGAGCTCTTGTGTCGAAAGAGACAAAGAATGTATTGGAAGTAGTAGTAGCCACGCGTGCCATTGCACTTGTATGTGAAAAGTTGACAGCATGGTTGCAAGGTATGTAAGAAAATTAACATTTATTTTTTCATGGTTCAATTTAAAGTAAGGTAAACATTACAGGCGTGTAGAACAAATAAACGGAAAATGATTCGGTTGATGAAGTATTAGTACAAACATACAGTGCAGGACTCTGAATGTGTATTTGAGTGACAGTCCAGTGCGCGTGTCTATGGAGGACGTACAACAGGCTCAAAAAATTCAAACTAGAAAATAGTAAAGAATGCAACATGAGGATCTGGTGACCAGAACGAAACACCACCACTGAAGACTTGGCAAGACTGCTACACCCAGCAACAAAACACAAGAAGAAGAAGAAGAAGAAGAAGAAGAAGAAGAAGAAGAAGAAGAAGAAGAAGAAGAAGAAGAAGAAGAAGAAGAAGAAGAAGAGGGCACCACCTACAGTAACGGACTCTTGCGGTAACAACAGTTAGTGACCTCCTCTCACGACACCAAGACTCTCTCCCTCTCACTCATTGTATCCTGTCCACACATGTCCCAGCAACCCATAGCCCCACACAGTGCGAAATCACCTTACGATGCAAGCATTATCCCTCCTAAGCTCAACAACAACCACAAAAGCACTCTTGCCAAATTTCTGGGCGGCTTGCATTATCTAATTAGTGTCTTGATGCTTGCAATGTTTTTAATATTAATCATCGTTTATGCTGGATCATCGTGGGTGATACGATGTGGTCATTAATCCATAGTCGAATGTCCCACCAAGTCGTTTCTGTCACGTGATAGCTTTGGATGGGGCTATGAGTCGTGTTCAGTCTATTTTCTGTCTATATTGGTCTTGTTATAACAGGATTATCTCACAAAGATGTCAGTTGTTTGTTTGTTTGTTTTTGTAACCAGTCTGTGTTCATTTCTAAAACAGCCCTTCATGTTTTCTCACACGTCATGAAGGATCAAACACGAGCTCAGATGCTGAGATTTCTAAAGACTGGTACCTGGTACATTGCAAAGCATGTAACAAATGTCCCTCATCAACATGCTGATAAAAAGAAGTAAAAACTAAGCAGCAAGGAAACAAATCAAGAGCAAAATTCATGTTGGACAGTCAAGTACAAGCAAAGTGTACATCCTCTGTGAAGGTGTCTCTTTAGACAATTACTGTTTAGATAATCAGGATATTTAAACAGACTTGACATAATAAAGACGTTTGTTTAAAAAATGATAAGATCAAACTTTGTGCTTAGTGTTTTGTAAGCATGTTTTTTATTCATTAGCTTGTAATATTTTCTTAACTACATGAAATTTATTCTTGTACACTTAATGTCTTTAACTTTTCTTTCCTGTGTAGACTTTAACCCGTGGCTCAGTAGCTGAGTGTGTTTTGTATAATAGCTATTATTGCTAGCCAGTGTTCTTAGTGTTATTTTTTATTATCTTTTGTAATCTCACAGAACTCGACATTGTTATTGTTGTGATGCTGTGCGATAAAAGCGCTGTATTTATTTGTAGTAGTAGTAGTAGTAAGTCGTTTGTTCTGGGAAGAGCAGTGGTGAGGGTTGGTGAGTTACCTGTCGTTATTTTCACTGACTGACGTGTGAACATTGCACGTGACCTGCAGGATCGTGTTCACACAGGTAAAGCAGAACTCTCACCCACCTGCCCAGCTTCCTCGCCGCCAGTTCCCTGTTCGCAGAGAAAACGCAGCAACGTGGTAACAGCCTCTGATGTCGAGTCTAGTCAAACATTAAGTAAACGTTTGATGCCTGGAAACTTTCTTTATGAAGGTAGCAATCTCAATAAAGCTGTGCTGTTCAAATAAAACTTGTAACAGGTCGAAGTGCAAATGGCGGCATGCTTGTCATGGTGTGGCGTGTCTCACGTATGCTGTTATTCAATTTGTCTCCACCAAACAACTAACTGGGGTTAATGGGCCGCTTTGCTACTAGTGATGGAAATCTAGAAGGTAAGATATGGCGTCAGGTCAGTTCTACAGGAAAACAACTGAAGCTTTCAAGAAAAGCAGCTGCTGTGCAGAGGGTGGAGACTGATAAATGTAAGGGGGGGGGGGGTATTATTATTAGTTGTTGTTTTATGCCAAGTCAGCAACTATGGCTATCTCATGGCAAAAACAATGTACATGACTATTCAAAGGTTGATATAAAGTAATTGTACAAGTCTATAGATTTCTCTTTTCTTAGTTTTACAAAATAACAGTTTTTAAACATATAAGTTCTATCATATCAGGTGAAAAATCTGAATGGACTTTACATATGCCAAGATTGATTTGGAAGAGTGTTTGGCAAAAAGGTCATCAAGAGTCTGTGCTGTAAAATAGTTTTGACGAATTGTATCTAGTTTTGAACAGGAGATGAGCAAATGTTCTGTGGTTAGGGGGTCTTTACACCAAGGACAAAGTGGGGGGTTTTCTCCTGCAAGCAAAAATCTGTGAGTGATAAATGAGTGTCCAGCTTTTAGTCTATTTATAACCACTTTTTCTCGTCGGTTTAGAAATTCTTGTGTTATACAGTCTGCTAGTTTTGGAAAAATAGCATGAAGTTTGTTGTGCTTCATGGAGTCCCAGTGAAGCTGCCAAAGTTGTGAGATATACAGTTTAACAGAAACGTTCCAATCTGAGGCAAATGTTGTATGGACCACAAGTGGTTGCTGAGGGGCCTTTTTTGCTGCCTCATCAGCTTTAGTGTTTCCTGGAATATTTGCATGGCCAGGAACCCAAATAAAGATAATGTCAAAATTGTTATTCTGTAGTAATGATAGAAGTTCAAAGAATTTAACCAGTAGTGGGTGATCTAAACATTGAGAGTGAAGTGCAAGTAGGCATGACAAAGAGTCTGAAATAACTAAGAAGTAAGGGGGGGTTGTTAACTTACCTGTGTGATGACAATATTTAACTTAAAACAAAAATAAATAAATAAATAGCCCCCACTCCGCTCTTGTTCAGACCAAGATCACGTCTCGAACGTTTTTAAAACCCTTGCCGTTTATGTGAACAGCACGAGAGATTTTAATGCGACGCACGTGCAGTTCAGAGTGGGATCTACGTGACAGATGAACTTTGAGGCACATGGCTCCACCCTATTTAACTGTATTTAACTTCGACGCACGCGCATTGTAGAGGCGGGTTTCTGAGCACGTGGCACGTGACACGGGCCTTGTTTTTGTGGCGTCACACAGACGTGACGTCTTGTTTTCTTTAGAATGACGTCATCCAAATGACGTACACAAAGAAGGATGAAGAGTATTCTTAGTTGTGGTCAGCAGCCAGCTGCCTGTTATGAAGACTAAAAGTAAATATTTGGGTGAGTCGTGTTTGTTTTAAATGCTGTCTTTCTCTCTCTCTCTCTAGTGCTTGTGGTGTGTGTGTGTGTGTGTGTGTGTGTGTGTGTGTCAGTGTGTCAGTGTATGTGTTTGGGTGTATGTGTGTTTGTGTGTGTTTGAGTATCTCTGTGTCTGTGTGCCTGTGTGCGGATCTTTGTGTGTCAGTATGTGTCTCTGTGTTTATGTTTGTCCGTGTGTGTCTGTGTACATGTTCTCTCTCTCTGTGTGTGTCAGTGTGTGTGTTTGGGTGTATGTGTGTTTGTGTGTGTTTGAGTATTTCTGTGTCTGTGTGTGTGCCTGTGTGCGAATCTCTGTGTGTCAGTTTGTCCGTGTGTGTCTGTGTATGTATATCTGTGTGTATGTGTGTACATGTTCTGTGTGTGTGTGTGTGTGTGTGTGTGTGTGTGCATCTTTCTATCCATGCATTACTGTCATATTATTACTGACTGTCTTTGACATATTCTGTGTTAGTAACCATGTGAGGGTTGTACCGATGCTCTTCATCAAGTAAAATGCAATGCGATGCATCTTTGCCTTCCTTCAGCTCCAAACATCTGTTTAACTACCGTCTGTAACCGATAAAAATGGGATGCCATGCTTTCTCGCCTTTGTGGAGCTCCAAAATACGCTGTATTATTTTAATACATTTATTATTAAGTACTGTGATTTCACCGTGAGAGACAGAGACACGTTAGCTTGTTATTAGCCGGACAGCACACAAGTAGCGATTACATTGTGGAAATATAAGCATGACAAATTACCAGCAACATTTCCATGAAATTAGAAAACAGCACTCTACCTGTTAATCAGAATCTGTTAAAAGTTTATTTCTTGATTTGTAAGCTGAAATCACTTCAGCTGCTGAGTGGTTTGATGGTGGCATTTTACGGCACCACAACTTTGTTTTACATATTTACCTACTCTTGTATAGTTTGTACCTTGTGTTGGCGTTTGCTGTTAATGATGCTATTATATCATCTGGGACGGGGGCTGTGTCTCAACCTTTTTTTATGTTATATTACCTTCATTCGCCGTGATATAGCCTTAGTTGCTTGACGGGCGTAAAACACTTACAAATGAAGCAGATCAGATACCTACAGTGTGACCCAGACAACAGCAATAGTATCAACTGAAACATCTTCTCTTCTAGCGGCTCCCAGTGACTTACATCACAGTGATGCAACACTAATGTAGGAAGAAGAAAGGGGGAGACACTGATGCACTGCTCCATAACTCCACAACATGGCATACACTATTGCACTAAATCCCCGCGGTGATGTAGATGCTAGGATGTTTGACAAAGAAAATTCAAATGTGAAATACATAAGGAACGTTTTCTGATGACGAGAGAGGACTAAGGAAGCGTTCAATAAACAAATTCCATAGAACGATTTTTTACAGCAAAAAATAAGTTTAAATGTAAAAGAGATTGTATTCGTGATATAATTTGCCTACAAGAACATAAGAGAGAAAAGACACTGTCCTATTCTTGAAACAATGTTGACGATGTACGGTGTACATTGTACACTGCTGACGCGTTCTATAAGCAGCTCGGAGACAACATTTCAGTAAGGAGAGACTGAGAAACCTGGATAGGCCTGTACATATATAAAAATCAAACTGAAGGGATGTTCCGAGTAAGTCTGTTTAGAGAACCATACGCCGATTGGCCCGAGAAGGTCTGCCAAAGATTTGTTTAAGATTAGGCGAATGATTTGATGTATTTCTATTTGCGTTACAAAATATTCTGTATTGAATTATTACTATTTGGCAACTTTTTTGTTAAAATAAGATCTAAAAGAGTTTCCAAGTCTTACAGGTGTAGAGAAACTAAAAGGATGTTTGTTCTGTGACATTTCTCCAGCATTACACGCACGGTATTTATTTATTCTTCATATTATGCAACGTGTGCTGTCGACTGCAGGATGTATCTGTGTCAGAAAGCACGACGCAATAATAATAATTTTTTCCAGGCAGTAACACTTGTTCGAGTCAAAAATAGCATGAGAAGTTTACTGTGAAGAATTCAAAGACAGGGATAAAGGACCCATGAACATGAAATGTTACTTGGTATAAACAGAGACCAGTTAGCTCCCCTAAATCACTATATATGACATAGAAATAATCGTCGTCATCGTAACTTCCTCCTCTCTATTAGATTTTCATAATTTGGTTATTTATTTATTTTTGCAGCTTTGATCCTTTGCGTCGTTGTTGTTTTTACCTGTAAGGTGTTTAGAAGACGCCATTATGACCTGGAGTTCCCGCTGTCTAACTTTGTGAGCCTTGTGAACAGTAGCCAGAGCACTCAGTCGGGAGGAAGAGCTCACAACCGTGATTCTCCGACTCATGCGACCACCATACACCCTACAACTTCCAGCAGCTGGAGTATAATCAGTCATTTGTCACAAAACCCCGAAGATACATCTTATCCGCCTAATTCATGTGCTGGAGGAAGGGAATTACAAAGTTCATCTGCTATACCACCTGTCACAAGAAGCACTAGAACTGTTGATTCTTTGCACAGACTCAACGGTTCCAAGGTGATCTGCGCATCACCCTACGGCAGGCTGGGAAATCAGATGTTTCAGTATGCGTCTCTTTTAGGGATTGCACTGAAAACAAACAGGATACCGGTCTTTTTAAGTAGGTCGTCTCTTTTGCATGATGTGTTGCGTAATACTTCGATAACTGAGAATTTTCTCAAATACTCAAGCCAGTGCAGAGAGAGCTTCAAATTGGAGTCGTCGTGTTGCAAATTTTCCCCAAAGTTCTTTCAGCTGGATCCAAACAAGAATTACAGGACTGAATCACTCCTCCAGTCTTGGCGATACTTGTCTGATCACGAAGCGGAAATTCGTGAAGCGATGAAGTTCAAGGACTCTATAGTATCCCAGGCTCAGAAAGTGGTTGACAGCCTCCGACAGAAATACAACCGTACGCTTACAGGCATCCACGTACGAAGGGGAGACTTCATTACTAATAAGTATCTAGGATATAATACAGCTCCTGTAGAATATCTTTTGCGTGCCATGGATTACGTCAGGAAACGGTTCGTTGACGTCGCTTTCGTTGTCTCCTCGGATGACGTCAGATGGTGCCAGGAACAGTTTGTAAACACAAGTGACGTCACTGTGCTGCCGGCCACGTCACCGCCTGCTGTGGACATGATGACTCTTGCGTCACTGGATCACATGATCATGACGGTGGGCACGTTTGGGTGGTGGGCTAGTTTTCTGAACCCCGGGATCACCGTCTACTACCGAGACTTTTATAAACCAGGTACCCCTCTATCAAATCGTTTCACCCCAAACGCTACGGACTACTACTGTCCAGTCTGGATTTCTTTGTCGTGAATGACATCGTCATTGTCATCAATGGTCTCGCTAGTGAGGCTGTCACGAATACATCCGTTTATGTATGTAAGATTCTTAAATGTGATAAGCCATCGTTTCTTTACTTACACATGTAATACTTTGTGATTATATTTTATACAGCTTCTCATAAAGTCAACAAGTTTTTACTCTGTGTGATTATCTACAGTTTTAAAAGTCCTTGGTCGGAGGGTATTTTGTTAGAATATAAATATCTTTTTGTCAGGGACACAAACACAGACGAGCGGCACACACACACACACACACACACACACACACACACACACACACACACACACACACTCAGACGAGAGGCACACAAGCACACACTGTGTCCACACCTGTTCTTTCTCTCAGCAAAACAAAAAGACCTGTCAATGAGCTTCTCGTCTTCTATTATCTGGTTTGGGAAATTATCTTTAGAGGATTTAGTATAAGACTTGATGAACACACATAAATGCTTCTACAAAGACCACAGATCAAACTAGAATTATACCCTTGACACACTTTATTCTCCAATATTCAGAGACATAACCTACATAAACACCATAGTCCCTTGTTGAATCATCACATGAGTTCACGTCTTCTAAATAATACAGTCACTTCTCCAGTTTACGTATCAATAGGGTCTCTTGGATATATAAATTACGATCTATAATACATAAAATAAAATACATGTTCCGATGGATATCTCAGTATAAACATGCAGTAGCACAAAGAAAGAGATATCACACCGTCGTCCAATGAAGTCCACGTCATCAGACACATCATGCACACACATACACACATGTATACATACACATACACACATACACCCCCTGGAAATCTTCCTAGGAAAACACACTACTGTACTCCACACGTTAATTCATTGGTTGTTGTTGTGTTATTGGTTTGTGGGTATTATGAGTGGTGGCATTCAATAAACTCTCCAGTTAGAACACGTAGCAGAGACATCATTATGTCGGCTTCGCGCCATCTTTTATTATCCCAAGTTCGCACTAAACCTTTTACGGATTTCTACATTTTCAGAATAAGGCCAACACTTGCCTTATGTCACATCTCCCTTTCTTTAGTTAATGGACATTAATGTTTCAACCTAACTTAATTAACATTAATTTTAGCCTGAATCCTTCACACCTAACTTTCCTAGTTAGAGCATTTATTATTACTTTTGCAATTTTCTTACACTATAACACAACTTTTAATATTCTTGAATTTCCTATTCAAGTCTATGTGCGGTTGATTCGAGTCAATAATTTACAAGTCAAGTTTCTGTGGGATCTTGATGGTGCGACCACTCTTGGTCGTCTTGACAGTCTGATCTGGAGGAGCGATGACTTTGGACGCTGGCACCTTCCCGGCTGCGGCTCCTAGACATGGCTCTGTATTGGCAACAGGAACGTCTGGATCGTCTGAGTGTATACCAGACCAAGGGTCGGGATCCTCTTCGGACTTTGGGTTTGTTGGAATAAGGGATGACAGATTCTTTGGAATAGGTCTGGGATTCTCGGGATTGGGATCTCTGGGAATCAAGAGGCGGCGGTTGCGTCTTTGTCGACCGTAGGGAGTCTCTACCTCATATGACCTGTTGGGCAGAGACGTGATGATTGTCCCTGGTGTCTGGGTTGGCTTCACCCAAACTGGCTGACCTGGTTCCAACTCAGCGGCTGATCTGGCACGGTGTGCTCTGTCGAAGTTCTGTTTATGTTTCAACTTCTGCATCTCGTTTTTCTTATGAAAGTCCTTCCTTTCTTTTTCCTTTTTCTCGGAAAATTGAGATGGTATGGTGGGGACCATGGTGCGTAGTCTTCTCCCGAACAACAGTTCTGCTGGACTGAGACCTTGCTGAAGTGGCGTAGCGCGATATGTGAGAATCGCTAAATAAGGATCATCTGCCTTCTTCAGGATTGATTTCACGGTTTGAACGGCGCGTTCAGCTTCGCCATTCGCTTGTGGGTAGTACGGGCTGCTTGTTGTGTGAGTGAACTCGTACTGTTGAGCGAACGTTTGGAATTGCTTGCTGAAGAACTGCGGGCCGTTGTCTGAGATGACAATTTGTGGAATTCCATGGCGGGAAAAATGCTCTTAACATGGTTGATGACTGTTTCTGCCGAAGTATTCTTCAGGTGTGCCAACTCAATATAACGTGAATAATAGTCCACCACTAGTAAGTACTGCTCTTTTTTCAGTTCAAAGATGTCCATTCCAACTTTCTGCCAAGGGAATGCTGGTGTGACAGAGGGAATAAGGGGCTCAGGGGGAATTGGCCTCTCCTTAATGCAAATTGTGCACCTCTGTACCATGGACTCTATCTGCTGAGAAAGCTTTGGCCACCAAACACTCTCTCTGGCCAAGGCACGACATTTTACGATGCCTTGATGTCCAATATGAAGTCTGTGAAGAATGTCTGTTCTCAGTACTTCAGGGATGATCAGTCTTGATCTGTAGAGAAGAAGTCCATCATGTTCTGTGACTTCTGATCGTACTGTCCAAAACGCTTTCAGTTCTTCCTGCTCTGGACTAGAACGTGGCCATCCATTGTGAAGATAATACAGTACTGTCTTACAAACAGTATCTCTTGCAGTCTCGTTCTTGATTTCTTCGATGCGTTTTTCACTGGCTGGCAAGCTCTGAATCACTTGCTTGATGAAGATCTCTTCTTCTTCACTTCTCTCATCTTTCGGAGTGTTTCTTGCTGGGGCTCGTGAGAGTGTGTCAGCAGTCACGAGATTCTTGCCTTTGGTGTAGACAATGTTGTACTTGAACCTCATCAGGCGCATCCGGAATCTCTGAATTCTCGGAGGTAGATCTTCAAGGTTTTTTGTTTTAAGTAGAGACAATAATGGCTTGTGGTCAGTTTCGATTGTGAGATCACGAAGTCCTGTGATATAGTCACAGAACTTTTCACACGCCCAAGTCACTGCAAGTGCTTCACGCTCAACTTGCGCGTACCTGCGCTCAGTTTCCGTCATACTTCTTGATGCGTAGAAAACTGGCTTAAGGTGACCATCTGACTGTTTCTGAAGTAATACTGCACCGAGACCGAAAGATGAAGCATCTGTTGAGACGACGGTTGTTTTGTCAGTACCATAGTGTGCTAACACTGGAGCTTCAGTCAGCTGTTTCTTAATTCTCTCAAACGAGGTTTCTTGAGCAGTGTCCCAACACCACTCATTGTTTTTCTTGAGCAGGTCACGTAGCGGTTTGCTGTCGTTTGCGAGGTTAGGGCCTGCAAACTTCCCAACGTGGTTAATCATTCCTAACAATCTTCTGAGATCAGAAATATTCTCTGGCTTGGGAAAATTCTTCACAGCAGACAGTTTCTCTGGGTCTATGGCGATCCCATCTTTCGAGATGATGTGTCCGAGAAAGGATATCTTCTCTTTGGCAAACTGGCACTTCTCATCGTTCAGAGTAATGCCCGCTTCTTGAAGCGTCGACATCACTTTCTTCAAGTGACGATCATGCTCTTGCTTGTTCTTACCGAAAATGAGCAGGTCGTCAATGTCACAAATGACATTTTCATTGTTCGCAAGAAGTTGAGACATTCGTCGTTGAAATACTTCTGGCCCTGAACTTATCCCGAAGGGTAAACGTGTATAACAGTACCTTCCAAAAGGTGTAATGAAGGTTGTTAACTCCTGACTTCCTTCATCCAGTGGAATTTGATGGAAGCCCTTTTTGCAATCAAGCTTTGTAAACATTTTTGCTCCTGACAGCTGGGCTAACAGTTCATCTGTTGACGGCAACGGGTAGTTCTCTCTGCGAACTGCTTCGTTTAGTTTGCTCAGATCGACGCAGATTCTTACTTTCTCGTCACTCTTGGGCACCACTACTATTGGGGCGCACCAATCACTGGGCTTGGTGACTGTGCGAATCACTCCCTGTTTTTCAAGTTGATCCAATTCTGTCTTAACTTTCTGTTTCAAGGGTAAAGGTAAACGCCTTGGAGCTGCTACTGCATATGGAACAGCTTGTTCTTTCAGACGAATCTTGTAGGGATCTTGTAGACTTCCTAGTCCTCTGAAAAGTTTTGGAAATTCTTCCCTGTACTGCTTTTCCTGATCCTCTATAACTGTGTTGATTCTCTCTATCAACTTCAACGCTGTAATGGCTGGTCGACCTAGCAATGGTTCTTCGAGTGTTTTTACGACATACACTTCTTGCACTGTAGAGATATTCTTGTATGTCAGTTTTGCCTTGAACATGCCTTCCACAGCTATCTCAACATGACCTGGACCATACAGTTTCTTGCGCACTTTCTGCAGTGGTCGCTTGGCTGCTGGAACTGCGGTCTGAGGTACAACAGTAACATCAGCTCCGGTGTCAAGCTTAAACACATTCTCTGTGTCTTCCATCAGGAGACTGACTTTCCAAGGATCTGTTGTCACACTGCCCACAATCATACCCATGTAAACTTCTTCGTCTTCTTCTTCCTCTTCCACTGCGTGAATCTTAGAAGAACCTGAAGAGCGACAGACTGCAGCGTAGTGACCAATCTTGGAACATTTTCTGCATTTAGCGTTCTTTGCAGGACAACCATCTCTGTTGTGGGAACCTTTTCCACATCGAGAGCATGGCTTAGTCTCTGGTTTTCCCCGAAGGCCTGACTTCATACCGCAACGAACTTTTCGCTGGCCTTTCTGAATCTTGTTGATGGTTTTGTCCATTGTACTCCCGCTGTTGCTTACCACCATCGAGTGTGCTTGAGTCTTGGAAGTCTCATGAGCTCTGCAAATTTCTATTGCCTCTGGAAGCTTGAGTGTTTTCTTCTGCAACAATTTTTCACGCATAGTGTCATCTTGAACACCGATCACAAGTCTGTCACGAATCATGCGGTCAACATCCTTGAAATCACATGATTTTGCTAACTTGCGTAAAGCTGTGACGTAAGTATCAACTGACTCATCCTTGTTTTGGTATCGGCTATGAAACTTGTAGCTCTCATACACCTCATGTGTGCTACCTAAACAGAAGTCGTTGAACTTGTCGATGACAGTCTGGATATCTTTGTTGTTCTCCCCTTCTTCAAAGGATAATCCTTCGTAGATTTCTTGTGCGTCCTCGCCAATGCAAGCTAATAGAACTGCACTACGATAAGCTGAATCTTCTTTATCAAGGCGCGTTGCTACCTCATAGTTCTGCCACTGACGAAGAAATTTTTTCCAATTTACTTCAATGTTAGAAGACAAATCCAGCTTTGAGGGAACCGGAACGTTTGCAGTGAAATGTTTTCTCTGGTGTGTCTCTGCCATGTTGCTGGTGTCCACCAAAAAACGAAGTAACCAACTTTCTTGAAGTGGGGTACACGAATGTTTGTACTAAGCACCGCAAGTCAAAACTTATGTAGAGTACACAAAACTTTGAATCATCCAACCACACTCTATAAAGACATGCTGCGAGAAATGTCACATTGCGAACTGGAACATACTGCGCAATATTTCGAAATGGGTAAAACTTGCCCACCTGAAAGTTCCTGGAGAAATCACATAGCTAGCACTTTGCTGCTCACTTCTGACACCATGTTGTGTTATTGGTTTGTGGGTATTATGAGTGGTGGCATTCAATAAACTCTCCAGTTAGAACACGTAGCAGAGACATCATTATGTCGGCTTCGCGCCATCTTTTATTATCCCAAGTTCGCACTAAACCTTTTACGGATTTCTACATTTTCAGAATAAGGCCAACACTTGCCTTATGTCACAGTTGTCAGGGTTGCTGGGGGAGGGCTGAGCCACTGACATCCCCGTCTGGCAGCGATGATTCGATATTCGATATTCGAATGGGAACGAGGCTGCGCCTAACCGGCTTGACAGCTCTCGTGTTCCACATTTATTTCTTGTTATACTTGGTTGTAAGTAACTGCAGTTGATATCCAGTTTGTGCCAGTATTTTCGTCACTGACTGAGCTTTAGTTTCTTTAGTTTCTGCTGTGTTTTGTGGTCGACCGTAGGAATCACGCAGACTTTTGTTCTTCACCAATGTTTGTGAGCGGTGCCATGTCAGCCATTACTGTTCAGCTTCAGCGTTCTGCATGTATGGAAACCACGCGAACCTCTTCCTCCAATATTTTGCTAGAGTGCAGTTATTTTAATTATGACTGACACTGTTGTACAGGACAATTATTCTGGTTTCACTGTGTCATTTTTTTTCCAACTCCGTCGTTCATGTTCCCAGATCTATTGCTTGATCTACAGCTACAGACTTTGTATTCCTACGCGATCATGTAGATCTTTGCTTGTCTGCTGTGGTTTGCTCTCTGGACAAGAACTGTTTCCAGTTTTATCACATACTAATATTGACGTTGTGTATCTGAACTACGAGCTTTAGATCTTGACCTCTTGCACATCCTAGTTTTTTGGTTCTATGGACAAGAACTATTTGTATTAAATAAGCAGTTACAACATGAGATTATTCTCCCACATTACTGTAGCTTCGTCCATCGCCATGAACTGTCGACAGTCATACCTGCTGTGGGCTCTGGTTCTCGCCCTCACCTGCTGCCTGCCTTTTACATAAGAGGACTGCCACAACTAGCGGTCACACAGATCCTGTGGATTATACTACATGCTCTGAAATACTTGCATAGTGGAGGTAACATACACAGGGGCGTGTCTCACTGGCATCCACAACTCTCTCCACAATCGTTACGACTGGCGCCAGTGAACAGACTATGACTACCCCAACATGCTGTTGATTGCCTCCTGTGGCTCAATCCAGAAATTCTTGAACAGAATCTGGCTTTTATGGTGATTTTAAAACTAACCTGATGATTGTACTACAAGAATTCGGCTGTTTCAATGATTCTAAAACTAACCCATGCAACTGCAACTGTGAACACATCCATGTCATTGAGCTTTCCTACTAAATGAACTGCAAAACATGAAATAAATGTGTGAGCTCACCGACAATCCTTCTCAAACAGAACGATGAGAATAATGGAAGAAGAAACATCCTGCATAAACCTCTGCATTGATTCCAAGGTTACCTTGTCGGCCATGGCGGCAATTGACGGAGCGCAATCCAGCTTTACCAAACTTTTTTTTTTCTAATTTTTCTTTGTAAAGCGCGGTGAGCCTGGTTTTTGCTGGGGAACTGCGCTATAAAAGCCAACATTATTATTATTATTATTATTCTCCACTGGTGTTGAGGAAGAGACACATCTGGCCGGGGGGGGGGGATGCTGTCACAGCTCCTCGGCTCTTGGGTTTCGAATGCTGGCTTTGCAGGCTGATGATGTCGACTGATGAAAACTACTCCAAGACTTCAGTAGTCCCGGCAGCTGGTACTGGCGATGTAGACACGGCTGACTGGCGGAGAATGATGTTACTACTTCGATAGATGCGTGGTCAACAGTTGGGGATGGAAACTCTAGGACTTCCTTGGCTGTCACAGCTCGTAGGCAAAACGATCTTTACTCAGTGCCGTCTAGCTCTCCCCCTATGTAATTCCTGCAAATCTTACGACTAATTGAGTACTCCAATTAAAGGCAACATAAATCCTTCTTACACAAAACCCCATTACTTATAGTCTCGAAATGTTTACTCAAATGTTAGGCTTTTACACCCTTTTTCACTGGCAGTTACAATAATAATAATAATAATAATAATAATAATAAATAATAATAATAATAATAAAAGTGATGAAAAGAATAACATTTTCAATACCTTGTCTCGCCAAGGAATTGCATTCATTCCCTTCTCTCTCTTGCACACACAGCAAATCTTAGCGTCTTACTCCTTAGACGACTTACTTGGGAATGACAAAACTCAGTTCACAATAAAAACAGGGTTTTCAGTAAACATTTCGTTCACTCACTCTCTTACATATTTAGTATCCTACAAGTTCATACAGTAAAGGGTGACAACTCGTGATTACTACAAAACAGGTGCAATCACCTCCCCTTACAAAAGAGTGGTCACGTTTTTACTTAACTCTTCTACTACTGTCGTTTTCACTCAAAACCATAGTCTTTCAGTGTCTAGGGAATTTCTTGATCTGACTCCGGTCAGGATATGTTGTCAGCTATCCGGTTATTGGTACCTTTACTAGGTTTCCCTTCAAATTTAAACTCGTGTAGCGCTAACGCCCACCTCATCACTCGAGCATTCCTATAAAGAGTGGAGGTGAGGAAGGTGAGGGGCTTATGATTGGCGTAGAGGACGAGCAGCTTCCCGTATAGATATCGAGATAGTTTGTGAACTGCCCGCACTATTACTTCTCTTTACACGGTATTGTATCGGTTTCTCTATCCAACAGCTTGTTGCTGATATACATTACTGGTAGAAGGGTGTGGTTATGTTGTTGTAACAGCACAGCACCGAGTTCCACAGAGCTTGCGTCTGGTTGCAGACGACAAGTTTCACTTTGCGGCAGTTTTGTGGGTTATGTGGGATATTACTTTGCAGTCACATTCAATGAAAAAAAGCGTGTGTCGTGTTATACTTCACATGTGACTAAAATCTATTTTACTGAACAAAGACTTTCTAAGCTGTATCATTAACTGAATAAGTATTTGAAAACACAAACATGTTTCTTTTGAACGAAGAAATGTATACTGTCATGATTCCCACTGTCATGTGGTAACTTTAGAAGGGGACGTAATGTCGCCCACACGTAAAAGGTGTTACTTGAGGTAGACACACTTGAGAGACCAAGAACGACCAGTTGGTCAGTTGAGGTGTTACCCGGACTGTCTCAACGGGTACGACTGAGGGTTAAATAGAGAGAAACTCCAGAGTTAAAACGAGTTTGACAAGTACCATGTAAAAACAAAAACTTGGACGATCAGGTGTGAATTTCTCACATAAAGTAGGAATGCGTACCCCACTCTCATGATTCCCTACGCTTTACCAACTTTAAAACGAATGTAAAAGTTAACAGGTGCTATGTGCTGACTTTGAAAGGGACGTAGCATCGTCCACACTTAGTCTAGTGAGGCTTGTGGACAAGCCAGAGACCACTTCTGTAAGGAAAGGGGACGTAGGTACCCATTAGAGAGGCGTTACATGGACTACACAGCCTTAAGGGTTTACAGCAATTATTGTTGTATTTTATGTCAGACTTAGTTAAGTTGTTTGGGGAAGAGCAGGAGTGCGGACTCGTGAGCCGTGTAACGACTGAAGTGTAATAATCGTGAATAGTGTTCCCTGCCACAACATATTCACGGGAATAGTAAGAGTTAAATCCTGTCACCCAGGGGCCCAGTTCCCCGGGACCAGTGTTCACGTTTGACTTAAGACACAGGAACATTGTAACAACCTCTCTCTCTCTCTCTTTGTCTGTAGGAACATTGTAACAAACCCTCTCTATCTCTCTTTGTCTGTAGGAGCATTGTAACAACCTCTCTCTCTCTCTGTAGGAACATTGTAACAACCTCTCTCTATCTCTCTTTGTCTGTAGGAACATTGTAACAATCTCTCTCTGTCTTTAGGAACATTGTAACAACCTCTCTCTCTCTCTGTCTTTAGGAACATTGTAACAACCTCTCTCTCTATCTCTCTTTGTCTTTAGGAACATTGTAACAACCTCTCTCTCTGTCTTTAGGAACATTGTAACAACCTCTCTCTATCTCTCTTTGTCTGCAGGAACATTGTAACAACCCCTCTCTATCTCTCTTTGTCTGTATGTTGAGGAACACACACACACAGAGCACGCCTGCAAACACTGAGTTCCACACGTATTATTTCAGACAACAAATCACTAAAATCTGTACATGGGCTCCAACGTTTCTATTAATCGGGTGAACGTAAATATATACGTTACTAACTAACAACAGAAAAGTTCAGCACAAATATTCTACACTGAGTTTGCACCGAAACAAATATATCTAAGCAGTTTATATTAAAGTCCTTCAAGTTCTCTCTTCTTCTGTTGTTGGGGGGAAAGGGGTCGACACGGCAAACAGTTCCACTCTTTCAGTCTTGCTCTCTGGCGTTGATCATACGGACAGCATACATTCACCAAATAACTCCGACAGTCTTAACGGCAGACAAATGATCAAGTCAATAAAAATTCCACAGTAAGTAAATCCACACAGTTCTACGATCTTCTCAAGAGATCACACAGCAGTTGAGAAAATTAGTAAATCGAGGAACCACACAGTCAATATTTCTCCACACAGTTACTATTCATCCACACAGTTACTATTTCTTCCAACCTCTGTCCCAAATTCTTCTTTCTCCCCGACTCTCACCTCTGCTTCTTCTTCCAATTTCTAGACAACGCCCCCTATCAACATTCAAACCAGGGGTGATAATCGCTACTCAATCAAGGGCGACAACCTCGTTACTTCGACGTTCAGGGGTGGTAACACATGTTCATAACATTCCTCCCCTCCTACAAAAAAAAAATGTTCACATTTTTGCCTAACTACAATACAACAGTTACGTCCTATCAAAAGTTTATCTTACAGCCCTATAAAGGTTTTCTATCATCAATGCTTTCACTAATGGACTTTACATTTTATCAAAACACACAAAAATTCTCCTGCAGCCCTATGGAATTTCTTGATCCATTTCAGCCCTTGATAAGGCATCGGCTAATTTATTAGTGGTCCCCTTAATCGGCTGAATATCAGACTTAAACTCCTGGAGGGCTAAAGCCCACCGCATCACTCTGGCATTCTTATAAGGATTAGATGTGAGGAAAGATAGGGGCTTGTGATCAGTATGTAGGGTAAACTGTCTCCCATACAAATATCTAGACAGCTTCAGAACAGACCATACTATGGCCAAACACTCTTTTTCTACTGTGCTGTATCTCTTCTCTCTATCCAGTAATTTTCTACTCACATATATGACGGGTAAGAAACTGTCATCATGGGGTTGGAGCAACACTGCCCTTCTGCACTAGCGTCAGTCTGCAGTAAAAATGGCAATGTAAAGTCTGGTAGCCTCAGAATGGGATAGCTTGAGAGGAGAACCTGGATTTTTCTAAAGCAGATTTACACTCTGAAGTCCATTGAATAGATCGGGGCCTGTCTCCTTTCACGAGATCCGATATCGGTGCAATCACTTCAGAGAAGTTAGCGATGTATCTTCGGTAGTAGCTAATGAGTCCAATGAGAGATCGAATCTGTTTCTTTCCTGTTTCACGTTCCCTAGGAACAAACCTGGTTTGTTGGTCAGTACATTTTCATATTGGTTGAAGATTTCTCGTAGTTCCTGTCGTCGAGGAGATGGTAATTCGGGTCTATTTGTATGACCTTGACACTTTCACCAGCTGTGGGTGTTACTGTTGGTATGGTTGCAGGATCAAAAGGTTTGGGTGGCTGAAGAATCGCCACATTACAGGAAATGGGTATGATAGGTATTCTAGGTGGCTGGCGAGGTTCTTCGGGATCGGACATGTGTTGCCGACAGAATTGGGAGGAAAGGATGTCGTCGAATTGGATAGGAAGAGAACATGAAAGGACCGGCTTAGAGGGTAAGAAACTGTTCTCAATGTTGTAGGTGAAGAGGGCTGATGGAACTTCTGCACGTCGAGGGTATTGTTTCAGCATGTTTATGTAGTAGGTCTTCTGGTTTAATCATTTCCTTGAATATATCGGTTACTTGTTCACTTTCTTGCACTTCTTTATAGATTTAGACAACTCTTGTGCTGTGGTATCCAGTTTACGACGATAGGCGATCAAAGTGTGTTTAAAGTTTGGTTTTTTTTTTCACAAGAGCAGATGGTGTTGCTGTTTTCTTTTCTTGCGAACTCTCGTGATTTTCATCCTTTTGTTCTTGCCTACCAGTTCGAAGCTCAGCAGTAGGTATTGTAACTCCTTGAAAAGTGTTACATTGGAGTCCTCTACAAATACCGGTTCTTTCTTGGCTGTCCCCAGCCCTGTTATGGGTTCTGTGAAACTCTTCTGATGGATTTCACGATCTTTTGACAAGATGCCAATGACTATCTTCTTCACTGCTATCTCTTCTACTAACTGGCGTTTCAATCCCAGATATTCCTTTCGAGTTTCTCTCCTATCACCAAGTCTTTGTTCAAGTTCTCTCATTTGCTTTGTCAAACGTTCCACGGCTCGGTTAGCCTCCACACTGTTTAATTTCTCGACTTCCAGAGATCCTTCCAGGTCTCTAACACGAAGCTTTAAGCTTTCTGAGTTGAATTTCGTTTCCAGATGAGCTGTTCTTTCTGCCTCGATGTTTCCTTCCAGAGAATTCAATCTTGTGATAGTATTATCAAGATCTTTCCTGAGTCTTTCCTCTCGTTCCTTGAAGGTTCTGATATCTGCTGAGGCTTTCAGTAGGTCTTCAGACTGATGCTTACGTCTCAACTCCAATTCATGAATCTTTTCTTTCAACTCACCAATGGTCGACTTCTGTTGTTGGCACAGTACAGCCAATCGATCTCTTTTCTTTTGGTTAACATCCATCTCGGCCTTCAGTTGAGCAATTTCTCTGTCCCTGATCTCTAACTGCAGTCTACACTCACGACCTTCTGCATCTTCTGTTATGGTCTCTAGTGAGGAATCGCTTTGCTGTAATTCCATTCGGTTGTTCTTCTTTATATTCCATTGAACTGGTGGTAGAGTTATGGGTTGAGGTCCCTGCATCTGGCGTTGGAATTGCACGCGAGTGGTAACCGCTGCTGTTAGTTCTGACTCTTTCTCCTGTACATCAAACACCACCCGTTTTGTACCTCTCACGTTTCCAATGATTAGGTCGACAACTGGATTTTCGATGACACAACATTTCAGGTCTCCACTGAAGAAAGGTGTCTCTACTGGAACACGTGCTAGAGGGAAGGTTTCAACCTTTCCACCAAAGGTAATACAAGATTGTTTCCCGTTCAGTCGGTCCTGTGGTTGAACCAAGGAGGCTCGTATACCGGAGATGGTTGCACCTGAGTCGCGTAGCACCTTAACTTGCTGTCCCCTAATCCGTCCTGGATACAAATGTATCTTACCCAGCTCCTTCTCATCGGTGATTGAACACATAATAGCAACATTGGCTGGGGTTGGGTTGCTCTCATTTTTCCAATTTCCATTTGTGTTATCTTGGGGTCTATAGCTTGGACAAACCTTGGCTATATGTCCAAGTCCTCCACAGTTGAAGCAACGTCTTGGTGGTTTCCAACGATCAGGATGACAAGGACTGTTTCGATCGTATATGGTCGTTGATGGTTCCTTCGGAACTGTTCTTATTGGTGGGGAGTGGGGTGGAGTCCTCCATGATTCGTTCCTTCTGTAGGGAGGAGTATTTCGTTGTCTTGAAGATCGAGGAGAAGTAAATTGGTGTCGGTCCTGCTTTGGGCGAGCTGGCGGTGAAGAAGGAGGAATGGCTTGTACCACATTTGCGAACATGGTAGTTTCTGTTCGTCTTGCCGGAGATTTCTGGGGGTGTGCTTGGCGATAACGTTCAGCACTGTCAATCATTTCATTAGCGTTCTGCTCAAACTCTAGATACACTTTGCAGTACTTGTTCTCTGACTAGCAGATCATGCAATCCTTCATAAGTTTTTTGGACTTTGGATAAGTCAATCCACCTGTTGAACAATCCGATTAGTCGGGCTTGAAAAGAATGCATTGACTCTTGGGATTGGGGTTTCACCGATCTAAATTTTTCTCTGTATCCTTCGGCTGTGCACTGAAACTTGAGTAATAGTTCTCTTTTGAGCACATCATAATCCACGGGGCCCTGAACACATAGGTTATCATATAGCTGAAGGGCTTCTCCGTGAAAAGAAGTGGCGATTTGTAATGGCCAGATATCTCTGGTCCATTTAAGGGACTGCGCCTGAGCCTCAAATCGATTGAAAAATGCGTTAATATCATCTTCGTCCTCTTTGAAGGCGGGGAGTTTATGTGTGAGTCCTTTTGGGGTTTGGTTCCCATTGCTTCTCGTCGCGCTGGAATCGGTCCCTCTCTCTAAACGTAGTTTCTCTAATTCGAACTGACGCTCGGCCTCTCTTTCTCTTGCGGCCCTTTCAGCTTCTTTTTCTTTAGCTATCCTGTCAGCTTCTTTTTCTTTAGCTATCCTGTCTGTATATCTGTCCTGCCTTTCAATGCACTGAAATACATACTTTGTAAGGGCTTCTTCTTTCAATCCCAACAGTTGTCCTTCTTTCATAAAGTCGGCTACCTCCCTAACGGATTCAGCCATGGTTAACACCTCTCCAACACAATTACTCTACTATGTTTACAAAAAGGAAAAGCACTCTACTATCTAAGCTTCTAATAAGGCAGAAAATACAACCAGAATTGCAATAAGTCTAAGCTACTGGCATGTCAACATCAATCAGGCAGAAAAAATTATCTTCAAGGAATGCAACTGGGTTACAAAATAACATCAATAGCAGTCTTTACTTGTTCAGAACTAGTCACTCAGATTTCTAGATCTATTAACAGTCCTAAAGTACCGTACGAGTACATCAAAATAATCCAAGGGCGACAACTTATTCAAACATCCAATGACTTCACATAAGATAATAAGTGAACACGCAAGGCCCAGAATTATTTTTTTATAAAAATAAAACAAGACAGATAACTACAGGATAGAGAGCATCCAGTCTCACTTTCGGTTTCTGCATACACCTTCACACACAGAATAGTGAGCTTGGAAAATAAAGACGAGAGGCAAAGTAGAAACAGAGGCTAATTCCTTACTACGGGTAGAACTTTACACACCCGTAGACCCGTGAAGCTGGAGACGGGGATACTGCATCAAGTCCCTCACACATAAACATTAACAGGATAAAACAACTATCAATATTTAAAATCACCTTAGCTCACCACTACACCTAAATCAGGGGAGATAACAGACACGAGGTCTAAAGACAATCTTTCACCCGCCACTGTACCAAACGAAACAAACCCACGACAGATCACGTCGAGGTCACCAATTGTTGGGGAACACACACACACACAGAGCACGCCTGCAAACACTGAGTTCCACACGTATTCTTTCAGACAACAAATCACTAAAATCTGTACATGGGCTCCAACGTTTCTATTAATCGGGTGAACGTAAATATATACGTTACTAACAACAGAAAAGTTCAGCACAAATATTCTACACTGAGTTTGCACCGAAACAAATATATCTAAGCAGTTTATATTAAAGTCCTTCAAGTTCTCTCTTCTTCTGTTGTTGGGGGGGGGGGTCGACACGGCAAACAGTTCCACTCTTTCAGTCTTGCTCTCCGGCGTTGATCATACGGACAGCCTACATTCACCAAATAACTCCGACAGTCTTAACGGCAGACAAATGATCAAGTCAATAAAAATTCCACAGTAAGTAAATCCACACAGTTCTACGATCTTCTCAAGAGATCACACAGCAGTTGAGAAAATTAGTAAATCGAGGAACCACACAGTCAATATTTCTCCACACAGTTACTATTCATCCACACAGTTACTATTTCTTCCAACCTCTGTCCCAAATTCTTCTTTCTCCCCGACTCTCACCTCTGCTTCTTCTTCCAATTTCTAGACAACGCCCCCTATCAACATTCAAACCAGGGGTGATAATCGCTACTCAATCAAGGGCGACAACCTCGTTACTTCGACGTTCAGGGGTGGTAACACATGTTCATAACACTGTAGGAGCATTGTAACAACCTCTCTTTCTCTCTGTAGGAACATTGTAACAACCCCTCTCTATCTCTCTTTGTCTGTAGGAACATTGTAACAACCCCTCTTTGTCTCTCTTTGTCTGTAGGAACATTGTAACAACCCCTCTCTGTCTCTCTTTGTCTGTAGGAACATTCTAACAACCCCTCTCTGTCTCTCTTTGTCTGTAGGAACATTGTAACAACCCCTCTCTGTCTCTCTTTGTCTGTAGGAACATTGTAACAACCCCTCTCTGTCTCTCTCTCTGTAGGAACATTGTAACAACCCCTCTCTGTCTCTCTTTGTCTGTAGGAACATTGTAACAATCCCTCTCTCTCTGTAGGAACATTGTAACAACCCCTCTCTATATCTCTTTGTCTGTAGGAACATTGCAACAACCTCTCTCTCTCTCTCTGTGTAGGAACATTGCAACAACCTCTCTCTCTCTCTGTCTGTAGGAACATTGTAACAACCCGTCTCTCTCTCTCTCTCTTTGTCTATAGGAACATTGTAACAACCCCTCTCTCTCTCTTTCTTTGTCTGTACGAACATTGTAACAACCTCTCTCTCTCTTTGTCTGTAGGAACATTGTAACAACCCCCCCCCTCTCTCTCTCTTTGTCTCTGTTTATGTATAACTGTTACGTATGCATGTTGACTTAGCTTTTCTTGTCTGCATATGAATATAGGAGTGGAAAGACTGGTATCAAACAGGACAGTATTCTCTCAACGATCCTATTCATACCCGCCATCGACTGGATGATGAATGAAATAACAAAGGAAAAGAAGAATATGTTACAGTTAGGTCAGTTCCAGTAGACCTACATTATGTAGATGACATTATCACGTGATTCCGACAACACAAGGACCCAATGGAGAAGATCAATCTAAATGAAACTTAATCAATGATACGAAATGTAATCGAGCAGAAGAAAGAAGATGAACGCCAAATCACAATTGTCAACCAAAAAAAAAAAAAAAAGTCAATGAATTTACGTGTCTTTCAGTCCAGTAAATAGCGGGAAAAAGAAAAAAGAACGGATTTGAATAACATCCTCAAAGTACAAAATTAAGAATCTACAGAAGTAATATCTTCTCGCTCTTACTCTTTGGGAGTTAATGCTGGAAGATATCAGCAACAATCAGACAGAAACTAGAGATGTTTAAAAACAAATGTTTCAGAGAAATCAGCAGTATTTTCTCTCACAGCATAAAGACTGACAAACAACCCTCGTCACAGCCAGCTACTCAGATATGGCGGCCACTGTCTACCCCAGTGATAAGGAGTAAGTTATGAATAAAAGTCATTAGCATTAAAGATATCAAGTCTCAAGTGTTTCTACCTCAATGTGTGAACTTGCGTGTGTGCACGTGTGTAAGTGTGCGTTGTGTCCTATGTTGAGTGAGTAAACTTAATCATTTTAAAAATGGCTTTTTTCATTGATAATTATCTATATTTTATTTATTTTTAGCGATATATATATATATATATAGAGAGAGAGAGAGTCATATTTGTTATGTATCAGGTAAAGGTGATCCTATGACTTTTGTCAGGTCACTGGGGAATGAAATGTTAGATACTTTACTAGTCTCGGAGCCAGCTTTATGTGAGGGCGGTGTCCAACTCTCTCTCTCTCTCGTTGTCTTTACTTCCCCAACTCACTCTGGAGCCAGGTACCCATTCTCGCCACCTGAGGAAAGTGCGCACGAGTATCGAACCTCCAGCCTCTCAGTTCGGACGGCAGCGCTCTAACCACTCGGCTATCCGCTTACTAATTATTTATTTACTTGCTCTCAAAATACTTTCTTTAGAAGAAGCAAATGAAGAATATAAAAGAAATAAAAGCATTAAACAAATTATAATATTTCTAATATTAATATCGTTTTGGGGAGGATTTTAGTTATATTCGAATCTACATGTTTCTCTTGATCATTCGTTCTTTGTGCTTCAGCAAAAGTACAATTATTTTGTTATATTGTTTTAGAAAAGATCCAGAAAGATCTTACATTTTCGTTAACTGTTTTCATGACCACGTCGACTAAATATTACATAGTTTCTGAAACATTCATATATTATGGACTAATAAAATCACGTACTCATATGTTTTTATCTACAATTGTGCAGGAATCTTACCTGATGAGAAGTACATGTTTCTCACCTGCAGATTTTGGAAGCGTCGCTGCACGAGCTGCCCGAGTTGTCTGGACTCGCTGATCCGCCATTCTTCGTCTTTTTCCACGTGTCGCAGGTGGTGAAGATCACTGGACACCGCCCTTGACACAGAGTCAACCCAAAGACATTTTTTTCAATAAACTCGTTACGACTCACTGACCACGTCTGACTAGCAGGCGGGAACAACTCGGTCGGTCGATCACTTATTTCGTCCACTTCAGTGCTCAGTTAAAACTTACGAACCTTCCAGTAATACCGACAGGCTTTAGCAACGACCCAATGATGTGAAGCGGTCGATGAAACTAAGGTTACATTTTTAATGAAGATGAAGTATAATAGTTATAAATATTCAAAAAAAATGTAGAGTTGGCGGGCATTTCCCGCGTGGTCAATGAGTTAAGACAACAAAGCCCGTTGTGTAATCAGTTTCCTGTGCTGTCAACGTAAAACTGCGACTCACTAATCAAGTGCCTGAGATAAAAAGTTCAAGTATTGTTTTGTAAACACAGACTGGACGAGACTAATGTGGGGTAAGATGTTAACATTGTACAACTGTTTGCCCATGTCTTGTTCTTGTTCTGTAGCTTAGAGCAGGTTTCTCACGAGTTCAAGTATGCGCTCTACAAGTTTGTTCATTTATTATTATTTATTATTATATTTCAGCTTTGTCAGGTCACATGACCAACAGAGGCCTGGGGCCAGTTGCACAACACGTTTCTAAAACTTAAAACTGTTCTAAAGAAGCAACATATCTTCTTAGCCATTTAAATGCAATGCAGAAAAGCATACAAAACATTGTACTGACAGGACGGACAGTCAGACTTAAACAACTTTATCTTACTTTAAGCACTTTTAGTTTTAAACATTCTAAAATTGTAGGGTGCACTTTAAACTCATTATCTAACTAGAGTTAAGGCCTAAAAGTGTTTAAATTTAGAAATGTGCTGTGCAAGTGGCCCCTGAACGACTGTGGTGACGTGGAGAGTGCAAAATAGATTTTAATAATAATAATATGTTTAGCGTATTTCCCCCGTACAAAGGTGACGTCACTGCGCTTTACAAAACCTCGAGGGCTGTAGGCAGTGAAGAGGAGGACAACACAGTCAGGCAAATATGCAAACACACAAACAAACAAACATGCAAACACACAAACAGGCAAACATGCAAACACACAGACAAACATGCAAACACACAGACGGGCAAACATGCAAACTCACAAACAGACAAACTTGCAAACACAATAACAGACAAACTTGCAAACACAATAACAGACAAACTTGCAAACACACACAGACAAACATGCAAACTCACAAACACACAAACTTGCAAACACACAAACAAACAAACTTGCAAACACACAAACAGACAAACTTGCAAACTCACAAACAGACAAACTCACAAACAAACTTGCAAACACACACAGACAAACATGCAAACTCACAAACAGACAAACTTGCAAACACACAAACAGACAAACTTGCAAACACACAGACAAACATGCAAACTCACAAACAGACAAACTTGCAAACACACACAGACAAACATGCAAACTCACAAACAGACAAACTTGCAAACACACAAACAAACAAACTTGCAAACACACAAACAGACAAACATGCAAACACACAAACAGACAAACATGCAAGCATACAACAGACAAACTTGCAAACACACAAACAGACAATAATGCAAACACACAAACAGACAAACTTGCAAACACACAGACAAACATGCAAAGTCACAAACAGACAAACTTGCAAACACACAAACAGACAAACTTTCAAAGTCACAAACAGACAAACTTACAAACAAACTTGCAAACACACAGACAAACATGCAAACTCACAAACAGACAAACTTGCAAACACACAAACAGACAAACATGCAAACACACAAACAGACAAACATGCACGCACACAACAGACAAACTTGCAAACACACAGACAAACATGCAAAGTCACAAACAGACAAACTTGCAAACACACAAACAGACAAACTTGCAAACTCACAAACAGACAAACTCACAAACAAACTTGCAAACACACACAGACAAACATGCAAACTCACAAACAGACAAACTTGCAAACACACAGACAAACATGCAAACTCACAAACAGGCAAACTTGCAAACTTACAAACAGACAAACGTGCAAACACACAAACAGACAAACATGCAAACACACAAACAGACAAACATGCAAGCACACAACAGACAAACTTGCAAACACACAAACATGCAAACAGACAAACAGACAAACATGCAAACACACAAACAGGCAAATATACAAACACACACACAGTAAAGATTGCCAGAAACATGACAGAAGGTTGTGATAGTAGCAGTGATATCTTCTGTCCGTCAGACTTGTAACAGGTCTCCTGATACATGTAGCAGGTGACATGGGATCTCACGCTGATCTTGTCATGACATGTCACATGTCACCTGACACTAGTAGCAGGCTTACATGTGATCTCACGCTGACCTTGTCATGACATGTCACATGTCCCCTGACACTAGTAACAGGCTTACATATGTAGTCTCACGCTGATCTTGTCATGACATGTCACATGTCACCTGACACTAGTAACAGGCTTACATGTAGTCTCACGCTGACCTTGCCATGACATGTCACGTCACCTGACACTAGTAGCAGGCTTACATGTAGTCTCACGCTGACCTTGTCATGACATGTCACATGTCACCTGACACTAGTAGCAGGCTTACATGTAGTCTCACGCTGACCTTGTCATGACATGTCACATGTCACCTGACACTAGTAGCAGGCTTACATGTAGTCTCACGCTGATCTTGTCATGACACAACCCACAGACCGAGCGACCTTCTGTAAACTAGTCACACCAGTGCCTCACAACATCTGTAGTCAATGTACTGTTGTCATAGCAACACGTAACACGGGAAATAACTCACCATACATCTGTTATCCAAAAAGCTATGAATGGTGGTTGTTTAACACCGTGTCAGCAGCAAGGACCATATCATGGCGGAACAAGAAAGAACATCGATAGAAAAAGAAGCCCGGAATTTAATAATAATAATAATAATAATAATAATGAAGTTACTTTGTATATCGTTTTTCCCACCATTAAAGGGAGGCTCAAAGCACTTTACTAAAAAGGAAAACAAACAAACATTATAATAATGGATGCTGATCTCAAAAACAGTAAGTTTCAGTGTTGTTATCATTATTTACACTCACTGCCTTCCCGCCAGCACCGGACTTTCCTTTGAAGTTGATCCAATGTCTTGAATTTCGAGTGTAGGCCAGTATAAAGAAATATTAGTCGGATTAATGAAGTTTAGGGCGACACAGCTGAGAAGAGAGCACAGTCCTGGCACTAGAGAAGTGAAGGCGACAGCAGTTCAGTGACACGCACGGATGTAGAATGACACGAACACATCTGTCAGCAGACGACATCGCTGAAGCGCATAGATCTAGAATCTAATCCACAGAACATGTAGCAACATATGCGGTTCATACATTAAAAATGAAAAACGGTATGGTCCACAATATTCCACAATGGTCCACAATGCCAGAAACAGTTAAAAGTGTCAGCGAGGGAGGCGCAGAATCCTGTTCAGTCAAAAATCAAAGCAAGATGGCAGAACGAACAGGAGACAGAAACCGTTAGTGGAAGAAAATGTCTGTTACAAAGAAACGAAAAACATTCCATTACGAAGGTAAACTGCACAGCAAACATCACAAATGAGAAGAAGAAACCAAAGCTCGACGTACATCCAAGGACGAGACAAAACGACTGAGAGCTCGTCCCCTCCAGCCAGTTAGGCGAAGGGACATCACTCTCGTTATTATCAGTTCTCGTCTGGGTTGTCCCCCTTCCGGCGGATGTAGACGTTTCGTGTCTCCTCAAGCTGTGACTCCCTTGTTGCTGTACCCGCTGTGACGATGGTATTTTTGACCGACTGGGTCAGTGAGTCGTCCCTTGACCGGCACCAGTCGTTGGGGTGATCACATGGATAGACGCAGCAGCTGACAGGTCCGCCTCTCTTGTCTATTTGGATGATGATGATGATGATGATGATGATGATGATGATGATGATGATATGATGTAAACATCTACAATGACAGACACGCGTGCACCTAGCGCAGATATCCATGCAATATCACACACACACACACACACACACATTGAGCGCTGGCACAAGGAACTCTGAGACCGTGCAGGTCTATTTATAACGCACTATTGACTCTCAACCGGCGTCCTGATCTCTTATTTCTCGAAAACTTAGTAACATCAGCATCGGCTACAGTCCAGTAAATGTTACACTATTCCGTGACATCAGCCAGTAGTCTGTCACACCGCATCAAATCAACACAAAATACATTAAAGTAAACACATACAGGTTGTAAGTTAAAAGCGCCTCCAAGTATTAGGGTTTCATGGTTGTGAAGCTTTTCTGACTTTTTTTTTCTTGCCAGCGTTTTTCATGACAGGAAAGGATTTCTTTACAACATAAAAGGGACCAGCAAAGATAAAAGATATTTATAGTCTAAAAAAAATACCCTCCGACCAAACACTTTTAAAACCATAGATAATCACACAGAGTAAAAACTTCACTTGTCGATTTTACGAGTTGTTTTAAATATCATCAACAAGTAGTATATTGGTAAGTAAAGTAAATAAACGATGACTTATGACATTAGAGAGTCTGAAATACATGAAATCACGACACGGATGTCACGGATGTATTCGTGACAGCCTCACTAGCAAGACTATTGAAGGCAATGACAATGTCATTCACGACAAAGAAATCCAGACTGGACAGTAGTAGTCCGTACCGTTTGGGTTAAACTTTTCTGAAATAAACGTACCCGGATAAACAAAGTCTCGGTAGTAGACGGTGATCCCGGGGTTCAGAAAACTAGCCCACCACCCAAACGTGCCCACCGTCATGATCATGTGATCCAGTGACGCAAGAGTCATCATGTCCACAGCAGGCGGTGATTTGGCCGGCAGCACAGTGACGTCACTTCTGGTTGCAAACTGTTCCAGGCACCACCTGACGTCATCCGAGGAGACAACGAAAGCCACGTCAACGAACCGTTTTCTGACGTAATCCATAGCGTGCAAAAGATATTCTACGGGAGCTGTATTATATCCCTTATATCTACCACTGACGTAGTCTCCCCTTCGTACGTGGATGCCTGTAAGCGTACGGTTGTAGTTCTGTCGGAGGCTGTCAACCACTTTCTGAGCCTGGGATACTATAGAGTCCTTGAACTTCATCGCTTCACGTATTTCCGCTTCGTGTTCAAAGAAGTATCGCCAAGACTGGAGGTAGGATCCAATTCTGTAATTCTTGTTTGGATCCAACTCGAAGAACCCTGGGAAAAATTTGCAACACGTGGACTCCCGCAAGTAGTTCTCATTGCACTGGCTTGAGTATTTGAGAGAATTCTCAATTATCGAAGTATTACGCAACACATCACGCAAAAGAGACAACCTGCCCATAATGACCGGTATCCTGTTTGTTTTCAGTGCAATCCCTAAAAGAGACGCATACTGAAACATCTGATTTCCCAGCCCGAAAATGGGGAATTTGCAGACCACCTTGTGCAGCAAAGCAACAGTTCTAGTGCTGTTTGTGACACGTGGTATAGTGCTGTTTGTGACAGGTAGTATAGTAGATGAGCTTCGGAATTCCCAGCCTCCAGCACATGAATTAGGCGGATAGGAGAGAGTTGTCGGCTGATAGGAATTTCTTTCACTTGTAGATGTATCTTCGGGGTTTTGTGACAAATGACTGATTATACTCCAGTTGCTGGAAGTTGTAGGGTGTATGGTGGTCGCATCAGTCGAAGAATCATGGTCATGGGCTTTTCCTTTAGACTGGGTTCTCTGGCTGCTCACAGGGCTAGCAAAGGAAGAGGGTGTGAACTCCACAACATAATGGCGTCTTCTAATCACCTCCCAGCCAACAACAGCAACAACGACGCAAAAGATTAAAACTGAAAAAAAATTTTTTTAACTCATCAGATGGGGAAGTTGCGATCATAAATATTATTTACCGGTCATATATAGTGTTTAATGGGAGCTAACTGGTCTCTGTCTATAACAACTAACATTTCATGTTTCCTTTATCCCTGTCTTTGACTTCTTCGCAGTAAATGTATGAGATCGCTATCTGCAACTTTCTCTTGATATTTTTCACTCAAACGACTGATACTACCTGAAATTATTATTGTTGTCGTTATGGCTGCTATTATTATTACAACGTGCTTTCTGACACAACTTACATCGTGCAGTCGAGAACACACGTTGTATAATATGAGCAATAAATAAATACCCTGCTGTGTAATGCTGGAGTAATGTCACACAACAAACATCCTTTTATTTCCTATACACCTGTAACGCAAACTATTCGCGATCTTACTTTAACTAAACAGTTGTCAAATATTAATAATTAAATACAGAAAATTTATGTAGCACAAAATAAAAATACATAAAAACTCACTCACTCACTCACACACACACACACACACACACACACACACTCACACACACACACTCTCACTCACTCACTCACACACACACACTCACTCACTCACTCACCCACACACACACACACACACACACTCACTCACTCACCCACACACACACACACACACATACACACACATACACACACACACACATTTGTTATAAAATCTCGCCTAATGTTCAACTGGAAACGAGATTTTTCCATTTTCTTGTGTAAATCTCTTTGTTTATTTGTACCCGTAGGTTTGTTTTAGTTACAAGTTGTTTTTGTTTCTCTTAAGCTTTCCTTTGTTATTGTTTTACTACCTGTAATTGCCTTGCTTTCTGTTGTTTGCAGACTTTACATGTAACGGTTACATTCCCCGCCAGATTTTACATCTGATTCTTTATCACTTTCTTTGTTTGTTTGTTTGTTTTGTTGTTGTTGTTTTTTTGTTCTTTTGCTCGTTCTGTTTTCTCGTCTCTGAAACTTAGCCTCACTTTAATCCTCGTCAATTCACTTATCTTTTACAGTTTTTGCTTGATGTACTTTCTGTGTAGCCTCTCTGCATTTCATCCTTGTAGTTGTCGTGTTTATATCAGCCACTTGTGTACAGTGACCTCTTTCCTCTACTTGACCCTATGATGGCGATGTGTTGTGACGACCTTCCCTGACATGGACCTCATGGACTTCACATTTCTACTGCACTGTTCCTATACTCTTCCCTCACATGGACCTCACAGACTTCATATTTCTACTGCACTGTTCCTATACTCTACCCTCACATGGACCTCACAGACGTCACGTGTTCTATCTTTGTGCCACGTCTGTCTTAAACACGAAACCAGCTCCTGTCAGTGCCAAGACTTTCATTGCCAGGCAGAGAAGTTCATCTTATGTTTATACAAACCACCACCCAACACCGCAAACAAATTGACTGACAACATGTTTTTGTCAGAATTTCCTGCTCTACTTGATCACTGCAACATATTTAGTGACATACCTGTGGTCCTATGTCAATCTCCATTTTGACGAAAAAAAACATCTGTATACCAAAAGGATCACGGACCTGCTCGATGTCTTCCAGTTCACCCAGTCAGTCACCGAGCCCACTCACGTAAAACCTCATCTCCTGGACTGGGTGGTGCACAGACCTGTTGTTTGTGTCATACACATGGTTACTGTCTCACATGTGCTCTCTTCACATCATTATTGTGTGTGGTTTGATCTCTCAACCAGTCGCCCAGCACTGACACAAGTGTTTCGCACTCTACGCCGTGTTCGTGACATGGACATGTCTATGTTTCGTGATGACTTGGGAACCGAACTATAGCCCTCTACCCCTCAACCTCTGCTGACAGGCTTACGGTCGTTCTCCGCTCCCTGCTGGAGGTCCATGGTCCTGCTGTGTGTACCCAAGTTGGCCACAACAAGCACGTGCCGTGGTACCCAGTATTCGCGGTGAGCTGCGGAGAGGTGAGAGGTTGTGGCGTAGGTCTGAGTTGACTGTCCATAAACACGTGCTAAACGCTGTCAAGCGTGCAATCATTCCCACTGTTTACTCGGCCATGACTGCATTCCTCCGTGTTTACATCAGTTCGTCGAGTAGGAGCCTATTTAGGACCTGCAACCACCTGCTGGGCCGCACAAACAAGCCACAGCTGCCCACAGTCATGACACCTCTTTACTCTCTGAGGCCTTCAGCGAGTTTTCGTCCATAAGATTCTTGATATCCGGGCTAAACTTGTTCCACTGCCTGCCCATCATTCAGCTCTTGCTAACCACGTCGACGATCTGGCAAGACCAAAGTGCTCCTTTGCTTTCTTTCAGCCAAAATCTCGGAAAGTGAGCATAGGACCATTATACTCCAGTCAAATCCCACAACTTGTCCACTGGACCCAGTTCCCACCCCACTACTGGTAGACTGTCTGGATGTCCTACTCCCCGCCCTCACAGAAATAGTAAATGATAGCTTGTCCTCTGGCATGTACGTTCAAAACAGCCTTAGTGATACCGCTGTTAAAAAAATCCTTGACATCACGTTTCTGCACGTTAAAGATGTGTCGACAATGAAAAGACATTTGAAGAATGCTTTCAGCCCAAGATTATAGAAACAAATCGAGCAATAAACTTTAGAGATTCTGTATAACAAGTATCTCATGAACCAGCCTGGTTCAAGGCCAGAACAACATGGCTGAAGTCGGGGTAGGATAATTATAGGGGACAGCGGTCAGTCAAAGGGAATCCTTTCTGTCCGTTTTTATGTCCTAACAGGCCACGATGATGGATGTGGGCGATTTAGGTCTTTGGACGGGGGATAGGTCTTAGCGATTTTAGAGTATAGCGCGGATGGTTGTAGTTTGGTTGTTTTTTTGTTGTTGTTGTTGTTTTTTAGTAACATCTTGATACTGTCAAGGCAGAGTAGATTTGTTTTGGGGGGTCACGTGGTCAGCTGGGTATATATTTTAGGGTAGATGTGTAGTCAGGGCCTTTCTCCTCAGTCGAGTAGGGACTACCGTCTCTGAGTGCCGTAGCAGCTGCAGGCAGTGTGTCTAATGAAGGCCCGTTCCCCGTGAACGCGACGCGCTATTTACTGGGACTTGCAGTCTGGAACCGGTGAAGTGTGAGGCCAGGGTCTCTGCTCTCGCAGACGACAAGGAGGGGATACCCGTAGGGATCGGTATCACCACACCACCATCCGTTGCCTGGGGCAACCGCTGGAGGTAGTGGCCAGCAGGATATCTCATCCGTGTTTCTTGAACTTCTTGGTCGTCCGGAGCCAGTGCCAGACCTGTCGCCTAGCAACTACTGTTCGTTGCCTGGGGTAACCGGTGTGAGCAGCAGTACAAGTGGGCTAGGGACAGTGTCAGAGGACCCACCTTCATCGTCGATGTCGTTATTGTCTGGGACAACTGTAAGCGACGAGAGGATCTTCGCCAGTGTGGACAGTGGGTGCTAGAGCCATTCACAGTTGTCCACGACGAGGAGGCAAACAGTCGGGGGACACTGCCTTACCCCCAGCTGTGTGTGACTTGAGCAGTGCATACGTCCTGGGGACTCGGGGTGAATCGGTTACCCTGACAGAGACTCATATCCAGAGCGAAGTTCTATTTTATATGTATGACCGTTTATAGGACCTCATTTACTGGCCAAGCTGTCATTCTACTTTTGTTTGTACCTGAAAATTACTGGCCTGATGACAGGTCGTTTCATTTAGCATAGGTATATGTTGGCCTGAGATCCAACCTAACTGTTGTTTCTTTAAGATGAATAATATTTGTATATTGTTCTACAACCGTGTTGTCGGTTGTTGTTGTGATTATCTGTGCACGCACGTGCGGACGTGCGAAATTCGAGTGAGAGGGTGCGGCAGGGTGAAAGTCGGAGAGAGGCGAGCCAGCAACGTGTCCCCTGTCCCCTCGGGCGGTTCAAGTCCCGACCCTTCTCCTCACAGGTTCGTCACAAAGTAGAGTTAGGGAGCTGCTTTCTAAATTCCTGCAACATTTGCTGGCAATTTGTCATACATTTATTTTCACTGTGGAATCGTTACTTGTGTGCATGTCCGCCTAATAACAAGTTAACGTCTCTCTGTATCTCCCGGTGAAATTGCCAGTACTTCATTGAAATTGTAGTTAAAAATAGCTTACCAAAATATCTTTGTTTACTCTTCATAACAGACAGACATGTTGACCAAGAATCTTCCTCACGAGTCTTTGTCTGCGTCATTCGGACGCGTCATTCTCAAGGAAAAATGACATCATAGAGAAGCCGCAACAAGAAGATGGGTGTCACGTGTCACGTGCTCAGAAATCCGCCTCTGCCTCTGTCGAAATTTCCATCGCGGGCTTTCGCGGGCACGAAGCCATTGAGTTAAATGTGACGCATGCGCATTATAGAGGGGAGATTTGTCAGCACGTGACACCGGCCTTGAATGCTGTTGAGTACGTGTGCACATTATGTGATGATGCGATGTACGTAGTGGACGTCGTCACTGCCATGTATGACGACACTCACAACAAATGACATCACGACATTGACACGCAAAGTGTTTGTTGACATTGTTGTGCGATGTGTTAGTAAACAAATGGACGGCAGCATCAAGAGAAAGACATTGATACGAGGCATTGGGGGTGGAGGGCAGTGCAGCGTGTAAAACAAGTAGTGAGAGACGGAGGGAGTGGAAATGGTGTGTTTGAGACAACTGCAAGAAATGTGGAGGAGTTAGAGGGCGCACCACCGTCAGACTGCAACTGTCATCGCGTGTTTGCCGCCCACAGACACGTGCAACTGCAGAATGTATAGCCGGTAATTGTGTCTGGCGTGAAGATGAGTGGTGTTGGGTATTTCTTTACCATCTACACAATTATTGAAAATGGACGGCATGGCACCAACTCCTAGGATCCACAGTTTCTAACGTTTGACAAGTGGTGTACACACTTTAGGACCTGTTGTGTCTACTTGGCATTAAGTTGCTTGTTTGTCCCGGGGCGGGGTGGGCACGAGCCAGGATAATAAGGCGATGTGTGGTTTTCTTCTGACAAGACATCAAAACATTTAAAGTAATACAATAGTGAGCAGTCTAATATACATAGAACTTGCCGTATACACATAGGGTGCAGCACATCTAAACGTTTAAAAAAGATTAGCGTTGTTATAAGTGGAAACAAGTTTCATCACGCGCTGAGTCTATCAATGACATCTTTAGTTTAGTAGGAAATAGAATAAGAAGCTTAGAAAACATTCAAACAGTTTTTAAAATCTTGATGACCATGACAAGTAGTTTGCGTGATGTAGAAGAATACTAGTAACTATTTTAACACATTGGCATTTGTCTTCGAGGTTAGACAAAAGTCCGCGTGCATCGAAATTTGTCAATATGGTAACAGATACAACGCATGTCATATCAGTTCACCCATAACATGTCATATCACACCACCCATAACATGTCATATCAGTTCAAACATAACATGTCATATCACTTCACCCATAACATGCCATATCACTTCACCCATAACATGCCATATCACTTCACCCATAACATGCCATATCACTTCACCCATAACATGTCATATCACATCACCCATAACATATCACTTCACCCATAACATGTCATATCACTTCACCCATAACATGCCATATCAGTTCGCCCTCAGATTTAAAACTGACATGCTTTCCCTTTCTCCCTCCATCTCCCCTCTTCCTTTCTCTCTGTCCCTTCTTTCTAGTCCCTCTATCCTCTCTCTCTCCTTCTCTCTTTCCTTCTCTCTCTCGTCTCCTCCCTACATCTACGTCGACTGTTTTTAGTGCACCGTTGACCTCTGTTTCCTGCCGTTGTATGTCGGCGCCAAATCATTTCCACCTGCTGACCCCTTCTACCTCTGACGGTTTCTGTAGTCTGTTGTTGGTGTGGGCCATCTTTCCCATGCTTATTGTATTATGGGCTTACACTTCATGGGTCATCCCTATGAGAAACGACCATTTGGCGATGAAAGAAAAGAATTATTCTTTACTTGCATATCGGCCAGAAACTAACTACGTGTTGGGAATACTGTCTGGAATATTAATCTGTAATATTAAGTGGGGGTAAGTGTTTTTCACGAAGTGTGCGACATGAAGATGACATTTGACAATCAACACTGTTCTGTTTGTTTACTCAGAGTCTCAAACTGCGCAAAGTGGATTTTCAGGCCCAAGTTGTGTCTCATCGTGGTTGTTGCTATGGTGATCATAGTTGTCATCATTGTGTCCAGTGATGTGGATTACAGGCAGGCAGTAAAATATGTTGGGAAACTCCTGATCAGCTCAGAAAGCAACAGCAAGTCAGCCAACTTCGTCAACAGAGAAAGAGGTCAAGTAGTGTCTTACTCCTTGTTTACTAAACACAATTATTTCATGAGCTGCTGCTCAATCCTTTCGACGCCTGAGATCATTAGAATTATGGCGGTTAAGTAGACAACACTCAAGTTCAGCTTATATTACTTTATAACAGATAAAGTAAATAAGTAAAACAATATTGTGTCAAGTTATGATGATGCATACTTTGGGTTCTGTCATTTTACATCCTTCTTTACATTCCTTTCCTTCATCTTTCGCTCCTTGCTGGTCCATGTAATCCAGGCTTGTATCCAGGCTACAACAGATGCAGATTAGGCTACATAAGCAGCTGTTCACAGCCACACCTGATCTTTTCTACTGCAAGTGTATAATTACCACTGCCAGACTTGCATCCTTGAACTGTGAACAGTTTTCATGCCGAAAATATTTCAGAAAAATACCGTTAGGTTCACTGCAAAGGTCAAAACGATGCTCTCCCTGTACTTGGTGGATGCTTTTGTGATGAGATTACACCAGCGGCTTTCAACTTGAGACAAGTTCATTGCTGAACTCATTACACAAGGAGTCTGGGTATCAACAAGGGTAACTACGTACCCAAGGTCTTTGATAAAACACTGTTGTGAAGAACACGTGGGGCACCGTGATACTATCTTTAGACTCCACCCTTTATTTGTTGTTTCAGTCGACGAGTCCGTTGCTGAACTGCTGAAGCAACGAGTCCGAGTGTTGATATGGGTCATGACGTCACCACAAACGTTACATAAGGCGCGTGCCGTTAAGAAGACCTGGGGCACCAAGTGTGACCTCTTGCTGTTCTTCAGTTCAGCCAACAACACGGAAATTCCCACCATAGGGCTAGACGTCCAGGAAGGGAGAGAGCATTTGTTTGACAAGACGACTAAGGCGTTTGACTATATCTATCAGAACTATTTTCAATTAGCGGACTGGTTTATGAAGGTAGGTATTTCTCAGAGTTTTCACATATCACAGCTGATCTTAATATCGAACTTTATTTGAGAAAACTCAGGGGCCAGTTGCACAACACATTTCTAATTTTAAACACTTTTAGGCCTTCACTCTATTTAGATAATTAGTTTAAAGTACACACCACAATTTTATAATTTTTGAAGAGAAAACTCTTTTTAGTAAAATAAAGTTGTTTAAGTCTGACTTTCCGTCCTGTCAGTACAACTTTTTGTGTGTTCTTCTGCAATGTATCAAAATGGCAAAGAAGAGATTTTGCTGTTTTAGAACAGTTTTAAGGTTTAGAAACGTGTTGTGCAACTGGCCCCAGAAGTGTAATTGTGTTTTCTTTTCTTGTGTTGTAAAGGACCGTGAGTCTACACACGCACATTCATGCTGGCGCTCACGAGTCTGTGCTCACCAGGCGTTTCACCAGTGAGCACAAGCTCACGAGTCTTATGCTCAAAAGACTTACACATAGACACAATGACGCTAGACTTACACTTTCCTGTTACACACACTAGTAGCTAGGGGACTCACACTCAGCAGTAGCTAGTAGTCTGACACTCACTATAGTAGCTAGTAAACTGACACTCACTAGTAGCTAGCAGTTTTACTAGTAACTAGTAATCTCACATTCACTAGCAGCTAGGAGGCTTCCACTCAGTAGTAGCTAGTAGTCTCACACTCACTATAGTAGCTAGAAGGCTCACATTCACTAGTAGCTAGTAATCTTACACTAACTAGTAGCTAGAAGGCTCACACTCACTAGTAGCTAGTAGTCTCACATTCACTAGTAACTAGTAGTCTGACGCTCACTATAGTAGCTAGGAGGCTTACACTCACTAGAAGGTAGGAGGCTTACACTCACTAGTAGCTAGGAGGCTCACACTCACTAGTAGCTATATAGGAGGCTCGCACTCACTAGTAGCTAGGAGGCTCACACTCACTAGTAGCTAGGTGACTCACACTCAGTAGTAGGTAGGAGGCTCACACTCACTAGTATCTAGGAGGCTCACACTCACTAGTAGCTAGTAGTCTTACACTCACTAGTAGCTAGGTGGCTCACACTCACTAGTAGCTAGTAGTCTCACACTCACTTGTAGGTAATAGTCTCACACTCACTAGTAGCTAGTAGCCTCACACTCACTAGTAGCTAGGAGTCTTACACTCACTAGTAGCTAGTAGTCTTACACTCACTAGTAGCTAGGAGTCTCACACTCACTATTAGGTAGGAGGCTTACACTCACTAGTAGCTAGGAGGCTCACACTCACTAGTAGCTAGGAGGCTCACACTCCCCTCTTGCAGCAAGAGACATGGCAGTGGTTCAAGCCCATCTGTCGAGCAATCCTCTGTGCGCCAAGAATAGCTTAGGGTTTCAAACAAGGACACATACTTTAGTGGACTTATTTTCAGATGGAAGTCTTGGTTTGCCCAGACCATAACCTCTCCTACCTACAAGCCTTTACACCCTCGCTGAGACATGACTGGCAGCAACTGATCTCAAGTAACTCCACTCGGGCTGTGTAAGGGAGGCGGAGGAGGAGCGGATTGTCTTCTCTTTGATACTGATGCTATTGGGGTTATTCCCCCACTTTAATGCAGCATCAGTCTTCAGAAACCTGATCGTCCGAAAGCGCCTGATATATATATATATATATAGTCGTATTCACATCTACACTACGGAGCACTACAGTGTATGACAGTGTGTAGGACAGCTTGTCCGTGTACTCTCGTCATGTCAGACATGTGTCTTTTCCTCCCACCTGGCTATGTGACCCCAACACCCGTGATGTCCACCTGTCTATTCATCACTTAACTCCTCTTACATATTTTATGTAATTTAGTTACTTAGTGGTTGATTTCATTAATGTCATGTAACAACACACGTGTTGCGACTTGACGTGAATCAGATAATAACAGCGGATTGTCGTCTGTCCTTCATGTCGACTGTCATGTTTGGTTGGTATTCACTACTCATATAGTTTGTTAACTTGTACTCTCTCTCTCTCTCTCTCTCACACACACACACACACTAATATACGTGTGCGTGTGTGTGTGTGTGTGTGTGTGTGTGTGTGTGTGTGTGTGTGTGTGTGTGTGTGTGTGTGTGTAAGCAGGAGAATATGAATGTGTTTGTGCGAGTGTGTATGTGTAAAAATTCCAAATAAAATCTATTTCTTTGCAAATGTTGCAGCAGCAGTTAGTAAAATTGTCACAAGTTGGGAAGACACTACATACTGTACCATGCAGTATATCATTGCTACATGATTAACAAATATTTGTTTAATAAACAAATTCAAGGGAAATCAATCCGTATTTACCTTTAAAAAAAATCTGTTTTTCTCATCGACCACATCAGCAAGAAGTATATAATGTACTTTTGATCACGTGACAGAGTAGACTATTTCAGGCTGATGACGACACGTTTGTGGTGGTGGAAAATTTACGTCACTTCCTGTATGACAAGAACGCTAGCGAGCCGTTATTAACCGGTTGTCGTTTTGACCAGCGTCATCTCAAAATGGTAAATCTGTGTATTTCTGTCTTGCTTAGGTCTCTTGTTTACTTCTACCCTTAAATAAGCCGCTTCAGAATCTACACATAGTGTGTGTGTGTGTGTGTGTGTGTGTGTGTGTGTGTGTGTGTGTGTGTGTGTGTGTGTGTGTGTGTGTGTGTGTGTGTGTGTGTGTGTGGCTTTGCTCGCGCACCTTGACAGAGAGAGATGGTGATAGTGAATTTTCCAATATCCGGTGCAAGTCTCATGGATAAAACATAACGAAATAAGACAAAAGAAAAAAAGGAGGGTAAACTAAACCGATTATCTCCCTTAGTTTGTTTGAGTAACGAGTATTGTTACAGACGGCGACCAATACTAGACTCGGCCGTCAAACAGCTTAGTCATCCTTTCGTCTCTGTCTCAACATCTAGCACACGTGTGACCAAGTCAAACTGAAGATTTCGCTGGAATGCTTGTCTTTAATTCAGAGTTTTGTGAGCGGCGGTGCCGGGTATGTACTGAGCAGAGAAGCCCTCAGACGCTATGGGACCAGACGACACAACCCACCCGACTGCATCAACAAGACGAGCTTCGAGGACGTGGAAATGTCGCGCTGCCTACAGCGACTGGGTGTCAGCCTCCTTAACTCCACGGACGACAAACGGCGCAACACCTTCCTCAGCAGTAACCCGGAGAGACACGTGGTAAGAGGCTGCCTGTAGACTACAGTCGCTCTCACTGTAGAATGATTATCACAGATATCCAAATGTACAGTGATGAGGGTTTGGCGATAGGAACTAACTGAATAAAAGAAATGTCTATCAGACACAATAAAAGAAATGTTTTAAGACATATTCACATTCCAGAACACGTGTGTCTTAAGCAAAACTGTTTTCAATGTTGCAGGGCACCGACCCCATTAGCGAACACATTATCAGTTTCCACTACGTCACACCTCAAAAGATGTCGCTACTCTACTACTTCATCTACCACTTCCGGCCTTTTGGCATCACCTATGAGTACGGCGAGTCCGCAGACCCAAAGATATGAGCTAGGTTTTTCTTTAATTAAGATCCACCTATTTGTGGCTTTAACATTTCTACAGACTCAGGGATGTAGAGGCCAGACAGTGGCACTGTAAAGTCTCAGGGTGACAAGTTCATCAGACTTTATATCGCTGTGTCATTCACGGACCGATGTGTTACATGCTGTCTACGGGACTTTACACTGGCAGCTCTCTTTTTTATCTTGTTATATATAATTATATTTAGGTATATTTATTCCTGTGGTCACGTGATTAACGTGCCAAGTGTTTTAAAGCGAGGGATAAGATGTTAACAATTATTTATGGTTATTGTGTATAAAGTATCCCCATTCGTCTTACAAATACATCCGATTTATCTACCACCCCTTCACCACCACAAACACCTGCTCACAACGCCCTGAGCATCCGGCAGTACCTGGCTGACAAGAACATCGCAGGCCTGGAACAACCTCCTTAGTCACTGGCTCTTGCTTCATGTGACTTCTTTCTTGTCCTCGAGCTCAAGGGGGTCATCAAGGGACCCGTGTTGAAGACGTGGAGGCATCAAGATGCCCAGACAGACGGACTGAGGGGCGTCACAGAAGATTCTTTCCAGCAGTGCATTGAATCATGGGCCAGAAGGATGGAAAAGTGCATTAGAGGAGATTACTTTGAAAGGGAAACCATGTTGTTTGTTGTTTGGATTTGAAATAAATTATTTATGACTGCAGTCCTGTTACTTTTCATACACACATCGTACAACAATAGTACACAGTGACCAACCTTCTGTGTCACAAATATAATGCTTGATTTTAGCACACTTTTTATATTTTGAGTGAGTACCCTATCTTCCAAAAGGGGTATGCGATGTAGATTAGAATAAGTGCCTTTTATCTCTTTATCTTTGTCATTATAAACGTTTGTCTATGTAATATTTAAACTGATAAAATTGTAGCCGGACTGACGACGGCAATACAAGGCTGAACACACGAGCTGTTACTGGTACTTCTGCGGCCCTAGCGCCAAAATCAGTCTGTTCCTCTTTGATGTTCCAGGGAAGAGGACGGAAGTTACCAAGGAGAATTTCCACTAAAATTCTGACTATCGTTAGTCTAGTGTCATATCTATAATCTATACCTCGCGTTGTGTTCTTTTTTCCGTCTACTACACACCCGCACTCAGCAGACCTTGGAGTCCACAGAAGACCTGCTTTTCTCTCAATCAAAAGTGTTTTCTGGGGTGCGTCGTTCTGTCCACGGACCTTCTTTGTGTTTACCTGCTGTTGTGACAAAAGGGACTACACAAACTTCATTCATTCAGTGATACTCATATACGACACATGGACTCGCCTACATCAGGCTATCACTCGTTCAAAGACGCTTACACAAGTAGGTACACTTAAAGACAGGTTTATTTACAAAGTTTATACTTAATCCTAATGCAATCCCTATCTAAACCTATCTACCCTACTATACTAATCCTAGCACCTAAGTCTTGGGATGGGGATGAAGGTACTATGGTAGTAGAGGATGCTTTTAGCATTTCGCCTACAGTACCATCTAAGCCAGCCGCCTTGCCACTTTGTAGGTGCCTCAGTGCCTCACTAATTTCTGCCTCTGTGATCTGTTCATTTAGGGGCTCAGTATCTTGTTGAGTACTACTATTATTATTCCTGTGAACACAGGTGTCATTTAGCTTAGCCCCCTCTACTCATCCCTCATTCAAAACTGATTTGAAATGATTTACCCACTCCTCCTCCCTAACTTCTCCCAGTACAAATTGTCTCCTCCTGCCTTTCCTTATTGTTTCCCAAAAAAAAACTTGGGATTACAGGTAGCCTTCTCTAGAGATTTAGTTTTTGTGTCAATAAAGATCTGTTCCTTCACTTTCAGTAAATGCTTATAGGATTTTCTTTCTTTACAGTATGCTAGTCTTCTTTCCTCTGTTTTCTTTTTCTTCTACACTCTCAAAATCTTCTTTATCAGCCTTTTCTTCAGCTTACATTCCTCGCCAAACCACTCACTACAATGAGCTTTTCTTATTCTAGTCGTACCACTTATATTCCTAGTCATGCAATCTGCAGTCCTCCTTAAGGCTTCATTGAATTTTATAATAGCTACATCAATACTAGTTGTAACTGCATTATATGCCTCATTGAGGCAGTCTTTAAATGAATCAGATATAATACTGCTTTGGAACTTAGCCGCCTTTTCCCCATCCCATACAATCGTTTTAGTTTCTTCTATTTCTTTGATACATATTTCTGATTCTTTTACTAGAAGTTTAAATTGTAATGGCATGTGGGGGGACTCTTCTTCTTATTATTATTCCTTTTCGCCCCCATTGGAGCATAGGGCCGCAACTACACCAGGCCAGCGAACCCGGTTCTGGGCCTCTCTCCCCAGTTGGGTCCATGTCATTCCAGCTGCCTCCACCTCGCCGTGGACCGATCTTCTCCACGTCTGTCTGGGTCTCCCAACCCTGCGCCTCCCCTGTGGGTTCCAGTCCAGAGCTTGTCGTGTTAGATTTTCGGCCGGCTTTCGCAGGGTGTGGCCGATCCAGCCCCACTTTCGCTTCTTGATGTCTTGGCTGACAGGTTTCTGGTTGGCTCTCTCCCACAGGTCTGCATTGGAGATTCTCTCGGGCCATCTGATGTTGAACATGTGGCGCAGACATCTGTTGATGAATGTTTGAATCGTGTTGGTGATGTTGTTTGTTACACGCCATGTCTCAGACCCATATAGAAGGACAGAGTTTACATTCGTATGAAAGATGCGAACGTTGGTGTGCTGAGATAATGCTTTGGAATTCCAGATGGGTCGCAGGATGTGGAATGCTTGCCTGGCTTTATTTATTCTGCTTCTTACATCTTCATCTGCACCTCCATCCTTGGTGACTATGTTGCCTAGGTAGGTGAAGTAGTTAGTCTCTGTAATACATTTCCCATGTAGTTGAAGTAGGACTTCTTGCTTGTTGTTGATCCGCATTACCTCTGTCTTCTTGATGTTGATTGTCAGGCCAGTTGTCGCTGCTCCTTCTGAGAGCCGGGGGGGGGACTCAATTCTATCCCCAATGATCAGATCTGTAATCCTGTACGCGACATCCTGAGATGCAATACAGTAATCTATTACACTGTTACCTTGTTCTGCTATAAAGGTAAAGGAGCCAGATTGTTCTTTGTTACATGAACCATTTAGGATACAAAGGTCAAATCACACACATGCATCCAATAGCATTTTGCCGAAACCATTCAGTTCCATATCCTCCGAAACCCTGCCATGGTACAGAATGTTGTCCACACACTCACCCCTCTTACTAGGTGTGTCACCCATACATTCCATTATTCTAACATCACCACTTATTTGCATATTAGATGTCCTCGCATTCATATCCCCACACAACACAATGTGTGGATTGTCAAAGGACACCATCAAGTCCGCCAAGCATTACTCAATCTCTTGGATATGGCTTTCAGTTCCACTCGTTTGGTAATAGGCAGATCCTACTGGAGGCACATATGCACATATAATAATCACATCTTGTAAGTCTCCATACCACGAGTTACGCATCATGAATACCAACATGTGATCGTAGGATACTTCTACAGCTTGGAGCATCTCTCTGAGCTCTTTCTTTATTAAAGTAATCAGACCACCAGATCTACGGCCATGATGTGAGAGCTTGATTGCTGGTGAGATGTACGTGTCGAACTGTGGCCACATAGCTGTCATTTGATTGGCACATTCTACGAATGTCTCTACTAAACACACAATGTCAAACTCCTGCACGTACCTGATAAAGTCCGCATCACCCATCTTACTCTGTACTCCGTCAATATTCCAGCACAGGATTTTGAGTTGATTAGACGACAAGACATTCATTCTTCTACCTACTACAGTACTACCACTTGACTCATCTACATTCAGAGCAATCCCCATTTTTCTATTCCTTGCCCTGTTTTCCCCAACACCGTGGGCCTGGTCGTCCCATCATCGACTGCTTCTTGTTGTCTCTGAGCGAGCAGTGCTCGCCCCCTCCCTGTCCTTTCTTTACCACGGATCACACTAGCCCGCCTACCCAACTGGGTTACCGACATAGTAGTGGTGCGGTCTTAGGTACTTAGCCGTGGTTGTCTGTGTGTAGACGGTGGGGAGGTAGGGGTGTAGAGGGGGTCCTGTTGTTCCCGGTGCTCCGCTGTTGCTGTGAAGGAGGGGTCGTGATCGGGAAACTGTAGTCACTGTTGTCTGTACTGTTGTAGAGGTAAGGATGTAGGGGAGCTGCTTGCTGGTCATAGATACTCAGCTGATGCTGTTGATGCCGATACTGTTGTTGCTGCATCGTTGTAGGAGATAAGGCCTCTCTTGAGATGGATGTTGGCCTTGTTGTTTCACTATCATAGGCCTACTAGACCCGGCGTTGCCATGGCCTGTTCTATGCGCTCTTGCTATGTCATCAGGTGTCCATTTCTTAGGGCCTTCTACCCTAGTCAATGTCTCTGCCACTAGGTGAGCACAGGTATCTAAGTTTTCAGGGCCTTAAATGCGTACATTGTCTCTGTGTGAGGATTCCTCCAGTCTCTCATTTTGCAGTTTTAGGGCCTCAACTTCTCTTTTAATCATTTCAACAACACTATTTACACTTTGGAGTGCTTCCTCCTTGATCTTGTTGGCGTGGGATAGCTTGGTAGTGGTAACACACAGTTCTTCAACAGAGCAGGACATCTTCAGGTTTTCTTTTTCGAGACTATCACCGCGGGCGCTGATTTCATGACATTTATTTGTAAGATGACACACATCTTCTCTTATTGTCCTGAAATCTGTGCTTATTTTTACTAAACAGTGATGAGAACTTATCGTTCTGTTGCCGTACCATCTCTAATAGGGTCTTCGTGTTGCCTATCATGATACTGTCCAGGGAAACCGGTGTCTGCAAACCTTGTGACAGTCGAGGTCAAAGTTCATGTTCGCTTCGTTCGCTGGTGCTTGTTGTGTCATCATTGCTTCGGGGGTCAGGATTGCTCTCGATGTCACCGCACCGCAGGAGAAGCAGAATCACAGACACAATTAAGGTGGTTTGCAGTTTGGTGTGTATTATAATCTTTGTGCACCTTAAGGAGCGTGCGGCGTGCTCGCGTCTAGTCATGAAAGACAGGAATGTACTCACAAACAGTCCACATGACATACGAAAACGAAGATGCTGTGCTCCTTGAATCTAAAGAATACATGCTACTAGGTGTTATGAACATGTGTTATCACCCATGAACGTCGAAGTAACGAGGTTGTCGCCCTTGATTGAATAGCGATTATGACCCCTGGTTTGAATGTTGATAGGGGGCGTTGTTTAGAAATTGGAAGAAGAAGCAGACGTGAGAGTCTGGGAGAAAGAGGAATTTGGTACAGAGGTTGGAATTAATAGTACTGTGTGGATTAATATTAACTGTGTGAAGAAATAGCAACTGTGTGGATAAATAGTAACTGTGTGGATACATATTAACGGTGTGAAGAAATATTAACTGTGTGGAGAAAGAGTAACTGTGTGGAGAAATATTAACTGTGTGGTTCCTCGATTTATTAACTTTCTCAACTGCTGTGTGATCTCTTGAGAAGATCGTAGAACTGTGTGGAGAAATATTAACTGTGTGGTTCCTCGATTTATTAATTTTCTCAACTGCTGTGTGATCTGTTGAGAAGATCGTAGAACTGTGTGGATTTACCTACTGTGGAATTTTTATTGACTTGGTCATTTGTCTGCCGTTAGACTGTCGGAGTTATTTGGTGAATGTAGGCTGTCCGTATGATCAACGCCAGAGAGCAAGACTGAAAGAGGGGAACTGTTTGCCGTGTCGACCCTTCCCCCCCCCCCCCAACAACAGAAGAAGAGAGAACTTGAAGGACTTTAATATAAACTGCTTAGATATATTTGTTTCGGTGCAAACTCAGTGTAGAATATTTGTGCTGAACTTTTCTGTTGTTATTTAGTAAAGTATATATTTACGTTCACCCGATTAATAGAAACGTTCGAGCCCATGTACAGGTCTTTGTATTTTGTTGTGTGAAAGGACACGTGAAGAAGGCTGTGAGGTCAGTGTGTGTTGTGTGTGACCTGTCCACACTTTCCGTGCGTTCCTGACATTGGTGACCCCGACGTGATCTGTCGTGGGTTTGTTTCGTTCGGTACAGAGTCGGGTGAAAGTGGGTCTTCGATTCAGTGTTTGTGATTCCCCTGGCTCTGTTTCTACTTTGCCTCTCGTCTTTATTTTCCAAGCTCACTATTCTGTGTGAAAGTGTATGCAGAAACCGAAAGTGAGAGTGGATGTTCTCTATCCTGTAGTTATCTGTCTTGTTTTATTTTTATAAAAAAAAAAATAATTCTGGGCCTTGCGTGTTCACTTATTATGTGAAGTCATTGGATGTTTGAATAAGTTGTCGCCCTTGGATTATTTTGATGTACTCGTACGGTACTTTAGGATTGTTAATAGATCTAGAAATCTGAGTGACTAGTTTTGAACAAGTTAAGACTGATATTGATGTTATTTTGTAACCCAGTTGCATTCCTTGAAGATAATTTTTTTTGCCTGATTGATGTTGACATGCCAGTAGCTTAGACTTATTGCAATTCTGGTTGTATTTTCTGCCTTATTAGAAGCTTAGATAGTAGGGTGCTCCCTTTTTGTAAACACACTAGAGTAATTGTGTTGGAGAGGTGTTAACCATGGCTGAATCCGTTAGGGAGGTAGCCGACTTTATGAAAGAAGGACAACTGTTGGGATTGAAAGAAGAAGCCCTTACAAAGTATGTATTTCAGTGCATTGAAAGGCAGGACAGATATACAGAAAGATTAGCCAGAGAGAAAGAACCAGAAAGATTAGCCAGAGAGAAAGAAGCAGAAAGATTAGACAAAGAGAGAGAAGCAGATAGATTAGAAAAAGAAGCTGAAAGGGCCGCAAGAGAAAGAGAGGCCGAGCGTCAGTTCGAATTAGAGAAACTACGTTTAGAGAGAGAGACCGATTCCAGCGCGACGAGGAGTAATGGGAACCAAACCCCAAAAGGACTCACACATAAACTCCCCGCCTTCAAAGAGGACGAAGATGATATCAACGCATTTTTGAATCGATTTGAGGCTCAGGCGCAGTCCCTTAAATGGACCAGAGATATCTGGCCATTACAAATCGCCACTTCTTTTCACGGAGAAGCCCTCCAGCTATATGATAACCTATGTGTTCAGGGCCCCGTGGATTATGATGTGCTCAAAAGAGAACTATTACTCAAGTTTCAGTGCACAGCCGAAGGATACAGAGAAAAATTTAGATCGGTGAAACCCCAATCTCAAGAGTCAATGCATTCTTTTCAAGCCCGACTAATCGGATTGTTCAACAGGTGGATCGACTTATCCAAAGTCCAAAAAACTTATGAAGGATTGCATGATCTGCTAGTCAGAGAACAAATACTGCAAAGTGTATCTAGAGATTTAGCCGTATTTCTGAGAGAAAGAGATTTTCAGAACGCTAATGAAATGATTGACAGTGCTGAACGTTATCGCCAAGCACACCCCCAGAAATCTCCGGCAAGACGAACAGAAACTATCATGTTCGCAAATGTGGGACAAGCCACTCCTCCTTCCTCACCGCCAGCTCGCCCAAAGCAGGACAGACACCAATTTACTTCTCCTCGATCTTCAAGACAACGAAATACTCCTCCCTACAGAAGGAATGAATCATGGAGGACTCCACCCCACTCCCCACCAATAAGAACAGTTCCGAAGGAAGCACCAACGACCATATATGATCGAAACAGCCCTTGTCATCCTGATCGTTGGAAACCACCACGACGTTGCTTCAACTGTGGAGGACTTGGACATATAGCCAAGGTTTGTCCAAGCTATAGACCCCAAGTTAACACAAATGGAAATTGGAAAAATGAGAGCAACCCAACCCCAGCCAATGTTGCTATTATGTGTTCAATCACCGATGAGAAGGAGCTGGGTAAGATACATCTGTATCCAGGACGGATTAGGGGACAGCAAGTTAAGGTGCTACGCGACTCAGGTGCAACCATCTCCGGTATACGAGCCTCCTTGGTTCAACCTCAAGACCGACTGAACGGGAAACAATCTTGTATTACCTTTGGTGGAAACGTTGAAACCTTCCCTCTAGCACGTGTTCCAGTAGAGACACCTTTCTTCAATGGAGACCTGAAATGTTGTGTCATCGAAAATCCAGTTGTCGATCTAATCATTGGAAACACGAGAGGTACAAAACGGGTGGTATTTGATGTACAAGAGAAAGAGTCAGAACCAACAGCAGCGGTTACCACACGCGCGCAATTCCAACGCCAGATGCAGGGACCTCAACCCATAACAGAAAACTTCAGCACAAATATTCTACACTGAGTTTGCACCGAAACAAATATATCTAAGCAGTTTATATTAAAGTCCTTCAAGTTCTCTCTTCTTCTGTTGTTGGGGGGGGGGGGAAAGGAGTCGACACGGCAAACAGTTCCATTCTTTCAGTCTTGCTCTCTGGCGTTGATCATACGGACAGCCTACATTCACCAAATAACTCCGACAGTCTTAACGGCAGACAAATGATCAAGTCAATAAAAATTCCACAGTAGGTAAATCCACACAGTTCTACGATCTTCTCAAGAGATCACACAGCAGTTGAGAAAATTAGTAAATCGAGGAACAACACAGTTAATATTTCTCCACACAGTTCTACGATCTTCTCAAGAGATCACACAGCAGTTGAGAAAATTAGTAAATCGAGGAACCACACAGTTAATATTTCTCCACACAGTTACTCTTTCTCCATACAGTTAATATTTCTTCACACCGTTAATATGTATCCACACAGTTACTATTTATCCACACAGTTGCTATTTCTTCACACAGTTAATATTAATCCACACAGTACTATTAATTCCAACCTCTGTACCAAATTCCTCTTTCTCCCAGACTCTCACGTCTGCTTCTTCTTCCAATTTCTAAACAACGCCCCCTATCAACATTCAAACCAGGGGTCATAATCGCTATTCAATCAAGGGCGACAACCTCGTTACTTCGACGTTCATGGGTGATAACACATGTTCATAACACTAGGGGACTTCAACATTGACCTCCTGAAACCGAATAAACAATGGATCGAAAAGATTACTCTATCAAACCTCACCCAACTAGTAACCACCCCAACAAGAGTGACTATCACCTCACTAACACTCATTGACCACATCTACGTCAGCAACCAACGCAACATCCTAGAAGTCTGTGTGCCCCCGACAGGCTGTAGCGACCACTTCCCTGTCTGCCTGACGTGGTGCAAAAACGGAACCAAAATTCCCAGAAGTTCACACAAAACTATCACATATCGCTCCTTCAAAAACTTTGTGGAATCTAAATTTCTAGCTGATCTGTACAACTCCCCCCTAAACAAAATATATGATATTACTGACCCAGAGGATGCAATCACCTACTGGCACAACAACTTTCTACTAATATACAATAAACATGTACCGCTGCGAACCAAACGTGTTAAACACAACATTAAGCCCCCTTGGTTCGACTCGGAACTCCAGACGGCTATTAATGTCAGAGACAGCCTTACAAAGAGAGGCCAAGAAACAGAGTTCAAAAAACAACGAAACGTTGTCACCGCTATGAAACGAAGCGAGATGAAAAACTACTTCAGCAAACTCATAGAATGCAAGAAGAACACTAACTGACCTGGAAAGCCATCAATCAATTAACGAACAAGTCTAGACAAACCTGTCCCACAATTACAATACCCCCTAACGAACTGAACGCTCATTTTGCAGGAATTGCTACTAGGGTAGTTTCAAACGACAAGTCACAAGAAAGCAAACTAGACAGATTACAAAGCTTCTGTAACTCTAAACAAATTAATACCTCTCTTTGCATTCCCCCGATGAGTGTATTGGAAGTATATCAAGCACTTACCCAACTCAAAGATATTAACACCAGAGGGCCTGACAACATCGACAATAAAATTCTAAAGCTCTCAGCACCGGCCATTGCTGAAACTCTGACCTACCTGTATAACCTCTGTATTGATAAATCTTATTTTCCAACACACCTTAAACAAGCAAAAGTAATCCCTATACACAAATCAGGTGATACAGAAGACCCTTCAAAATAACCCCCAATCTCAATCCCATCACCTCTCTCAAAACCCCTAGAAAAACACATCCAAGAGCACCTTACAAGAAGACCTTATAAGGCATGAGCTTCTCCACCCGAACCAATCTGGCTTTAGGCCCCGTCACTCTTGTCACACAGCACTAACATCCATGGTGGAACAATGGCTAAATAACATTAACGACAATCATTTTTCTGCTGCTTTATTTGTTGACTTTGCCAAAGCCTTTGATGTTATAGATCACAACCTGCTCATCAGAAAACTTGATTTGTACAAACTAAGTACCGGGAGCACCAAACTCCTTACCTCCAGGCTACAAGGAAGCGTGCGGCAACTGTACATAAAATAGTCCGTGTAATCTCTCTACCGGCAGCTGTGATAAAGAATGTGCTGCAGGATACAAGCTACCCAAGTGTAAAGTATGGTCCCAACTGTAGCAGCACGTGCGGCAACTGCTCTGACTTGCCCTTATGGTAGGGATAAGGCGCTATACAAGGGAACTTTATTATTATTAGTAGTAGTACAGGTATTTGTGGTCAGCCTCAACAATCACTTACTGTTGTTTGAAAAAAGTCCACTTGTTGGCTATTAAGCAGTACAGACAACTGTGGTCATCCTTAACGGACATGACTGTTGTGTTAGAGAAGTCTCCTTGTTAATCATTACTGCGCTTCACTGAGCTCTTCTTCAGCGTTTCCATGATGTCTACAACAAGACTCCGTGCTGCTCTTCTATCAGAACAAAGTGTTGAAGAGGTCGCAAGCAGGTCCTTAACCTTTCTGTAGACTTCTAGACTGGGTTGAGCTCATCCCCTCTTTATATGAGACCACAACCCAGATTCTTGGTCAGGAATGTATGGGCGTTAAATGATGATCAGTCTTTGTCAGGTAGAGCTGCTCTAACATCAATATTTAGGGTATGAGTTTGTTCCTTTACCCTTCACCTTTCACACTTTTTGTCCCAGATACTGACCTAATATATCTGAATGGTTTTCAATCGGATTACAAAAAGTAACAGTCAAGACTTAAATATGACATTTTAAGGATAGTAAATAGGGTTTACAGTTGTTAAAAGTGTGTGTGTGTGTGTGTGTGTGTGTGTGTGTGTGTTGGTGGGGATGTATTTTGTTGTGACAAAGTAATAGATCAATCTGTTTATTTCTCTTGACTGTTTTTACTTATTCTGTACAATGGAATTAGGCCATAAAAACTCTGTTTTCTTTCCATTAGGCTCATGATGTTGTAGTGTATAATATAGCGGACACATAAACAACAACAACAGGCTAAGGACAGACAAAAGTTATGTCAGACAAATCAGTAACAAAGCATTGTGCTTGTTTCGAATCTCAGTTGTTTGATTCTCCATCAGCAAGTAGCCTTATGACATCACCTCCCAACACTAGCAGAGCACAAGGTGAAGATCACTCTCAACATCAGTGAGTCATCGTCATCAGTTTGACAGTGTGGTCTGTGTCTATCAGCTATACACAGGAATAGGCAAAGCTCACAGAGTCCAAGACTTGCTTGTACTGTATAAGTGACTGGATAACATTCCATTTTGAAATGTTTTGAGCAAATTCTTGAGTACAGTGTGGGGACGAAGTTCGCACGGTACGTTTGAACAAAGCAGAGACCCGTATATACACATATACACATATATTATATACACATATATACACATATATACACATGTATTATATACACATATACACATATATTATAAACACATCTCTGAACAAAGTGAATCCACTGGCGGTTGCTGACATTATCTGTAGGATTTCCTTCATGAATACAAACTAACTCCCTCTGAATGTCGAAGAGAACATTCACCAACACCACAATGTGTCCTGGTCAGTTTTCTTTTACCGAGGATTGCATCTTTTCTCTTCGATTTTAGCTCGTGCAGACGGCGCTATTTTTACAAATACTTCCCTTTCGTCACTTCCTGTTTTCTCGACAAATCCGGGTGTGCTTAAAAGAAAGATATTAACATAAAATCTCTCGTGCCTCTTTGTCATAAAATACCACCGGAATATGTTTTGTGATACTTTGTGCTCTGTTTACTTTGTGCCGCCACCTCCACCACTAACTATTCCACTGATACTACTACTACAAATCTCAGCTGCAGCTGGTAGTTTAACTGAGCTGTGGTGACTGCATCTATGCAGACGGCATTCACTTTGAAAACACAAGGAACTCTTTGTTTTGAGACAATTATTATTCTCATGTCTGTGTGTTTATATTTTAAGCGCCTTGAGTATGGCTCATGCTGGAAAAAGGCGCTATACAAATGTTCTATTTTTTTATTTTTATTATTATTATTATTATTATGTGTGTGTGTGTGTGTGTGTGTGTGTGTGTGTGTGTGTGTGTGTGTGTGTGTGTGTGTGTGTGTGTGTGTGTGTGTTAGCATTTAATATTCGCCTGGTTTTGTCACCAGTCACTTCAGGATTCTCTTTGACCGACTGGTATTGAGAAGACTGGAGACAGACACGTAGACCTCAAACTGTGTTCCTTAGTTGTGTCGTTTCTGTCAGACATCATCGCTCGTCATGGAACTACTTTCACACTGGCATTGATTTTCTCCGTGATGCGGCTCAGACGTGTCTCGTTCTCTGACGCCAAAACTCTCATGACGTCACACGCACGCTCTCACACCTTTAATTTGACGTCATTCACGCAGTCATTCCACTGGCTGCTGCTATAAATAGTATCATCGTCATTGTTGTTGTGTTTATTATTAGCATCATTTTAATCGTTGTGAGTGGAGAGGAGTCGACCACATGTGGATGTACAACTAATGACACCACAAGTCAGCGACAACATTGTTTATCTACACACTACCAGTCAGGGACACCATTGTTTATCTACACACTACCAGTCAGGGACACCATTGTTTGTCTACACACTACCAGTCAGGGACACCATTGTTTATCTACTCACTACCAGTCAGGGACACCATTGTTTGTCTACACACTACCAGTCAGGGACACCATTGTTTATCTACTCACTACCAGTCAGGGACACCATTGTTTGTCTACACACTACCAGTCAGGGACACCATTGTTTATCTACTCACTACCAGTCAGGGACACCATTGTTTGTCTACACACTACCAGTCAGGGACACCATTGTTTATCTACTCACTACCAGTCAGGGACACCATTGCTTGAGGTGATCTGCCACGAATCTTTGTTGAAAAAGTAAGACTCGTCATGCCCCTATGCTGTGTTTATCCTCCTACTATGTGATGGTGCCGTTATTAGTCCTACAAATGCAATCAGCAGTAAAAAAGGCTTTGACGAAACCTAGAAGTATTTTTTATTCCAGATACTGGTATAACTTTGTATTTGATTTTAACTTCCTCACAAACTGTACGTGAACTTTTGACAGCAAAATCACCATCATGTGGGTGAAGGTTGCTGCAGACTTTTCCTTCTCAAGTCTCGCTGTTTGCAATTCTCTGATGTTTTCTCTTCGAGCTGTGTCTTTCCTAATCCAGGAAACTCTCCCACTCTCTACTCAATTTCTCGTCATTATTTCCCCACTTGGCTCATGTTTGCCACACTTTCAACTGTTTGAAGGAAGCTTGTAGTTGTTTGTTGTCTGGTTAAACACCTGGCTGCCAGTCTTTAGTGCACAGCGTGTAAAGCTCGTCTACACACTGGAGAATGCGCTCTACATATAATGTTAGTAGTAGTAGTAGTACGCACTGATTGTGAGCAACAGTCTTTGTTTCGCGGTTACACCATTACCACTATTATCACTATTCACACCTGGATTATGAAAGAAGCTCACGACCTCAGTTACCTTTTAGGTCGATGGAATCATTAACCACAAACCTGTGACTCACAGCTGATGACATCATTAACCACAGAAAGTTGTGACTCACAGATGATGATACCATTAACCACAAACAGCTGTGATATACAGACGATGACATCATTAACCACAAACAGCTGTGACATACAGACGATGACATAATTAACCACAAACAGCTGTGACATACAGACGATGACATCATTAACCACAAACAGCTGTGACATACAGACGATGACACAATTAACCACAAACAGTTGGGACATACAGACGATGACACCATTAACCACAAACAGCTGGGACATACAGACGATGACATCATTAACCACAAACAGCTGTGACATACAAACGATGACATCATTAACCACAAACAGCTGTGACATACAGACGATGACACAATTAACCACAAACAGTTGGGACATACAGACGATGACACCATTAACCACAAACAGCTGTGACATACAGACGATGACACCATTAACCACAAACAGTTGGGACATACAGACGATGACATCATTAACCACAAACAGCTGTGACATACAGACGATGACATCATTAACCACAAACAGCTGTGACATACAGACGATGACACCATTAACCACAAACAGCTGGGACATACAGACGATGACATCATTAACCACAAACAGCTGTGACATACAGACGATGACACCATTAACCACAAACAGCTGGGACATACAGACGATGACATCATTAACCACAAACAGCTGTGGCATACAGACGATGACACCATTAACCACAAACAGTTGAGACATACAGACGATGACATCATTAACCACAAACAGCTGTGACATACAGACGATGACACCATTAACCACAAACAGTTGAGACATACAGACGATGACACCATTAACCACAAACAGTTGGGACATACAGACGATGACACCATTAACCACAAACAGGTGGGACATACAGACGATGACATCATTAACCACAAAGAGTTGGGACATACAGACGATGACATCATTAACCACAAACAGCTGTGACATACAGACGATGACACCATTAACCACAAACAGTTGTGACGTACAGACGATGACACCATTAACAACAAACAGGTGGGACATACAGACGATGACATCATTAACCACAAACAGTTGGGACGCACAACTAATGATACATGAGTGGTAAAAACGTGATTACACAACTGAAGACGAATTGCCAGTAACACAGTTAATAATAACTTTAATAATGATGAGCTGGAGAGGGAAAGGAGAAATACTGCCAACCATCAATGATTTAAATAAAAATCCATTAAAGAATGTAAAAACAATTGTTAACATCCATAACGATGTTGTCACATAGTCCCCTGTGTAGATCTTGTGAATGTCTGATTTACAAAACATATTTGTTTGTTTCAGACAACAGGAATGCAGAGGAAAATTAAGTTGTTTTCGCTGTTGATTTTGTATATGATTGTGGTTGTAGTCCTTGTCACCTTCACTTTTTTGACAGACAAGGGCAGTCCTTTGTGGTCTGCTCTATCCCCAGAAAGTACAAGTGGGTATTTGATAATTTCTGTCCTCTCTCAGGCTTACAAAACTCGCACCCCAATTAGCTCACCGAATGATTTTGCCTCAAATAAATCATCTTTAACCCGTGTTTACCTAAACACTGCATTCACCTGCCTTTGATTAGCTTTTAGTCATGGAAATGTGTAACATTTTAATTATTAAGACGAGTCTAAATATACTTACGAACTACAGAAACAAATGAAGTTAAATCATCAAATGGTCCGTAGATCGACTAAAATAAAAATAATATTTAAATACACCTTTTGTAAACAAATGTTACATATTGCAGAAAGCAATGGCGATGCGGAACACGACAATGAAATAATAAGTCAGTACCTTCAACGATGGAAAGGTAAGTTTGTTGATGAAAACGCTTTCATCATCCTGAACGTCGACCATATTATCATCATGATCACCGTCGTCGTCATCATCATCATCCTCAATATAAATGTGCTATTTCAAGTTTTTTTTAATTCATCAATATGCAAAAATTTTGTGATATGCATAATTTACACGTTTAAGTTGTTTAAGATGTTCATAATGTTTGTGTTCGACTACTACTCTGTGATTCGCACCTCTCCAATTAGCTTTTGCTGCGCAATGAGCATTCTTCTGAATGGATACCTGCGCATTACAAATGGACATCATCATCATCATCATCATCATCATCATCATCATCATCATCATCATCATCATCATCATCATCATCATCATCATCACAAGGCTGCCATGAACTTCAGTGTAACGCGCGGACACAGACTTCATTTATTACATTGACATGCATGTTTATGTCAACACAAAGACATACAGTTACAAGACATACACAACTCATTATATGCTTGCACACACACACACACACACACACACACACACACACACACACACACACACACACATGAACACAGCATGCAGACATAGAAACAGGTAGAAGATGATTTTTCTGACTGACAAAGTCATGGATATTTAAGCATGAGTCATATCTGTCTTTTCAGTCCTCAAAGTTGCCGAAGGCCATTTCGTCAACAAGATTTGTGAAAATAAAGGTACAATATTGTTGCATGTGTTGTTAATAGTAATAGTCATAATGTGATGTGCATAGCGCGCACTCACGCTCGTAAGGAACGTGCTTTTAGTGCTTGACACAAGATCGAGACATGGGCAACAAACGACGGAACTGAAGGAGGAACAACATTACTGATGACTAATTAAAGACAAATACAGAAAACGCCAAGAGGAATCAGGTAACAAGAACTAAGAGTGTCGTGATTTAGCAGAGGAAGATGAGTAGGGGAGTAACAATACACGGATAAGGGAGGAGGGCGGTCGTTTTTCAGTCCACATTAAATGTAGAATTTATGCCTACATAATTGATACATGATCATAATCTAAAAATTAATAATATTTACTTCAGAGACAAATAAAGAATCTCGTGACTAAAGTAAGGGAGATAACATTTTAAGTCTAGAGATGACAGAGATAATATTCTTACCTGTGATCGACATCGTGTGACGTGTTAGTTCTCGTGTTTGTCGCTCAGGTATCGGGCCCTGTGTCGATCCTGCTTGTAATGCGACTTTCCTGCCACCCAGGGTGAGACTAGAGCGACTTGTGAGCACCCAGTACCCCGTCAGCTCCCGCCATCTTGAGGTGCTGCGCTCCCTGGGGGCCCGGGTGCCACCCGCCGACCTCGTCTTCCTGATGGCGAACTCACAGGATCATTTTGAAGAGAGTCAGGGCGTCATCAGGGACCTGCATAAAAAGGTCTTCCCCTGGCTTCACAACAACACAAAGTATTCTTATCAATTTATCTACTACGACCTGGGTCTTGACAACAACAGCCTGGCACTGGTAAGGTCTGCCTGCCTGCCTGCCTGCCTGCCTGCCTGCCTGCCTGCCTGCCTGCCTGCCTGCCTGTCTGTCTGCCTGCCTGCCTGCCTGCCCGCCTGCCTGCCTGTCTGTCTGTCTCTCTGCCTGCCTGCCTGCCTGCCTGCCTGCCCGCCTGCCTGCCTGTCTGTCTGTCTCTCTGCCTGCCTGCCTGCCTGCCTGCCTGCCTGCCTGTCTGTCTGTCTGTCTGTCTAAAAATGCGTCCTACATCTTTTTTCAGCTCACTAAGTACTGCAGATGTCACGTGCTGGGTTTCCCATTCCAGTCGCTACCTGATGTCTTCAAGAATCTGAAAACGTACCTGTGGAAGCCGTTGGTTGTGAATGCCAGTATCGGTTTTCCTCAGTCTTGTGAATTGTCTTTTTAGTTGTCACACCAATCATCACGCCAATTATCACACCAATCGTCACACTAATTGTCAAACCAATCAGCACACCAATCATCACACAAATCACCACACCTATTGTCACACCAATTATCACACCAGTTGTCAAGCACGTGATATGTCAGTATCAAATAAGCCATCACAAACTGTGATATGATAGTGGCAAATAAGCAAGTACACACTGTGATATGTAAGCGTCAAGAAAGGAATTATAAATTGTGTGATATGTTAGCGTCAAACAATTACCATCTGTGTGATATGTTAGCGTCAAACAATCACGATCTGTGTGATATGTTAGCGTCAATCAATCACAAACTGTGATATGTTTGCGTGAAACAAACAATCATCATCTGTGTGATATGTTAGCGTCAAATAAGCAATCACACACTGGGATATGTTAGTGATAAATAAGCAATCGTACACTGTGTGATAAATTAGTGTCAAACAATCACAATCTGTGTGAGATATTAGCGTTAATCAATCAAAAACTGTGATATGTTAGCGTCAAACAATTACCATCTGTGTGATATGTTAGCGTCAAACAATTACCATCTGTGTGATATGTTAGCGTCAAACAATTACCATCTGTGTGATATGTTAGCGTCAAACAATTACCATCTGTGTGATATGTTATCTGTGTGTTATGTTAGCGTCAAACAATTACCATCTGTGTGATATGTTAGCGTCAAACAATTACCATCTGTGTGATATGTTAGCGTCAAACAATTACCATCTGTGTGATATGTTAGCGTCAAACAATTACCATCTGTGTGATATATTATCTGTGTGTTATGTTAGCGTCAAACAATTACCATCTGTGTGATATGTTAGCGCCAAATGTTTTGGTGTTGACTAAGGATGTTAACTTTGCTGGTTGTCTCTGTCTCCCCTCACATCACCTACCACAGGCCCACAGCCCGCACTCCAAGCTACTGATGTGGATGGATGCTTCCTTCCGCCTTGTCTCGGGTGATGTGAGTCGCATCATCCAACGTGTCATGGCCGACGGATTTTTCATTACGTACGACAAGTGGATGATGCCGAGACACGTGATGCCGGTGATGCTGCAGTATTTTCACATCGAAGCCTGTCTCCTCGCCCCCTTCTATGAGACGCAGTCGGGCTTCGTTGCCGTCAAGAACGAGCCGCTTATGAGGAAGACGGTACTGGAGCCTTGGCTTGCCTGTGCATTTGCTCCCAGATGTGTTTACCCCGGTGATAACTGGAGGCAACTCTTACCATGTCCTCCCACAAAGCGAGGCTATAGTTTGTGTCACAGGTTTGACCAGTCGGCTCTGGGTATCATTCTTGTGACACTGTTTGACTTTAAAGTGTCACACCTTGTAGTTCCTGACTATAATATTCATTTTGAGAGAAGTGACAGAGTGAAATATTTTCCCAACACACTGTAAATAGTTTACATCTCCAGAACAATTCATGTAAAGTGGTTGGGTGCCTGCACTCGCAAGATACCCACTGTTTTGGTGACCTGTCCTTGTCCTATGCTGCCTCACAGATGTAGAATTTCCTGCCCTAAATCTCCGTGACAACCAAATGTTTGAGAAATACTTTCAACACGATGAGGTCTACTTTTGCCAGCTCTTCTCTACAACACTTTATTATTGGTGAAGAACTGTGACCTTAGCTTTGTGTCGGGTACAGCGCTCAACAAGTCTTTTTTATTATTACTACTCGTTTTTATTAAGACTATTATTTTTAATACTATTAATTTTTATTATTACTGTTATGTTTTCATCATACAGCGCGACGTTCTTTCACTCAGCTGTAGTCAATGCACATAATTAGCTGAGACACAGATTTCTACACTTAGGTGTTTTATTATTATTAAGCCGTGTAGTGCAACTGTTTTGTGTGGTATTTCATGCTTGTACTGATATTGTTATTAATTTTATTTTAAATCTTATTTCGTTGGGATCGATTGTTTGCTGCTAATTCAGAGACTTTATCTCAGTTTACTTAATAAATCAAAGATCTTATTTTTGGATACATTTTCGGTGTTTTCTTCTTATACTTTTATAATCCTCTTTTCTACTTGTTATAAATCATCTTTCCCATTGGTTCCGGGAGTACAAGCCTACAAACATGACCACAGTCAGAAGGTCAGTGAAAGGTGTTGTGACAATGTGTTGAGGAGCTTCCCTGTGTACAAGTCACGTGACGATTGGGACCTACTTTTGTGCATGTTTGAAGGCGGGTATCTGTAGAACAGAGGGAATGTGGTGGAAGGGTGAGTATTCCCTCAGATCTAGGGAAATAGAATGTGACCCTAACCTTCACCCTGTCATTAGAAACAAAGTGCACCCCCCTAGACCTTGAAACATGTCACAATATCCCAACGTATTTTTACAGCATGTGATGGAACTACTTTTACAACAGCTTCTTCCAACAAAGCATTGTAACTATATGACATACTAAAACAACAAAACTAGAGCAGAAATTGCTGTGACCAAATTCTATAACCAATACAAGTCCGTTGTAAACGACTTTGAAGCGGTGTCGGCGCTTGACAGCATCTCCTGTGATGTCTTCCCAGGATGCTCTATGACCAAGTTTCTCCCAGTCTCTGAGGCCGATGTGAAAGCGGTTATTCTAAAAGCTAAACCAACAACTTGCGAGTAAGATCTACTGCCCACAAGCTTCTTCGTGAGTGTCTAGATATTTTACTTCCTGCCATCACACATATTGTAAATGTCAGCTGGTGATGCCAGTATGCCACTTCTTAAGAAATCCACGCTTGATGTCAATGTGCTGAACAACTACCGTCCAGTTTCCAACTTGTCTTTTCTCTCTAAGATCATAGAGAAAATAGTTTTGACACAGCTCTGGGCCTACTTACAAGAGCACCATCTTCTCCCACAAGCTCAGTCAGCATAGAGACCCTTTCACAGCACCGAGACCACTCTTATTAAAGTAACGACAGACATATTATCTGCCCTTGACAGTGGTGATGTTTCTTCCTTAACTCTACTGGACCTGTCTGCTGCATTCGACACTATAGACCACTCTCTGCTTCTTCACAGACTCCACACCCTCTACGGAATTTCTGGACCTGCCCTCTCTTGGTTCAACTCCTATCTCACTGATAGGATCCAGACTGTGGTAGTTGATGGTCAGACATCTGAGCCTGCTCCACCTCTCTGTGGTGTTCCCCAAGGCTCAGTACTTGGCCCAGTTCTGTTCATCCTGTATACTAAACCACTTTCATCGTGCATCCAGTCTCACCAGGTTTCTCATTAGTCCTATGCTGACGACACGCAGCTTTACTGTTCCTCTCCACCTTACTGTTCCAGCAACCATGCATCCATATTCACATATAACAGACACACTCACTTCTACAACAGAAATCCCCGCTAATACACGAAGTAAATACAGACACACGGTAGGCAAACTCATGGTCAGGACAGGGTCGTAGTATGGGGTTTTTTATAAGTGGGGAACAATCGCCGACCTGAACTCAAGAGGAAAGTGTCCAGACGTGAGATAAGCATTAATGATATGAGTGATATGTGGTAACAGGACATCCAGACAATCAACAAGCAGAGAGGAGTGACTAGGATGAAGCTCACATGATATGAGGCTGCTACTCTGACAAACTTGTTAACAAACTGTTCACCGACTGGCTGCACACCACACAACTCACGACCAGCGTAGAATCACAAACAAAGGTTTTACAACATTCCTCAGTATGGAAAGTGATGCTGGATACATTTGAAATCGTGCGCGTGCACAATATTAAGGACTTTCAGGCGCTGTTTGTCAGGGAAAGACAACTTGTTCAAGTCTAGATCTAAATACTCTGCCCTTGCTGCACATTGCGAATGCAGTTTATGTGAGCAGCACGTGATTTTAATATGACGCACGTGTAGTTCAGGGTCAGATCTACGTGCCGGGTGAATTTCGAGGCCCAGGGCTCCGCTATATTTAAATGTATTTAACAACGACACACGCGCATTATAGAAGCAGATTTCTGATGCAGATGCAGTTGTGAGCACGCTCGCGACACCGGTCTTGTTTTAACAGCGTGACACGACAATGTTAAACAGCCTTTCTATGACGTCTTTCCTAAGAATGACGTCGTCCAAATGACGTACACAACGACTCATGATAAAGTATTCGAGAAGATTCTTCGCGTGGTCAGCAGACGACTGTCAGTTATGAAGACTAAAAGAGGACATTTTGGTAAGCTTTTGCTTTTAATTCAGTGTTTCTCTCTGTCCTTCTGTCTCTCTGTCTCCCCCTCTCTCTCTCTCTCTCTCTCTCTCTCTCTAGTGCTTTTGTTGACTGTTTGACTGTTGTCATAAGATGTTTAACATATTTCCCTCAGGGTCTACAGTTCACGTGAACATAAGCCGGCTGATAATGACACAGTGACAACAAGTAATTACAGATGCAATGACAGCAGTTGGCTTGATGACCCAGTTACTACAGAAGAAGTGAAACTGCCATCTCCTTACTAAAGAATAAAAAAGCAACGTGACCCGATAGATTAACTTATGAATTCTTAAAGTATTCACATACCACAGTAATCCCCTTTCTAGTTCCATATTTCAGTTACTTGTGTGATCATAGTCTTTTTCCAAGTGCATGGACAGAAGCCATAATCAAACCACTGCATAAGAAAGGTGATATCAGCCAGGCAGATAACTATAGAGGTATTTCTCTTATGAATATTTGTAGTAAAGTTTACAGTTCTGTTTTAAACAGAAGGATTAATAGATGTATAGAACTAAATAATGCAGTAGGGGAAGAGGGTGGTGGTTTTGAGAAGAACTGTAGTATATTTGTATTAATAGCTATGATACAAAAACAAGTAGCTTAACTTAAGAAACTCTATGTAATATTTATAGATTTTCGAAAAGCGTTTACTCTATAAATATAAATAAACCTTGACATGGCATTTTTTTGCATAAAAATAATGTAGATGGGAAACTTTTAGGTGCTCTTTAAAGTATGCATTGCGTCGTCAAGGCACGTGATCGTATGGGAGCTGATTTGACTGAATGTTCTGACTGTTTTGAGCTGTTTTGTCTGACTGAATTTCCCTCGAGGACTCAAACAAGGCGAACTTGTAGTCCCCCACTTTTTTCTCTGTTTATTAATGAGCTAACTTGTGAAATAAGAAATAAGGGACGCTATGGTATTCAATTCTCTCCAGACTTTATACAACTGTTCATCTTACTTTTTGCCGATGATGTTGCCTTGTTTTCCGATACGGTAGTGGGTTTGCAGAATCAGTTAAATATCCTAAACAATATGACTAAACATTTAGAACTTAAGGTAAATTTTGATAAATCGAATATTTTAGTTTTTAGAAACGGTGGTTTTATTTCGAAGAATGAAAGAGTGGTTCCTGGAAAACAAAAAACTATTGTCAATACTTATAAATATCTCGGACTGTATTTTTCAACTCGTTGTGTCTTTACTCAGGCCCTACATGATCCGCGATGTTAAGGCCACATGGCCTAAGCAATAAAGAAACGTTCATTCGTATAAGATCTTGCAGGAAAAGCACGGAAAGGAGTAGCGAGTATCCTGAAAGCTTTATGGTCTTTAGACGATCGTAACCCTTCATTACTCTTTAAATTGTGTGATAGCCAAATACAACCAATTGTGTTATATGGCTCTGAAATATGGGGGCTTACTTCTGATATCAACATTATAGAAAAAAATGCATCTGTTTGCCATGAAACGATTTCTGGGCGTCACTTCTCGGACTCCAAATGCTTTAGTTTACAGTTAGTGTGGAAGATACCCGCAAGATGCATTAGATACTGGCTTAGAATAACTCATCTCCCTTCGAACCTTCTACCCAGAAAAGCACTAGAAATGTTAGAGAAGTTACTTCAAAACAGTAAAACAACTTGGCTGAATCATATAATGATAACACTCTACAAATTCGGTTTTGGTATCGTTTAGGAAAATCAAGGCGTTGAGAATGTAAAACTGTTTTTAAGGGAGTTTAAAATGAAACATAGACTGTCATCAACAGGACTGGTTTGATAAACTCACAGGTAGCATACGTTTCTCTGTATATTTTCTTTTTAAACAGCTATTTCGCTTAATGCATATCTCTCTGACCTCATACATATAGGTTTTAGAAACACTTTAGTCACATTTAGACTAGGTATAACGAATCTTAAGTGTCATAATTTTGGGTACTTTAATAGGAAAGCAGAACAGGACATCAATAATCAAGTTCCTAGGTAGGAGCCAGCTTGATGTGTTTTTCTGTTTACAGTATTCTTTTGTGAATTTCGAACACGTGCATGGCAAAGGCTTGTGTCCTCATTTTTCTCCCGTACCACTTCCCATACGGCGTGGACGAACGTGAGGAAGATAAGAGAAAGGTTTCAGGCTGACTCAATACACCACCTGCAGGTTACAGACTCTGTCCTCACTGGGCTACGAGATCTGGATAATTCTGTGGCATCTACTAGTGCTGAAAACTTTCCCTCTTCTCGCTATTCTCTTGATTTTCAGCCTATGAATTCTACTCGGGAATCTTCTTGTTGTAATTTTTCTTCTGATAGCTCTGAACAGTACAATCTACATTTCTCTCTAAATCAACTGCAGCAGACCCTTGAGAAGTGCAAGGACTCGGCACCTGGCCTAGACAGCATTCCGTGTCAGCTGCTATCTCATATTCCACAGATCTCACTCCTCCTCCTTCTAGACATCTTTAACTTCATTTGGATGTCCAGCTGTTTCCCATCCTCATGGAGAGAGCAAGTCGTGGTACCCATCCCAAAACTTGAAAAGTACCCCTCTGATCCAAATTCTTACCGTCCTATCGTTCACACTAGTTGTCTGTAAAACTTTAGAACGCATGGTGAATGTCCGCCCACCCGGCATCTCTCGTCTCAGATTATCCTCTCCGACCTGCAGTGTGGCTTTAGACAATATCATAGCAGTGATAAAGGACCAATCAGCGAGAAATGTTAGTTGTTATAAACAGAGACCAGTTAACTCCCCTCAATCACTGTATACGACCTTCAGATAATATTCGTCATCGTCACTTCCTAATCTCGAAAACGTTTTTAAATTTTTTTATTTATTTATTTTTACAGTTGTGATCCTTTACGTCGTTCTTCCTCTTCTTTACTTGGGGGTGTTTATAAAACACCAACATGTTCTCAAGTTCACGCTGTCTTCCTTTGCGAGCCCTGTGAGCAGCAACCAGAGCATCCAGTCTAAAGGAACAGCCCACGACCGTGATTCTATGACTCATGCGACCACCATACACCCTACAACTTCCAGCAGCTGGAGTATAATCAGTCATTTGTCACAAAACCCCGAAGATACATCTACAAGTGAAAGAAATTCCTATCAGCCGACCACTCTCTCTTATTCATGTGCTGGGGGCTGGGAATTCCGAAGCTCATCTACTGTTTCACCTGTCACAAGAAGCACTATACCACCTGACACAAACAGCACTAGAACCTTTACTTCGTTCCACAGCCTCAACGGTTCCAGGGTGATCTGCATATCACCCAGCGGCAGGTTGGGAAATCAGATGTTTCAGTATGCGTCTCTTTTAGCTATTGCACTGAAAACAAACAGGATACCGGTCTTTTTAGGCAAGTGGTCGCTTTTACATGATGTGTTACGTAATACTTCGATAATTGAGAATTCTCTCAAATACTCAAACCAGTGCAATGAGAGCTACGTGCATGAGTCCGTGTGTTGCAAATTTTCCCCAAAGTTCTTCGAGCTGGATCCAAACAAGAATTACAAGACTGAATCTTTCCTCCAGTCTTGGCGATACTTCTTTGAACACGAAGCGGAAATACGTGAAGCGATGAAGTTCAAGGACTCTATAGTATCCCAGGCTCAGAAAGTGGTTGACAGCCTCCGACAGAAATACAACCGTACACTTACAGGCGTCCACGTACGAAGGGGAGACTTCCTTACTTATAAGAATCGGGGATATAATACAGCTCCTGTAGAATATCTTTTGCATGCCATGGATTACGTCAGAAGACGGTTCGTTGACGTGGCTTTCGTTGTCTCCTCGGATGACGTCACATGGTGCCAGGAACAGTTTGTAAACACAAGTGACGTCACTGTGCTGCCGGCCACGTCACCGCCTGCTGTGGACATGATGACTCTTGCGTCACTGGATCACATGATTATGACGGTGGGCACGTTCGGGTGGTGGGCTAGTTTTCTGAACCCCGGGATCACCGTCTACTACCGAGACTTTGTTCATCCGGGTACATCTATTTCAGCACAGTTTAACCCAAACGGCACGGACTACTTCTGTCCAGTCTGGATTTCTTTGTCGTGAATGACATCGTCTTTGCCATCAATAGTCTCGCTAGTGATGGTGTCACGAATACATCCGATACATTCAGATGCCGGTTGAGAGCTACTAATGCGTTATAAATAGACTTCTGCACGTATCAGAATTCCACGTGCCAGCGCTTAATATGCGCACATGTGTCTGTGTGAGTGAGTGTGTGACTTTGTGTAAGCAAACCGACGGTGTGATTGCATGGGTATTTGCGCTATGTGCACACGTGTTTGTCATTGTAGAGGATTACGTCATCATCGTTGTTGTTGTCGCCCATTGCGACCAGCTCAGCAGATGCCATTCTGTATTCCAGTACTGGTCTGATTTGTTTAAGCCAGAGTCCTTTACTGGTCCTCATGGAAATGTTGTGGTACCACTCAGCTACATCCTCTTACTGGGTTTGTTATCGCTGACACAAATTATCAGAATTTGTACATGAAGTTACTGATACAAGCAATGATGTTTATATTCTCTATTATCTTTCTTAATATCTTATTGCTTTCCTTGGTGACTTTATTAAATTATTAGAGGGAGTGCATATCTTTCGATGGGATTAGTTGTCATCATCACAGCTGTGTCCTTTCCATCTATTACATTTGTTTGTCAAAATAGAGGTAAATGTAATAAACTTTACTGTTCATTAGAAAACTTCCAAAATTTTGTGTTTACTTACTTGTGCGTCAGTATCTAGTAGTAGTAAAACATAGGTATGTAAATCAATAAAAAAAAACCACCAAAACTGTATACTTTCTTATCAAATCCTCATCCCTGACAGCAGTAACATTGGTGGTCCATCTACTTTGGTGCTAAATATACAGATATGTGTGTATACATCTGAACAGATACAACGGCAATGTAATACATGCTTTACATGGTGTGTGTCTCACGTATGCAATAAACTGAAAAAAAGACATTGAATAAGCTTAAGATTGTCCCGACCAAACAGCTACATGGGTTTTATGATGGAAATCTAGAAGGTAAGATATGTCGTCCGGGCAGTTATACAAGCAAACAACTATTATTTTAAAGAAAAGCACCTGGTGTGTAGATGGTGAAGATTGATAAGTAAAAGGAGGATTGGTAACCTACCGGCACGACGACAACGTTTAATTTAAAAACTCTGTCTACATAACACGATAGTTCTGACGTATCTGTAATAATTAGTGTCAAGTATCTGTACTAATTACTGTCCAGTATCTGGTATTAATTACTATCACAAATATTGTAAATGTCAATTTATCAGCGGGTGTGTTCTCCTCTTTGTTTAAAATTCAATGGTGAGGCCACTCCTTAAGAATGTGCTGAACAACTACCGCCCAGTCTCCAACTTGTCTTTTCTCTCTAAGATCATAGAGAAAATAGTTTTGACACAGCTCTGGGCCTACTTACAAGAGCACCATCTTATCCCACAAGCTCAGTCAGCATAGAGACCCTTTCACAGCACCGAGACCACTCTTATTAAAGTAACAACAGACATATTATCTGCTCTTGACAGTGGTGATGTCTCTCCATTAACCCTACTGGACCTGTCTGCTGCATTCGACACAATAGACCACTCTCTGCTTCTTCACAGACTCCACACCCTCTACGGAATTTCTGGACCTGCCCTCTCATGGTTCAACTCCTATCTCACTGATAGGACCCAGACTGTGTTAGTTGATGGTCAGATATCTCGCCCTGCTTCACTTTTCTGTGGTGTTCCCCAAGGCTCAGTACTTGGCCCAGTTCTGTTCATCCTGTACACTAAACCACTTTCATCATGCATCCGGTCTCACCAGGTTTCTCATCAATCCTATGCTGACGACACGCAGCTTTACTGTTCCACTCCACCGGCTGAGTCTCACTCTGCTATTAGCTCTATAGAAGCTTGTATTAGCGATGTCAAGGGCTGGATGGTAAAAAAACAAGCTTAAACTAAACGATGATAAAACAGAAGCCCTCTTGTGCCATAGAAGAAGACATCAACCGTCGCTCGTCAGTCTGTCCAATCACATCAAGGTGGGCGAAACGTCATCCGTTAGGAATCTGGGATTTATTTGCTGGCATGATCCTTGATAAACATGTTACAGCTGTCTGTCTGTCTTTCCGCTATGATACACAAGTAACAGCTGTCTGTCAGTCTGTCTATTATGATAGACATGTAGCAGCTATCTGTTAGTCTGCCTACTATGAGCTCCATAAGATCAGTGCCATCCGTCACTCTCTCTCTCTATACGCGCTACCAACACTCTTGTCGTAGTGGTTAAAACACTCGCTTGTCACCACTGCAGTATGCGGTACAGGGTTCAGCTCTCGTTTCGGGACACTCTCTGTATGTGACACCTGTTTTCTCTGGGTACTCACAATTTCCTCCCCCATCCCTTTCCCCCCATAGTGCGAAATCACCGCAAGGTGGAAGCACTTTCCAACTAAATAAACAAAGCAATCTTGTCTGTGAGTTTGTTTTTTCTCGGCTTGACTACTGCAACTCCTTGCTTGTCGGCTGCCCCTCCTCCTCATCCACAAACTCCAGAAAGTACAAAACTCCGCTGCGTTTCTGGTGCTTAGAGCTGAGAAACAGGAGCATATCACTCCATCCTTCGTCTTCTGTACTGGCTACCAATCTGTTCTCGCATCCAGTACAAACTGTCTGTGCTGTGTTTGAATTTCTTTGCAGGCTCCTGCGCTGATTATTAACTGTTCCTGTCACCAGAACAACAACATATGGTCACAGGATTGTTGGCTATTGTGCAGCAAAACAATGGAACTCTCACCCTTTCCATATCCACCCCCCACCTACAAATGAATCCTTCAAATCTGCACTGAAAACGCACCTCTTCCTTGAGCATTACTCCTAACACAGTCCACACAATGCTCGTCCTTCTTACCCCCCCCCCTTCTGCTCTTGATACTTGTCTCCCCATCTTTCTCTGCAGAATCACTATATTCTCTGTTCTTGTTACTTGGTGCTTCTTTGCGTTTTCTATATTTGTCTTCTACTCGTCGTCAGTACTGTTGTTATTACTATCAAGTCCCTGGTATTAATTCTTCTCAAGGATTACGATCGTCATCAGAACGTTGCATTTACGTCGTTTAAAAAAAACACCACCCAGTTACTTTTTAGACCAAGATCACGTCCAGCAAGTTTTTACTCCATTGATAAAAGCCATTTAAACACACACACACACACACACACACACACACACACACACACACATTCGCACGCACATACATACATACATACACGCACATACACACATGCACGCACACAAATACGAATTATTCATTTTCAACACCTGAGATAACATTTTATTTGTTTATTGTTATAAGTTAACAAGCATTTTTAATACAGAGTTTACTGATGTCTTATATTTCAGCTCGTTCCTCATTTATAGCAGTGCATGTTTCAAGTGCAAAATCGTCAAATTATTTTCAACAACCTTTAGTGTTGTAGAAGTTATGATACACGTCAATTCACTTCAAGTTTTCTCCCGTGAATACCACAGGCACACTGCGCTTCCACCATCATACAACTTTTTTTCGGATTCTTCAATCGTTGCACCCATAGTATTTCGTTGTTCTCGGAGGGAGCAAAATGCGTCCAGCGTTGTAAACAAGCAAATGGAAGCAGAGTCCGGGTACAAGTCAGTGGTCGCGGATGTCTGGGAATAGACAATTGGTTATTGTGTAATACACAATCCGACATCATGTGCAGACTCTACCCAGTCGGCCAGGAATACCATTGTCACACCGGGTACAGCAACAAGGTAGTCACCGCTTGAGGAGACGCGAAACGTCTACATCCGCCGGAAGGGGGACAACCCAGACGAGCTGCGCAGTGCAGCGCGAGATCCAGTCCAGGCGGTGGTAGATGCCCGTCAGGCGGGGGACGTTGTGGCCGACGGCTACGACAACCTTCCTCTCCACCCCGCGCACTCGGTCCCCCTGCGCCACCCAAATGACATCACTGCGTGCTGCAGCCACGTCACCTTCGTCGTCATCATCTCTCATCACCCGCACCGGGATACCCGCCTTGTCCAGACTTCTCACCAAACCCAGGTTTTCGTCCGGTGCACCCCAGCAGAGCAGAATAACATCCTTGTACTGGAGACTGGGTGGGCACGCCACGTCCAGACTTGTGCCGCCGCTACCCGGAGTTGGTAGATTGCCTGCGACTGTGGAGAGATATCGAGTTTACTTTATGTGCATGTCTCCTAAAAAATAAAGAAGCGACATGACGGCTTTTATGATAGGTTCTAGCACCATTCTTATGTTCTGTAGCCTTATTTAGCAGGAAAGTTCCTCAGCGTTGAGGTGATTTCGCACTTTGGGGTGGTGGGGGGAGAGAGAAAGAGGGGAGGAAACCGGAGTACCAGGAGAACCCCCCACACACAGTGCCCCGAGACGAGATGTGAACCCTGAGTTTCTCACTGCAGTGGTGACAGTTGTCCCTCTAGCCCAGAAAGAGTAAATGAGTTGGAGTCTTCGAAAGAGAGAGAGAATCTGTGTGTGTGTGTGTGTGTGTGTGTGTGTGTGTGTGTGTGTGTGTTAGTAATTGAAAAATACATATGAAAAGGATTTAGAACTTTTATCAAATGGGACTAAATGAAATGTATGTCAAACGTGATTTAAGTCCGAGTTTATAAACGGGAAAAGAGTACCAAAAAGCATCATTTTCTTTTTTTTTTTAATAAAATAATTATTAAAAAAAATAAAAGAAGAGCATCATTGTCTAAAACACACTGGCAGACTCTTCAGCACACTTAGAAGCCATTGGTATGACCATTACTATTGCCAACTCGTTTTAACTCGGATCAAAGGTTTCAATTCATACCACATATCACTGTACATATTAGATGTTACTGTTCTTATCACACGTAACAACACATACTTAACACACGTTCAACTCATACCAAACGTTACAACACGTTACATGTAATAACACGGTGCAACACGCAGACTACTCGATACCCGGGCATCACTCACCGCGTGCTCCCACACACAGACTGCGCAGGAACCTTGCCACCTCCTCCCCGCAGCGGACGCAGTTGATGGGGTGCCACCCTGGGTGCTCCGCGCCCCGGTGAAAGACCCACTTAACGGGTGGGCCGTCGGTGTGATCAGGCACCCCCCGCACGCTGTAGGACGCCACAGCATCATAGCGGGTGATCTGGGGTGCCTGCGCCACCTCCCTCACAACGACGGGGGGACAGCGGAGGGAGCGAGTGAACGTCACTTTCTGCCAGGAGCGGGGGGTGTGGCGGTGCTGGCAGCTCGCCCCCCACAGCCGGAGGTCAGGGACACGAGCCAACAGTTCCTCGCAGAATGTTTGGAACGGCTGAGAATGCTGCCTGAGACAAGGGAAAAAAAAGATACACAGCATAATAACAGACTACAGATAATGACATATAATAATAATAATAATAATAATAATAATAATAATAATAATAATAACATATAATAATAAAGTACTGATCCCCAGCACCTGCACACCTCAAAGCGCTGTACATACATACAACCGCACACAGACACACAGAGGGACGACCAACATGACACTTCGCATCTACACACACACACACCTCTACATGCCCTCCTCCACCACATACACACACATAAAATTTAATAACAATAATAATAATAAACATAGGTACTGTAAACAGTGTATATCTAGTGTGTTAGTCTCTCAGCTAGTGGATAGAATACAAGTATTGAGGGTATTAGTCTCCCTGTAATCACAGTGTATAAACAGTGTCTCACCCAGTGCACAGTTTACCAGTAACTCGTCTGGTTTCTGTTTAACTGTGTCTCTGGGGCCAGTTGCACAACACATTTCTAATTTTAAACACTTTTAGGCCTTAAATATTTTTAGATAATTAATTTAAAGTGCACACCACAATTTTTTTTAATTTTCAAAACTAAAACTGCTTTAAGTAAGGTAAAGTTGCTTAAGTCTGACTGTCCGTCCTGTCAGTACAATTTTTGTATGTTCTTGTGCAATGTATCAAAATGGCTAAGAGGAGATTTTACTTCTTTAGAACAGTTTTAAGTTTTAGAAACATGTTGTGCAACTGGCCCCAGAACTCCAAGTCAGTAAGTGCACAGTTTACCAGTCCGCAGTCTCTAGCCGCCAGCCAGTGTACGGTTTACCAGTAACGAGTCACCAGTTTCCCAGCCCGAGTAAACATTACCAGAAATCTGGGCCCACGTCATCAGCGACGACGTTCAACGCTCCGTCCACCGCCACGTCCGCCAGATCATCAACGGCCTTCTTGAGGTCCTCCTCGCAGTGAAGGTCGTACTGCAGGTAGTGCAGTCTCTGTGGACCACCTGCTACTGACGGGTGAGAGCTGCACTTCTGCTGCAGCAGATGGTGCAGCATGCGGCAGGACACACGACTGTTTTCCCACGTGCTGACGACGTAAACGTCGCGGTCCAGCTGCAGCCACACCGTGGCCATCAGCAGCAGCACCACCGTCTTTCCCGTGCCGGGCGGGCCGGTCAGGAAGAGCCTGGCGGGACGCTGGGTCAGGAGGTCAACTTGCTCCGGGAAGAGCGCGATGTCGGCTGTGAAGCACTGACCCGTGGCCGACACGGCGTGACCTCGGGTCTTCAAGGCCAGGCGGGGTGAGGTCGTGCAGGGCACGGAGACGGTTGTAGCGGGACCACAAAACCTGCTCAAGACGATGTCCCTTATTGTTTGCGGGAGTTGGTGAAATACACGTAGGATTGTCTTTTTATCTGTCTGTCTGTCTGTCTGTCTGTCTGTCTGTCTGTCTGTCTGTCTGTCTGTCTGTCTGTCTGTCTGTCTGTCTGTCTGTCTGTCTGTCTGTCTGTCTGCATGTATGTAAGTGAGTACTATGTCAAAATGAAGTAAAGAATACTACCGTTTTCTTTTTTTCCCCTGAAATTCATGTTATCGGCGAATGTTTGTGTGATTAAACATTGCATATTCCTTCCCAACACTCCACCATCACGAGCGCTCGCGAAAACAAACATACACACACAGAAACACACACACACACACACACACACACAGAAACACACACACACACACACACACACGCGCGCGCACTACGCTTATTCACCTGGCCACAAGCATCTCGTACAGGTGCAAGTTCATCAGAGGGTCAGGTCCGGCTGAAGCCAAGCACCGCTGCCACCATGGCCACGCTTGCTCCTTGGAATCACTTCCGGCGCGGCGCCTAGAAGCACGACGTCGCCATAGTTTGGGCAAAACCTGCCAGTAGTCGGGCAGCGCCCCCGCCACACACCGCTGCCACCAGCGCCACAACTCTCCCAGCAGGTTGGCTTGCCGTCGCCCTGCGACCCTCCCATGCCACCAGTCCCACACCTTCCACACCACCTCAAACATGGAGCCTGACAGAGGCTCTGAAGCCGGCAGATGGTCGGAGCAGAGACACAGTTGGAGAATTCCTGCGGCATCCTTTGTTCCCAGACACCTACACACTTCCTGCAAAACGGTTAAAGCAAAGATTTGACTGACGCCAGGTGAATCAGCATCCACGTGTTCGATCGTGTGTACTAAATAAGCTTAAAACATAAATAGGTTATTATTAATCTAAATGTACAAAATCTTTTAGCTCAACGAATATTAGTTAAGCACTCTCTCTCTCTCTCTCTCTCTCACACACACACACACACACACACAATATCTATATATAAATGAACACATATTTATTATAATTAGATACTGTTACTTGTAACTAGGTAATACCGAAAAAAGCAAGGCTCTATAACATACAAAAAATATTTACTTGCTAACTGCAAAGACCTACCAAAAAAAAAAGTGAACAAACTACATATTCCTAGCGAAAAGGAATTCGATCAGCGATACAGGATCTCAGCAACAAAACAAACAACTAAAAAACCTTGAAAATCTGTTATAGAAAAACTTGAGGCTGACCCATGTGATAAAAAGTTATGGGTTGGAACGTTTGGCCCCTCGGGTGGCCGCTTACCTCTACTAATTGAGCATTGTGTTCCTGCGCCTTCTTCACCTGACCTAATGTAATACTGGGGAGAGCGATCACCTTGGTGATGCGCAAACCAGATGCGATGTCGGACACTAGGTGGGACAACATGGCCTCGGCCTTCTTCAGCTGATTGGATGCTTTCTGCAGCTTCCTCTGTATCTGTGTGTCCATCTCTTCCTGCGTCATGTTTAGCTCCTTCACGTTCCCCCCAAAGGACTTCACCTCGAAGACGACCAGACCATACTGCCGATGAATGAGAAGCAGATCAAAGTCGCCACGTTTCCATTGCCAGGGCATGGAAGATGGCAGGCAGGTGGGCACAGGTAGATGAGCGGCAGCAGCAGCGTAGCAGGGGTCTCCCAGGTATTCCTGAAACTGCAGCTGGTTGACACACATGAACACTTCGTCGTGCTCCTCCGCCAATCTCTTCAAGCAGAGGAACACCCGCTCCATTGCCTCGTCGTCTCTCACGTCACTGCCGTGAACGGGTCGCGCTTGTCCGACGGGTTTTTCTGTTGAATCTTCGGGGGACATGATCGCTTGGTCAGGAACGAGAACTGGGTGACCAGCAACCTCCTGTCCTCTCACTGGCACACGCCTGATGAAGACAGCAGGGTGGAAGTAGGCCCGGGAGTCGAGGTCGGGATACGCTTCTTTAACCCACTGAAGCCAGAACTCCTGGGCTTGGCTTGCGAGACTTCCCTGTGACAGTCAAAATCTAATTACGGGTTGTAAGACAAAAGCCTTATACTTATTTAAAACTTTAACATTAGTTTTCAAAACAAAATGTCCGTTATTATTTTCGTAACTGTCTATTTAACTCTAAACAATCTAAATGTTTCAGGTCATTGTTAGTAAACTTCTTGTGCAGTACAGAGGTCATTTAAGCAGGAGATAACTTAAGGCTTAAAACAGAAAATAAACTTTAATAGTCTTATTTCAGAACTTCATCAGGCCAATGATGTTCACATACATTCATACAGTCATTGAAGTAAAAGGAAATTATTCCTGGCAATACGGCCGAGAAGTTATTTTTACTTGACTAAACACATATTTTAGACAGGGCAGAGTAAGGGATTGTGTCCAAGCCTGCTAATGACCAGTAAAACAATCAGTTAACCTCAATGGTAATTAAGTTAGTGTCGGTGTCTGACCTGCAAACCTGTTTTTTTACACATCGTTTGAACTGCAGCCTCGATTTCGGCGCGACTGCCCCGGATGAGGAAACACGTGGTGTCCGGTACGGACGATGGGGTCTCGGCAAGTCGTACCACGGCGCCTGTCTCTTGCTGAATACTGAGCAAAGTGTTGGCGTCTGGAAGTAAATACATGTTTATATATGTTTCACTCTTACCTACGATGTTATCAAACATGTCTGCCACTGGCAGCGAGCTTGGGTCCAGCGGTGTACTCAGGTGATCGAGTGGCTTGTAGTCAAACTAAGGGGTTGCATTGTCTGCGGATAATAGCCAACAACAAAACAGTCCTTGTCTTAATTTCAGTGCACTTCTTACCTGTGACAGCGCCACACAGATGGTCAGACAGGAAGTAGTAATAGTCAACCACTTCAGTCTTTTCCTTCTGCTGCTTTGTTTCTTGTAAACTCGCACGCCGCCCGCGTCTCCTAGACTTGCTCGACGTCCTGGCCTACAATCAATCAATCAATCAATCAATCAATCAATCAATCAATAAATCAATTAATCAATCAAATACACACATCCGTCTATCCATGCAAGAGAAAGAGAAAAGAAAAAGCGCAAATACACTATATACTTGCGCACAAAAAGAAATACGTGTAATCAAACACAATGTACCTGCACACAATATACACAATGTTCTGAATGTTTTGTCTGTATCAAAGCTCCATCATCTGTCATGTCTTACCAGTGGTGCAGAGGACTGCGGGGTTGGCCCGAGATCGGCCATCGTTGACTCGCGGTCATGGGTTAGAGGCCAAATCGGCAGGAAACCTGCAACTTACCAGCCACAAAGTCTCATTTCTCTACTTGACCAACAAATTCTAGTGGACCTCTAGTCGAAATGATCTGTTTTGCTTGGCTAAACACTGTGATGGTATCATGCGGCACCAAAGATTGTGTAACCACTCAGCCTTTTCCTCTTCCTTGTTCCAGGGAGGAGGATGAAAGAGGGGAATTTTTTTATTAAACTTCTTCGGGTGTGCTGTTTAATCGAATATCTAACGTTGTGTACTTTTCCTCGTCTACTACCCACCCACAATCAGGGCCGCCGAGAGCCAGCCCGGGCCCCGGGACAGACGACCTCTCCGGGCCCCTTGTGATTGTAATCGTAAATTATTTTCCCAGTATATAATGTATGTTTATAATTCGATTCTCAATATCTACATTTCATTCAGTAACGATATATAGACATCAGGACAAGTGAACTATTATCTACATCACTTCTTGAACATAAAGTTGTTTACACGTGAGTGGTTAGTAACTGAGGAAAAATTATGTGAAAAGGATTAGACTTGTAGCACCCCGCTCCACAGAACCCCCCCCCCCAGTAAGGACTGTTACGTCACGAGCGATGTCAAAACCTCAACAGATGAGAAAAACGGCTAGAGCCTAAAGACAGTACAACAATCATTTCCAACAGCCGATTGCAGGTCTGATAAAGATAGCTACGTCCAGGTCCATCCTACCATAAGCGACCCTAGTCCCAAGCACAGCTAGGGGTGACAACCACAATAAAACATACGGCCCCATCCCCCAAGAACCAACCTTGGTACGGTATTAGCACAGGCAATCACAGTAACTCAATAACTATCTTCGGATGTCGACCATTTTGCTCTGGGATTTGAAGCACTGGTTCATGACACTGTATATATCATAATTTATACTAGATATAACTGATTTGTGCTTGTCCTTGACGGCAACTACATGATTTAAATCAGAGAGCATGTGAGGGGTATGTGCATGCGTGCGTGGTGCGCATGGCACTGGCATCAATATAAATCCACACATTTTGTCAAACTCAACTAAATTTGACAGGCCGATGGCCGGCATGTGTGGAAGTTGCTGTCATCTTAGTCACTGGCCTTTAAACTAAAACAAGTCAAACATAATTTGCCTCTACCTTGATTGTGGGTGTCAAGACAAGGAGCAATTTAATGAAATTATGAAAACGTAGACAAACTAACACTTATGTGAGTTATGTCATAACTCATAGCACATCTGTAAACTTTTCTTTTCTTCCCTGAGAAAGTCTCAGTGCTTAGTAAATACGAAAAAAACACCCTTGATATCTCTCGCTTACAGGCTGACTCGTCAGAGGCGGGCCCCATCCTCTCGGTTCACAGAGTGGCCACACATCAGTAACAGACCTGCCTTCTCACTGTTAATTCCGATTTGCTTGCAGGGCCCGCCCGGCGCCCCCTCCCCCCCCCCCCATAGTGGCACATAAACCCAGCAATAGACGGTTCACACGCGATAAAATCTTTGGTGTCCAGCGGCCTTCCGCCTCCAGGCTTGTCCAGCGACAATATGATACCTCTGACAACACTTCTCAGGACAGGCCCCACTACCCCGAAATTGTATTCTACAGACTTGAAACTCAACTTCTGCATGTGTAATGCTTGGGTGTTCAGTCCTGTAAAGAATTTGTTTCGTGTGGCCTGTGGCGCAATGGATAACTTCTCACTCACACGCCGCACCTCGTTACAACACACACATACGCATTCGCAAGTCAATAAAAAACTAGATAGCTGAATATAAGAATAATAAAAATATAATTAAAACAAAGAGAAGAATGTAAAGTAATTCATATGTCAATACCACAACAGTTCTACCGAAAGATCAAAAGATTATGACAGACTTAGCTTTCTTGAAGTCACTGCTTTCACGACGGCTAACAGTTTCCAATAGTACATTCACAATTCACATAAAATGTAGATACAGAGGTACTCCACGTTCCAGGATATACACCTCGTCCAATAATCACCCTCAGTTCTCACAATTCACCAAAGTCAATGCAATTCCGCAGCACAAAGAAACATCATATCTATCACACATACACATTTACGTCTCGGCGAGACGGACCTCCTACCCCCAGCTCGTGGTTCAGAAAAGTAGTATTATTTCCCACGCAGAGGCCCGGATGTTCTGCCTCCACGTGGTGTGTCTCCAGTCCCCCCTTTGTTTCTGCTGACCGATTCAGGGGACTGGCCGACACTAAACTTTCCCACGGCCGCTACTAGGTCTGCTGGCCGCGCATCACTGGTCAGGCTTTACGGCCACCCGCCTTGACAATCCCTTCAGGCGGTGGCGGTGGTAACCTGACCAGTGGACCGTTGGTGGTTCTCACGCTGTCCCACTCCCAAGTAGAAAATAAGTTTTCTACAAGTCCTTAGACCGTTCTTTAAAAGAAAAAGAAAAGGAGAAGAAAAAAAAAACCCTGACCAAGGCCGGGCCCCCTTCACAGCCGCGGGCCCGGGTACACCAGACCCCCCTGTCCCCCCCCCCCTCTCGTCAGGCCTGCCCACAATTCGGGGAAGCGGATGACCGAGTGGTTAGAGCGCTGGCGTCCGAACCGAGAGCGCGCTGGTTCAATTCCCGATAAGCGCAGCCGACGTTGGCATCACGCATTCGTGTACACACAAAGAGGTGTTTAAAGTCTAAAAGTAGGTTTATTTACTGTATTTACGAGTAAGAACCACTTACTAACCCAATAAAAAAATATCCTGCCTCACCTAGCACTAGTCTAAAAGACTTTTCCATCAACATAACAATTAGGCACGAGCACCAGCAGCCTTTTCATCGGCTATGCGACCTCGTCATCCGCTTCGAGGTTAGTCGCGACACTCACGTGCACTCACTGCTCGCGTGGACGGAAGCTGGGTGCAATGGGCAAAGTGGAGAGAAGTAAAGTGTTGCCAGCAACACGCGCTGTCACAAACAAGCGCTGCCGCTACACGTTGCCTACAACAGTTTATCCATGTAGTGTGGAGGAAAACTGCGGTGCCCTTTGATCTGATCCATGAACTTACTTGATGCTCATCATTGTTGCTGTTATTCACTTCTACGAATGCTAGTGTTTATCTAGTTATACAAACGCTAGTCTTTATCCATATGTGTTTTAAATATGTAAGAGCATGTGTGAATGGTAACTTGTAGTTGTTTCGGAAGATTCCCAAGTGTGATGCGCTTAAGCTGTATCAAAAAAAAACAACAACAGCAATTTCGGCATGTATGTCCAGATCATGTACTACTGTAATATTGCCAGTGTTGTCGCTACCAACTATAGTGTGTTTGCTGTTACTGATATTTTCATACCAATCCTGTTGTTTTGTCTTCGTATGTCAGTAAATGGCCCTGTAATCAGAACTGCGTTTTTCTTTTTTAGCTGTGAAGCTCAAAGTGAAAGTAGAAAACAAGCAGCTACAATCTTCTATCTTTTGTATGAAAAATCTGGGGGCTCGTCCAAGATCTCCAGTCTCTTTTCGGTGATGATGTGCTGACAGTGTTTTGCACAATGATGAGAATTATCTAACAGCAAGCGTACTGCGATGTGTCTTGTAGAGCAATCAACGACCATTTAATCATGGAGGTGGCGAAAGTAGGAAGAGAGTTGGGCCTAGATGACGGATCATTAATATGCAAGAAACAATAATACAGACTATAACCCAATACAAACGTAGTGTAACAATGAGCTTATAAACAAAACGAGAGGCTAAAATAACTGAACGGGTCAGTGAAGATCCGAAAATGCGCAACACAAAATGCAAACACGAAAACACTTTGCAAGGTGATGTTGCAATGAAGTCGACCATTCCTGAATGCAACAAATAAAAGCACTTCACGTCCACAAGACCAAAAACAGGTCCTTCAAGGCTGATGATAATCTCTTATTACTCTTGCCCACGGACAATAACAAACTGTTGATACAGCCCCTATGTCTTGGAATGGGGAAATAATTAAAGGCCTAGTGGGCAGCAATTTGTTTTTGAATCACTGGATAATGATCAGTGCAATACATGAGGGTTATCCATGGATGTATAAATATAATGTCAATCTGTATCCAGTAGAAGAGGCGGGACCACATGCTAATTATAAGCATCTCTGTGGACGAAGGTGGCGCCACGTGTTTGAGCTGTGCCTGATGATGTTTATGGGTGTGTGTATCGAGCTTTACCCAGTCAAAAAACTGCACCACCTACATCTTTAAATGACTACATTGTGTTTGTTATGTGAGTAAAATTAACTAAAAATGTACAATGACAGCCACTGATAGACTGGCGCTGAATTATACTCAGTGTATACGGGCTTTTGGACTGTGGTTTAATTATGTCATCATAAGTTGACAGACTGGAATTGAGTGATATCGGCATAGCATGTGAAACGTGTATTATTGACTTGGTTAGTTAGGTAATCGGTCTTTTGAATGGTTTTATAGATGTATGTGTAGTCGCACTTACTAATATGTTGATCGAAACTGTTGTTTTGTCTTCGTCACTCAATAAACGACTGAGATGTAAAAGGATTCCTATAAACAAGACACCCCCACTCCACTCTTACATAAATACTACATACGCATACGACATCAACACAACCATCTCTTTTAAAGTTTCCTACCTTACCTTCAAAGTATAATAAACAAACATGACCCCTGACTTCCTTATCAGTGTTTTGCTATTTTGTTAAAGTGAGAGTTAAGCTGGTTTATGCACACACACACACACACACAGAGAGAGAGAGAGAGATGTATATGCAAACGCGAACCAGAAAGAGGGAAACATATAGGAGGCAAAGAAAACAGAAACACGTCTACAAACTTACACACATCTACATATATACAAACATACATTCCAATTTACAGGCATTTGCACACGCACTCACACAGAGAGAAAGAGACTGAACACAGAGAAAAAGGCACACACACACACACACAGGCAAATCTCTCTCATTCTCACACGCACACAGTAGAAAAGGAAAGATTCTCTCTCTCTCTCTCTCATATATATATATGCACACACATTCACTCAGCATATACATAGAAAGAGAGTGTGCTCTGACGTAACAACTGCTAAGCAACAACAACAACAACAAAAGACTAAAAACAAACGCTACCTTCACGAACATCGAGTGGACCTGTGCTCGTCTCCTGTCTCTGCTGCCCATGGTCGGACTGACAAAGAAAGGTCACAACAACCTGTGAAACCCCCAATGTCAAAAATATCTTACACTTGGTGGCTCAAGTACAGCCAGTAATCAGCAACCAAGAGATGTAAACAAGGCCTTGCTACTTCCACACAATACTCCCATTTTGTTTTCTTCTTCTCTAGTTTTTACCTCCTTGATATCGCGGCAGCCATCATTGAAAAGTTTTAAAGACAGGAGACTACAGCTGAAGACTCGAACATTTGAGGCTAATCTCCTCGACACACATCCTGGGAAGCTGTCGAGTAACAAATGTTCTTCCTCGTGAAAGACCCCGTTTCCGAGAAATGAGAGATGAGGATGCCGGCAGCGAGCTACTAGTGAGTTATAAAAAGACTCCTGGACTGTCTGAGACTTGAACATGCGCCAACGCTCATTGTGTGTGTGTGTGTGTGTGTGTGTTGGTGCGTGCGCCGGGGGAGCAGAGCGTCTGTGTGATTGCGTGGATTTGCGCTGAGTGCGCACGTGTCTGTCATTGTAGAAGGTTACATCATCATCATCATCATCATCGTCGTCGTCGTCGTCGTCGTCGTCTATTGCAGTAACCTCTACCATACTGATTCTAGCTTCAGCCAACCAATCTACAACCAATCTACACAGAAAGTTACTTTGTCAAAAAAAAGAAAAAAAAAACAACTGTGGATTAACATTGTGTGGAGGTCTATAACCAACACTTGACAGCTTAGTCTTAACAGCACATTTTACTCCCACTTTTTTCAATATTCATGCAACGTTTTTGGTGCAATTTAAACATCTTTGTCATTATTGTTTTACGAGTCCCATATCGTCTGCGAATCGAAGATATAAAGGGCAACACGAGTCCAACAATAATAATTCCGAAACTATGAGTACATGACACCACGGGAAACACCGAGCGCGTCCAGTGCTGTCGAGCAGCTTTGGTCACCTGCTGGTTGGGAGTGACGTCATCAGTCACCGCCTCGTCAGGACCAAACTGGCGACTGGCTGCAGTTGCAGTCCAGTTGGGGGGGGGGAAGGGGAGCTTACATTTCTGCACAATCAAGACAAAGATGCCCGCGGGGCAACCCAGTGATAAAACTCTTTTAGAGAGACAACGTGTTCTGGTTGATCCCCCCTCCATCATGTGGTAGCACCTTTTTTTCCTACAAAATAAATCAAGAGACAGACAGAGAGGGAGAGAAGGTGGAAAGAAATAAATCGAGAGAGAGAGAGTGAGGGAAAGAGAGAGAGAGAAAGTGCAGTGTTAATAATCACTGGGCATATAGATTACCACAAGTTTTCTTTTGCTATTATTGCTGGTGTTAATCACACAACAAAGACAATTCATTCGTTTATTTCAATGTTTAATCGTAGTTGACAACAAGGCAATGAATTTCGAGATTCGACAGCCTTGTGACCTGAAGCAGATAACATGGCCCTATGTGCATCAATATTATGGCATCAGAAAAATAATAATAATAATAAAATCGACAGCAGTCATAGACTAGTTTATATAAAACACGAGTATCCCTCGTGATGCCATGTACATAAATAGTCCTTTATCAAGATTATACCTGAACGCAATAAGTATTGCTCTTGGATCTCCTTTAGTCTACTCTTTAAAAAAAGACAATAATTATAGTTATAAACTCGCTGGTCAAACAAGTAAGCATGCTAATTCCGATAAGTAGGAATGGCGTTTTACAGACGACAGAAAATCAAAGAAATAAACTAACCAGGGTACTAATGACATCCGCAAATTTTATTGATGTCCAGGTTTCCTGCTGTAGCGTCTGTGTGCTTAGCAGCTTCCTACCTCAAAATGTCTTCCTAGAAAAAAAATGGATCTTGAGGATTAATTAAAATACAGGGATTTTCCCATTCCTTTGCCTTATTTTCTTTAAACTTTGCTGCATAAATACTTGGTGTAATTAGTATTCAAAAGAGACTAAACACAAGCCAGCTGAACGAATCTACTCAGCAGACAATGAAGACTAAAGACAGATGAGAAAATGAGGCAGGCGACATCTACGACCGCTGGTTGTCACAGGTCAAGAGGGCAGCTAGACTTGTGTACCGGTCATCTGCATCGATGCTGAATAAGGCGGCACATAATTACAATACTAGCGGTAATAACAATGACTATGGTCAATAATTGTTGTGATATATGCACATGGCGGCACAATAGACTTAATGATACTGGAAATAACAATGTGGTCAATAACTGTTATGAACCATACATATGCCGGCACAATATAATTGCGATGATGACAGTAATAACAATGACTGATCAATAATTATGACACAAGCGGCGAAACATATAATCACTATGGCGGTAATAACGACTGTGATTACTGATGTATGAATATGATTACAATGACGGCTGCAGTTCAACGAAAATAGTCCCGAGCTTTCTTTGTATGGTTCGCCACCGACCTATACAACTTATGTCTAAAACTAGGCCCCTTCATTATAAGGGCCTGGAATACAGAAAGATCTGTAAGTACATTCATTTTTTTTTAATCAACACTTGTGACGCCTTTGGGAAATAATGGGGGATATATTTCTTTACAAAATAAAAAAAGCAGGAAGGACCAGCGAAAAGGAAGACAACCATTCGTGTTACTATTGCCCCTGGTAATCATCTCCTTTGGAAAGGAACTGGGAAGTGTTTCCTTCCTCCACCGGAAGATCCTTCAGTTCGAGAGAAGATGTACAAGTAAGCACTTATAGTCTGTGCTGCTCTGTGTATGTGTGTGTATGAATTCTCGGTAAGCTGAGCATTGGTTTGTTCAAGTGCCCACCTCCGCTGTAAGGATCCCTCTGCCAAAGTCGACTGGTTCCCAGCCTCTCGATGGTGACATCTGGCTTTTCCCGTCGGTCCGATGGCGCACGCCACCAATAAAATGACTGTTCTGCTTTCAAATCTTTCAAAATGATTTCTCTACGTGTGGCATCTGTCTACAGGCCGTGATATAGCCTTAGTCACACCAATTTCCTCTCCCCGCCTCACACTCCTTTTCCTATTCACCACCCCCCCCCCACTTCCCATTATCACACTGTAATCTATCTTTCTCACGAGTCCCTCCTCGTCAAGCTTGACGGGCCTGTTGACACTCTGCAGACGACTACCAGCTTTATCTCGAGAGCTCGCCTCCAAGTGTAAGGCGAACAATAAAGAAGAAAAAGAATCTCCTTATATTTAGGTAGATAACGCTGGTCTGTGGACGAGCTGGAATGAAACTGCGGGTCTGTAAGAACAGATACTCTAGCTCTATGAGGGCAGATAATGTGGGGCTTTGCTAATCCCATGCCGCATTCTACAATCTGTGCAGATGTTGAAGATGCAGAACCTACAGCTCAAGAGGAAAAGGTGATGACAGCATGGAACATTCACTGCAGCTTTATATTGGCATTGGCATAAACAGTATGTCAGAGGGATGATATATCCCTTTTCTCGGTCCCATGTGACTTTCTCGAAAAAAGAATTTTGATGACATTATAATCTGCAATAAAAAAAATTACATACCATTATACTTCACTTTCTAATTCTACATGATCTGCGTTAAACAAAAAAACTATGTTGACAAGAATTTACACCACAATGCTATTTAAGGTAAGCAATGCAGTTCTTCCTTTTCAGGAGACCATCCGATCAAAACATGGAACCATATTCCTCATAGGCACTCACTGTTTGCGTAACATTTAATTAAATTTCACCAACAAAGACGATAGTTTTCAAAAATGTAGCATCAATGGGAAAAAACCATGTATCTTCATTTCAGCTCTGCATTATGGATAATATTTTCATAGTAACTGTGCATTTTCAAAATAAGAACTTCAAGTGTGATCTCGTTGTAATATCTTCTCATTCAAAATGATGCTCCATGTGACCAATTCAAAGCAGACGGTATTAATCAGTTAACCCACAGGTGGCTGAAAGAAAAGGCTTTAGACTTGACCAACACAGCCTGAGTTACAACAATCAATCTGTAAATACTTGGTGAAAAGCTTGTGGACTGCACTCAGTGTCATCAGAAATAAATGCAAAGGGGCCCACAGCCAAGAGGCTATACAGACAGTGTTTGTTTGTTTGTTTTTAACGCCGTGCCAGCAACTAAGGCTATATCACGGCGATATACAGACAGTGAGCTGTAGGTGGTTCCCGATAAGTGAAAGGTGAAGCCCCATGGTCTCCTACCACATTCCTTGAAAAATCATGTATACAGTATGCTGAGTGGACAGGGCCCAGGCCAACCTCAAACCAGTGATCAGCAAAACCAAATTTTGCATTCTTTCTCTAGTTTCATGTTTACATATTTTCAAAACATTTTCCAAGAACCAGAAAATATTACAGGCAATTTAGGACAATGTCTGTCTATTGTGTAACAGCCATCCACCCTATTTTCAGATGTCGTGTAAGTCTGCTGCAAGCATTTATGGCCAAAATGTACATGAATGTCAAGTGACACTATATTTTATGATCTTGTGCTCTCAGAAAAGGCTACATTCCTCTCCAAAAAAAAGTAATAGTTGGTAATAGGCCTTACATAATCCTGCATCCTGAAAATACTGATCATCTTTGTCTGCACTTCCAGGATAGGTAAGGTTAAGGTCCCATAGCCAAAAGGCTGTGTGGAGAGTGAACTATATGAACTGTATCCAATCAATGCCTCTAGGCAATCACAGGCAGAAGGTGGAGCCCCTTTCCTATGACTACCTTTAACAAGTACAGATGACATGCAGCTGATGCATGTTCTAACTATAGATCGAAATTTGAAGTAAAGCAGTTTACAACTCATAAAAAGAATACTCAGTGATAAAGACGCCAAAATGTAAGAATTATTATTTAACAGATAACTGTTTTCACTTTACATACATTTTTAATCTGGCCCAAAAGAAAATCATCCCCTCTCAAATTTCTCATCACCTGTACCCTTTCACTTATGGGTGGACTGAGGGATATTTCTTAGTTTGAGTATGCGCACACATGGCATCTGCTTTTCTGGAATATAAAAGGTAAATAGAAATCTCGTCTGCCATTATCAACAGAAATGTAGGATTAAAAATTATTGTGAGAACTGATTTAACAGTAAATGCACTTATTTACAAGGGTTTTGCTCACAGTTAATATCAACAGATTAATGATACTGAAAATGAATCACATTCTTAGGTTAATACATGTGTGAGTGTATTTATGAATTTATGAATGTGTATACATACGTTTGTAGTAGTAACAAGTCAACGCACTATTTTACTTAAATTTAAAAATTCTGTAGGTAATTTTTAAACAGTTTGGCAAGATTATCACAAGATTTCTAGTACAGATTCATCCATCTGAACTAAAAACAAGCCCTGTTGGTATACAGCCATTTCATTGTCTATGCACAAACTCTGTACGTTTTTCAAATGCATTTCCACACTGCACAAGCAGAAAGGTGTCTCAAAATGGTGAGCATAGCAGCCCTGTCTGACAACAAAATCTTTCCTCGCTTTTACCATCATCAGTCTTCTGTCCTGGGGAGACAGTTAAGCATAATTTCGAAGCCTTTGCAGTCATGGTGGTTGAAACGTCACCAAAGTCAGAAAAGAGGAAAAAGTAAAACATTGTCAGGCAGGAAAAATTCATCATTTTCAATTATAAAAAAATCCAAATCTAAAATAGTGGCTCAGTTTTCTAAGCAAGATAATTAGTGCGCATATCATTCCAAGGCATATTATTTCTGCGTTCAAAGTCATAATCAAAATGGTGATAATAGTCAGGGTCATTCTCCGTAAATAGGACAGTGGAAGAGACAAAATATTTTTAAAACATCACAAGGAAGGAGGAATTTGATTCTAAAGGTATAAATTAGGAAGAAAAAATACAACAGCAATGGATCTGATGTTATGGCTAAATATGCCCTCCCCTCCACCCCGGGCTTAGAGCCAATAAAAGAAATGAAATGAAAAGAGTTGAAGAAAATCTTAAGAATAATGAAAACAAGACAATGTTAAGTAAATACAGAGAAAATGTTTGACAGATGTAAGAGATCAGTAGAAAAAAAAGAATAAAATCGTGGCTATGCATATCAATATAATGGCAATAATTCAAACAGCCGCTTGTAAAATATTATATGAAATGATATTAGAAAGTAGTACATAATTATAAATAATGTCAATAATCAAATTTTCTTGTTAAAAGGATGCTTTTCCCTTAAAATTCTCTTTTTTTAAAAAATCTAGAAACAGTAATTTTTATTAACACACACACACACACACTGCAAAAATTAAGTTTGTTCACTCACCACCCTTCTTACAAGAGTTAATCATTACCTCTTTATTCCCGACTAAACAGCATCAGAAAAAAAATGCAACAACAGCAGTGACTTTTCCTAACCAGAAAATGTAAAAGACTAGTCCCCAAAACAAAAATGGTTTAATTTTTGCCCTATGTGAAACGTCTGCCACACACACACAAAATTTTTGCCCACAGTTAAAGTAAATCACACACAACTGCTGCTTAACCCTCATCTTAAGCGTCAACAGGCACCTCATTTTGTTCTGGGTGACTTGTCGGCACAAAGAACATGTCCTCACTTTCCCTATTAAGGCATTTCCTTGGGTACAACTGTTTGCAAAAAAGTGACTGAGTTTGTAACAGGTCCAGCTTAGATCCTGCTTGTGTTCAACATCAGAGTTTGATCGATGCTCCAAATACACATCATCAGCAACACTTCCATCATCACAAGGAAAAATGACCTAACAACTTTCTAGAATAAAATCAATGGAATGTATCACATGCTAAACATTATGGCTTTAAGGCAGTTGCCATCATCCTCAGGCTGTTCAGGAAGGCACTGAACTATCTAAAGTTTCATCTCGGTCTCTTTGAGATCTTTTCTTCTTCAATGAACTGACACACAGAGAAGATCTGAAACCAAAATACCGCTGAATAGATTATCCTGCTTTGACTTTATCTTACAAAGTAAACTCATGTATCTACTACTGCTTACATCTAAACAAATTATTCAGCCATCTACTGCTTACAGCTAAGCAAATCAGTCAACTACTGCCAGCGACTGTTCTAAACAGAATTTGTAAGATTTAAGTGAAATGACAAAATATCTATTAACTAAGCAAAATTTGTCACTGTCATGCATAATACATATGTGGGAAGCGGACAGCCAAGCGGTTACACCACTGGTGCTTGAACTGAGTGGGGTGCTGGTTTGATATCCAAGTAGCGCAGCAAACTTTCCCCAGTCGACTCAGCTGGTGGGAATGGGTACCTGACTCCACAAAGGGTTGAGGAAGGTAATGCAGTGAGAGAAAGGAGATGGGCACCGACCTCGTGTAAAGGTGGCCCCAAGTGAGGTCTCTAACACCTTACTCCCCAACAACCTGAAAAGGTTAGGGTCAAACTTACCTTACTATTATAATACATCCTCTGTCAAAGGGGAGGAGGCATGTATCATATATATAAATCTGCATAAGACTAAGGTTTGCATTCCCTGAAGGAAGGAGAAAAATCATCTGATTATTCAGTCAAACCTGCTTAACTTGTCTATCCACCATTTTCTTTTCTTCTTTTTTTTTCAGTAAGCAGGCACAAATTCTAAAAGCACAAAAGATCCGCAAACCAGAAGACGACAAGATAAGCATGTGGCTTGAGAGGGGTGAGGGTTTTGCACACCTGTTAAACTAGTTCCTGGGATCCACACCTGTAAAACCAGTTCCAAAGATCCACAATTGTAAATCTACTTTCTGAGATCCAGATAGAAACCAACTTCAGTGGGGTGGACAGGGTCTAGATACTTTCAACAATTTCTAAAATAATCCTCATATTTATAAGCGTACTCACTCTTTGGTTTAAAATTTAATAAATTGTTGAATAAACTTTGAATTTATCCAAAAGAAATGTATACAATTTTTGCTTTTCATAACATAGAAAAAGTGTAGAAAAAGGTAAATATCATTTATCAAAGGTAAGAAAAAAATAGTCCCGTGACACTACAGTCCCTAGGAAGTGAGGTGTCTGAAAATGTTCTTAGTCTAGGGCCAGTTATTTTTTCTAAGAGGACAGTCTTTGCTTCCTCTCCTTTTGAATCCTTTGAAGGGTCAGGTATCCCCAGCTGTCTAAACTGGGGAAAGTAACCAGCTTTATACTGGACACAGGTATCCCCAGGTGAGTGAACTGGAGGTAGTATGACATTTCACACTAATACTGGAGATCAGGTATCCCCTGATGTGTAAACTGGGAAAAGTACGTTTCATAATACTAATACTGGACATCGGGCATCCCCAGCTGGGTGAACAGGGGGCAGTAAGCTGTGTTACACTGATACTGGACCTCAGCATCTGCACCTTAGGCCTTGGACAACAGTTCTCTATTTGGCTATTCATTTTCCCAGCATATACAGGCAACCCAAATCTTTCAATACAGTCAAACATCCTAACATCAGATAAGGTGTAAAACCACTTGACTGCTGACGGACACACAATGCCGAATTCCCTCAATTTCACCAGCAGATTTAATGCTTTAGCTTTGATGTCTCTACAGCAAATGTACATTCTTGTAATTCACAAAATCAGATGAACTCTGAACTTACTTTATCAAATAATTGTTGACACTGCTGTAAGGCCAGTGTAAAACAGATGATCGCTTCATTCAGCCACTGCACTACCACTTCCATCTGTATCCAAACATAAACAAGGAAACAATATGTTGTAAGCACTGCTTCATGTCCAAAACAACACACATTCTTCAACAACAAATCATCTGCAGACTACATGAGCAATGGCATCTTCGCTCTCAAATAAGACAGTCTGGTTAAGTTGAATTATTCACTGATGACTGTTGTTTGCCAGAAACTTTACTGCATGAAGAAGTCAAAGACAAAATATCCAAATATCCCAACCTCCACTGGATCTGCTGTTTAAGAAAGCGATTTCTAAAATAGGTGAAACCAACCTGCATTCGATGTGATATGTCCAGTCTGTGCTGGCCATTTGTGTGAAGATGGTAGACAGCTAGGACAAGCTTTGACCCATGGACATAAAACGACATCGCCACATCATTGGGAATGGGTGGCTGGAAGATTTGCTGAAAGTGGACAGTCACATTCAGTCTCATATATGTAGGAAACGTAACAGATCAGTGGCACTAAACGGTTTGCATTAACACAATAACACAAGAGAAAAACAATTGTAAAACCGACTTCAGTTGGGCAGCATGTCATAATGTTCATTAATTTATGTATGTGTGAGTGTGTGAGAGAGAGACACATACAATATTTACATGTTATATGCATATAAATAGGTAGTTAGGTGGGCATACATGCTTGAAAATGCATCCATATGGATCAATAGAATGCATATGAATACATCAATCCATCACTCAGAGGGGGACCTCTCACCATATTCTTGCTGGTGACCAATTCCTGCAGAGACTTTCGCTTGGGCAGGGTCAAGCTTAGCTGACCTGCTTTCACTTTCTTCATCAGCTCTTCCAGCATCTGTAAGCAAAATATCAACTAATAAAATGACATCAACAGTGATGAATACCAGAGATGTGAAATTTCTAGTTTCTACATGTAAACTACTAATTTCTACATGATACAGGATGCAAAACACAACTGCAAAACTCAAAATATAATTATTCACTACTGCTTAATGGTGACCTATAAAAAGCACAGGGCATAAATCATGTCAGAAATATGTCCTTCACCAGCAATAGCATAAAAATTGTTTATAATTTTGCCAAATCTCAGAATGATAAAATCTAACTACAGGAATGGCATTAAGCTGTGCGTGTATAGTACGTCCAACCATACAAGCTTATGGTAACTTATTATTATTTCGGTGGCTTTGCCCTGCGTCTCTTCTGACGGCAAATAAATAATCTAGTCGGAGATACAAGGGAGACAACATTCTAAACACTAATCTACAGATTACAGGGCATGATCCACAAACACATCAATAAACACAGAATCTAGGGAGGACTCTATTGAACAGACAAGAAATGGCCCCCGTATCAGCAGATTCTCCAAATGCACAAGCAACAGAAAGCAAGTGAGAAAGAAGGAAAATGTTCATCAAAGACTTGGTGTTTATCCTCTTTCTCGTCTTAGGTGTAATCTTTGGTATTGGACTTGGTTTGGGACTAAAATACCTCCCAGGACCTTGGACTCCCAATGACAAGCGCAAGAACTTCTATCTAAGGTTTCCTAGCGATTTGTTGCTCAACATGCTCAAGCTGCCCTTGATCCTGTCCAGCCTGGTGATGGTGATGGCCACGCTGGATAAGAAAGCTTCCGGCAAACTGGGGCTGGGCGCCATGATCTACTACATGACCACAACGCTGTCAGCCGTCATTCTTGGCATCATCCTTGTCCTGTCATCCATCCAGGAGACCCACGTGACATTAACACCATTCCACGCAGTGGCGCCTCCCAGAACAGCAAATAGCTGGACGCTCTGCTGGACTTGATCAGAAACTGCGTTCCGGATAATTTAATGACGATGTCTTTTCAACAGGAGACGACAGACGCTGATTTGATTAAAGCCGCTACCAGAAACGTGTCCAATGGAACTGCAATGGTGGAAGTCACAGACATTATAGAGAGCCTGAAGCTGGTCGTAAGCTCTGGCATGAACGTTCAGGGTCTGGTGGTCTTCTCTATCGCCCTGATATATCTCTGTACCATTGTTTGTGGACATGTTTTAGTCTGTTTCACTTTGTCGGTTGTGTGAATTTGAGTCTTTGAATTTCTTTGTAAAGCGCATTGAGCCTTCTGTAAAGCAGGGAAATGCGCTATATAAATTTACGTTATTATTCTTATTAACTCAAAATGGTCTAAAGTCTGACTTCTTTTGAAGTTAGAAGTACTTCACGCAACCACTTAAATGGCTTATCTAGAAGATAACCCACAATAAAAATGAACTACCTGAGCAAAAGGTCAACCAACCTACCATCAACACTTCTTGTGCAGAGCTGAACTTGTAGTCTTTATTCCGAAGTGTTGCCAAAGCAATTGCCTGTTGAAGATGGTTAGCTGCATCTTGCACCTAAGACAAAAAAAAAATAACCGACATAAAAATGATCTGTAATGTAAAAATGACAGACAGATAATTTATGCATTAAGACAATTGCCCTCCATGCTTAGCTACTAAGAGTAACTGATGAACATTTTATGGTAACTAAACTATAAAACTATAGAGGAGCTGCCATAGGTTTCCAGGTTTTTGTCAGGTCTCTTACCTGCTGTATTTTCCACTGTTCATGAGGCTTAATGCTGGTCCTGTATATGTGGTGCTCTTTGGCCTGCTTGTGCTTAAAGCTAATATCCTGCAGAGCATATCATCACACAATGACAAATAAGTGACAAATAATTCAGGACAGATGCAATAAAAATACTTATCCCCAGACTGCACCTTAAAAAATTAATACAGATACTGCAAATGTGTTTATTCCCAGACTATACTCTTGAAATATTACTAAAGATACTGGAAATGTGCAACAATACATTCACCATGCACCTCAGTTTTGTAGAAACAAACATTCAAACAAATTCAGCGTTCTGCAGGCAGGTTAGTATAGATGAGAAAGAAAGACTTACTGCTTCTGAGATGCAGTCTCCTTGCAGAGTGATCACACATTTCATAGCCCCAGCTGTTGCAGTGCTGTAATACAAGGCCAAAAATACGTTCAATACTATGTTCAACTTTATGCCTTGGAGTAAAGATTACTCTTGGAGTACACCCCAACCCTTTGCTGTATGAGTCAAGCATGAAAACACACAAATTTATATGCATACAAAAGTCTGCATACACACATTCCCATACAATCAACTATGAGAAAGCTGAACAACCATGTGACAATTCCAGCAAACAATTCACAACAAGAATTTTATATTCTTCAAGAAACAAATCTATTCAGTACCCCACAATCTGTCACACATTTCAGGTTGAAGTTTTCAGTGCCAAAAGGCATTAAATGTTATGGATTTTGCAAGAAAAACAGTACAGGTACCTTGGGGCAGAAAGCAAAATTCGTTGTGTAAGATGAGCATCTTTGCTAGGCACTGCCTCTGTGTCATCTGTAAACATTTACAATTCAGTAAATCAATGTGTTTACTGAATGCATGTGATATACATGTTTATCTGAATGCCTGTATGCTAGGCAATACAATGCACCTATTAATGAATACAAAGGGAGATTGCAGGTTCAACATTCACTAGCACCAGCAGCTGGAAAATTAACTCATAAATAATCAATATTCATTTTCATTCATTCATCCCTTGACTGGTACCAGCTGATGAAAGATATGCTGATCTGCCAGTACTGGTCATGGGGAACATCAGGACCATTGACAAGGCTACCCACTTCACAATGCAGAACTAGTCCACGCCTTCACATTTTTCAGTCAGTGCTCCCTCTGTCCACCCTGGCATCAACTCCCCCACAAAGAACCCTCAAGAATATCTGTAAGTATTTTACCAGGATCAGATGGCTGTAACAGACCAGATTGTGCCATTTGACTGCTGCAAGAAGAGGTTTCTGGTGACTCACAAGGTGGTAACTGTGCTCCATACAAAGTCACTGGTTTTGCCTTCCATATTCATCACAGAACCCTCAGCACCTATTTTCAGATTCCTGGATTCTTCTTACTTAGCAGAGTCTACATCTCCAATTGGTACAGTAGGATGAGAACTACAAGGGACGTATACAGTCTGTACTTGGACACAAATCTGATGGCATTGCTGTGCCAGATCCTATCCAGCCTGCCATAGCTGCAGTTGATGTTGCCATCCTGATGGGATATCTTGCCTGCACCTGCCATCTTTGGAAAGGATGGCTGTTCACCTCTTCAAGCTGTACTTGGTTCATACAGATCTCTGCTTTGTTGTCACTGATGTTAAAGTTACTTTGTTCTTGTAAGTGCACACATGCCTTTGAACTGTTTGTAAGTCTGTTGGTAAGGTTTTGCAGTTAACTGTTGGATCCCAGATAAACAATGTCTACAAAATGCAGATTGCAAAGGTGGTTGCCCCCCAGCAACTGAAATGAAGGTGTCATGAAGAGTTTCTCACACAAAGTTTTCTATGATGTTGAACAGTGTGGACAAAAGAGGCAGCCCTTGGTAGACACCCACTTTTCTCTGAAAGAAGTCTCCCAGCTAGTTGTTGAGTAGTACTGTGCTCAATGAGCTCTTATGCTTCCATAACTTCTTCTTTTGCAAGTATTTCTTTGCACTCCCAGATTCTTTGTTATAAAACAGTAAGGCGTTTCCCCACCCTGCTAGAGCAGCTCAGCTGGGATATTGTCAGTGTCATGTGACTTCCTGCCCTTCAGACTGTGTATAGCTCTCTTTAACCTCTTCTTGTAGTACTAATAGGTCTGCAGGCTCTATGGCTGAGGTCTGTTTTTTGTTTGTTTGTTTTTTTTAAAGAAAATATTGGCATCAATCCTCAGCTGAAAGGTATACAGGTTGTTGCAATATCTTGTGTTAACCTATCTCAGTGACTTCAACAGATGGTAAACCTTTTGCTGTCACATTTGGGTCTTGCAGATTTTCAAAGTCAAAAGCAAATTTGGCTTTTGTTTAAATGCCATTTAGTCTTCTGCTTCAACTTCAGGTTGGTTGAGACAAGGTTATGGTTGCTGCATATGTCAGCATCTGGATATGACCATGATGCTGAAGTTAAAAGCCTTGAAGGCAAGATGAAGTCAATGTCGTTATGGACCAGATCATCCTGAGAGTTCCATGATGCCATCTTGGATTCCTTGTGAGGATAGAGGGTATTTGCTATGGTGTGTTGCTGGCTCCATACAAAGACCAGGTGTTAGGTCCTGTCGTTGGCTTCATCTATGCAAAATTTACCTGCTGTTCTCCCCATTTGTGGTACATCTGGGCTAATCTTGATGCTTTAGTTACTGAGAGCAACTAGAAATGCATTTTGCCAGTGCTGCCTTTATGAACTTTTTCAGCTAATTGTAGGAAATCTTCTATTTCCTTGTCTTTGATTGTGGAATCAGAGCGTAGACTTGGACAATGGTGACAGCCTGCTGGAAATGGGTGTACAGGTTATGACACCTCACATCACTTCTCTACCACACCCTTCTCTAGTCCCCAACCCCCCACTGTACCCAACCCTGTGACCTTTGTCCATTGCTGTATCCCTAAAGCCTGCCAAACTGACTCGTGCCAGTCCAACAATGTCCCACCACATTGGCTCTAGCTCATGAGTTCTTTCACTTTGCCACACTGGTGTAATGAGTGGACATTCTATTATAATAATAATAGGAGTCACTTCTCTTAGTTTCACTGGTGGTCTGGCTCCAGTAGCACAATTTTCCAGTCTCCCCTTCCCCTCTATAACATGTAGAAGAAGACAGTTGAGTTTACTTGTAATGCTCTAGATGATGATGAAGCACTTGTACACTATACAGTCTGCTGTCACTATGACAGAGAACTTTTACCTTATCATAAATATATATATATATATACACACACACAGTTCATGAATCTTTACCACATGCTTTCATAACAGTAGTATGAGAGAGAGAGAATGTGTGTGTCACAGTCTGTGTGTGTGTGTGTGTGTGTAAAACAAAGAAAGGGTTAGTGTGTACACATGTATCCATATGCCTGCAACAATTATTTATTCTATTTTCTTATATGCCTTTAAATATCAGCAACCATATACCATAAAACCATATACAATATACATTAAGTCTATTACTTACCTAGATTTCCTATTGGCATGGGAAAACACCTACCACATTCCTGGAAGGTTAAAAGAAAGAAACAAATGTACATGACTATTAATCTGAATACATAGAGGAATAAAACCTACTTGTATTTGAAGTACCAAACAAATCCTCAAAAGCACTAAAGCACAAGATTACAGGCTAAGGCCTTTCCTGTATAATGATTTGCTAAGCAATGATTTCACAAAGTTTATCTTACAAATTTTGAAATGTACCAAGTAGAAATATCAAAAGTATATCAGATCCTACCAGCATGAAAAATGCTGATCGAAACTGCTACTAATTTAAACGTTTATTCTGCATAGATATGAAATGTCCCACAGCATTTCACTCTTCTCATTTTCTAATCCATTCTTTGCTTTCTTTGTGATCACATAGACCTTGTCCAATCCAAAATAATCATTTTTGAAATCATTTATAAGGTTTACATTACTGAGGACTTTTCACGAAGTCCATCATATCTGAATAACATCAGTTTCTGTTAGCTAAAAGGTCATTGGGAGGTTCAATAATAAGCTGAACTGTGTATTGGTGTGATAAGCCCTTAGATTCTTGAGGTTATACCATGCCAAATCAAGAAACACTGATTGATACTTAAATGATATCTAATTGCAAATCATTGGATAAGTGTGATCTAGCATTGATCTCATTAGCATCACACCCACTATTTGACCTCCACAATTAACCTGTGGTCATATAAACATATTCATCTACATCAACTCATCTGAGCACAATATCAAAGTGGCAAGTGATTGTTTACAGTATTTAGACTAATGGCACTGAATTCCCAGCCAGTGCACATATTGTGTGTGTGTGTGTGTGGTGAGGCATATTAGACATAATCAGATACATCTTACAAAAATACTTTAAAGATCACCTTTGCCAAAAGCACTTAAAAATTTTAACTCTCTTTCCAAAAGACACAATCAAGAAGACTGTCTTAGAAGTCTTTCTTTTCAATTTGTTTGATGCTTGTACTTTTAAATCAGTCTGAATGGCTTGTGTTAATGACGATCAGTTCACTGCTTAAAATTTTGCTAGCAATATATATAATTTGTCAAACCTAGTGTTTAATTGTTAGTTATTATTGTTGACTGCTGATATTTGTTAATGTTGATTATGATTGCAAAACCTGACAGACAAATGGCTTAAGAAGAATAAATTGCTGTTGAGAGTTACCTGTAGGGTCTGTTGGATATCACCAAGAACAGCATGCACTTCCTCCCTTAAAAGCCACTGCAGTTCCTCCTTCTGCAAATACATGCAGTGTGTTCAATCTTCTAGCTTAACATTATCAAAACTTTAAAACAATTACTGCGTGTCAATCTTGGCCTATGGAGAGCTGGAGAGTAAAGGTGTGAGGAGGATAATCAATTAGTGTTTTCTTTTTTGAAGTGATGAAAAGAGAAAGTAAGAAAGAAACTGAAAACTGTACAGATCATGTGACTGTGAAATGAGAAAAGATAAGCATGCTTGAAAGAGAAAGGGATCATGTCCTTCTTTGAATAGATGTAGCTTTTGTGCTGCTCTTAAAGGGGGAAAGATGTGGTCACTATATATGCTGCTAACTAAAAATCATTAAAAACCATCTCTCTCTTTCTCTCTCTCTCTCTCTCTCACACACACACACACACACAGAGGAGTAAGGGTGATGAATTTTGTCAATGGTAATTCTTCCTTTTCAACGGAAAACATCAGAACATTTCACAATCTACAACTGACAATGAAAAGGAATATGTTTTCAATGAATGACTCCATAAGTCGATGGGCGTTTCCTAGTCAACTGTCAGTTAATGTATGGTATTTTGCAGTACTGATTGTTCATCATTAGAACGATGTGTGTACTCGTTTACGACAGTAATCTAAGCTACATCGATGTTGATTACATTGCCAAAATTATTTACAATTCAGTGGTAAGTTGGTCTAACTTAAGTATTCTCTGTCACTTTCAACCTAGTAAATAAAAGCAGTGAATGTTAAAAATGCCTCGGCCTTGGGAAAACATACTTCAGTCATAGCAAAGATGAAAACGAATCGCAGCTTGATAAAGAACCACTGACAGCCTACAAGTCCTGGAGTATCGAATTTCTTGTGAACAGTGGCATTAACGTAGGTTAACATTTGGTGAGCGACCGCATACATCGACTGACTTACTTGAGCAAAATGTACCAGCAGACCAACGACAAAAGTGAAACAACGAACTGTCGCTAAACAATATTACAACGACCTCACGTAAAGTAAAATTCAGTAAGTCGAACCGACAAGCGATCAACTCACTAATGCCAAGATCTCTTCGTGTTCCGCCATAGCAGTTATGGGGGTCAAAGTAGAAAGATGAAGTGTCAAGGTCACTGCAAACTTCGAGGTCTCCATCATATCACATCATATCTTTACATACATTCGGCAATCCATGTAGTTTCTGCTACCAGTTCATGGCTTCACTTGTTTAAGTTAATTGGGAGGACCTAGAGGGATGCATTAACAGTGAGAAGTGTTGGAGATTTGGGAACAGCTTTCTTATAGTGGGGGCAACATGGCGGCCATAACAGAAATGGCTGGCGGCGTTGTCGTCTGCTCGCGCCACTCAACTGCCCAATTGTACTTAATAAACTAAACCTAACGCTAACCCTACTCCAAACCCTAACCCCAAACCTCTGAAAAAAAAACATAGACCAGTCTATGACGTCACATTACCCCCTATAAGAAAGTTCTGCCGAGATTTGTTTGTCTTTGTTTTCGTTAGAATCTGACCGGCCATTCCTATGACTGCGTATATAGACTCTTCTCCAACATACCACATGCATCTTTACTGTACATGGTTTTATACATTATATGTGTGTGTAAAACTATAAATTAGATTCATGCCCAAGTATGTACAAAAGTATATACGGAGAATGGATTCAGTTTTTTAAGTGCTAAGCAAATATATTAGTGATGATGTTGGGGTAGAATTATATAGGGGATAGATAAGGAGCAGTCATATATATTGACGATACCAGCTAGGGAGCTAATAATTTTTGGCTAGTACATGTATTTTGTGTGAGAGCTGGAAAACTTATGTATTAAGGAATGTTTTAGTTTGTAACTGATGACTCCAGACATTTCATATGTAGTTGCCATGTCTATATATAGCCCGCATTTAGGAGCTGAGTAAGCAATGGGGACAACTTGATCTCTAGACACGATATATTGGCTAATCACACTGTATCCTTCTGGATATATATATACACCGATATAAAGAGAACACTCTTCCAGTCAGGTCTGAGTATTTGATGGTATTGTTGATCATTGTTGTCTGTGTGGTTGTAACCACTGTTTTCTGATAACGCTGCTCGTTAGTAATCCTGGATTAATAATGTCATCAATAACATTATCTCATTCACACTTCCAGTTTGTGAAGGCTTCGTCGGTCTATCACAATGTACAGGTCCCTCGTTGAAGTGCGTTTCACCAGGTGTATACGACAACAGCGGCTCTGTTCTTATAGTAGTATATAGTCTGAACAACGAAAACCCGTACCTTACAGATTGCTGACATATTAGGAAAATAACATGCATGGACTTAGCAAGACATACATACTGCTACTACTGTGTTGTAATGTTTACCAAGCCTGTGTTCAACAATGGACACTAGTATCTGTGTCTGTATGTGAACGATGAGTGCTGTAGATAAAAGACACATCTGAGCTTTCACCGGACTTGTTACATGAGCAGAATGTGTGAGTGACCTTTAATTAATGAAGCACGAGCCTGGAGGTTGTCGCTGTCGTGGTCTCTGCAGTAACAGACTCTTTTTTTTAAGACAAGCTGCTGCAAAATTAATTCTGAGAGAAGAGAGTTCTTTCACTCACAAATCTCGACATGCTGTTTACTTTGATAGACAACCGAACAGGTGCACTTAGTAAGAATTTCTGGGGTATCAAACTCGATAGATGCACTATGGGTGACGAGGTTTGTTAATTAGAGTAGACTTGTCTTGTCCGGTCTGTCATGGTTAAAGCTAGTTTATTCTTTTATGTTTGCTACCCAAAATTAATGTTCTTCGTTCATCTGTGTATCGACACCTATACTTAGACTCTTGAAGGACGATGTTGGAGAGTCGTGTTGGGTGAACCAGACCAGCTTAGTTGTGACTTTTACAATTCTGACCACTATGTTTAATCAATCAGTACTCAAGTTGTGTCTCTATATATGAGGAGACGAATTAATTGTCATTTTATACTATTAAAATAGTTATTGTTATTTTAAGGAGTGATAAAGAGAAATTAAATGACATGTCTTGAAATAATTGAGCGAGGTTTGTTCGTTTAAGAGTGCATGCAAGAGAAAGAGACAGTAGTGATGAAAGCAATGTACAGGTGAGAGAGATTGAACAAATCTCCGATGTCTCTAATAGTTCTTCCCATTGTCAACATACATTGATACTTACTCAATCACTCAAGTACTCATTTACTCGATAAGTCACTTATTTTCTCAGTGTTTTGATTGATGGGCACTGTGAGGGTACTGTACTCGTCCTCTCTCTTGAGTTGAGTAGTCCGTACGTTAGTCGTGGATGCTGTTATACTCACTAGTATTGTATAGTTATTGTATATTTATTGTATAGTTATTGTATAGTTATTTCTGTTATTTCAGTGTCAAATACGGGGTCACACGCACAGTCACAAGCACACGCGGAAAACTGAACTAACCATTTCCATAAATAGATGGTGTGACAAACCTAATGATGGCAGGACGGGGGAATTAAATCCTCTGCAGTACTTTGGATGTCTGCAGTTCAAGTGTAGGACTTTCCTCTCTTTCTCTTTCCTTCTCTCTCTCTCTCTCCAGGGCCATGATCGTAGTGTTTCTGTCGTGTTTTTATTGAACCCGAAGTCTTCTCAGCTTTCGTTCCCACGTGACTTTCCTCCTTGTAAGCCACGTGGACATGTCCTGCTATTGTTTCTCAAGCTGTCTGCATGAAGACTGAGCTACTTGGCTTGAAATGGTTTGCTGTCCGTTTGTTAATAGTGAATAGTGCATACGTGTGGCTATAGATGTGTCTACACACACACACACACACACTCTCTCTCTCACACACACACACACACACACAGCTGAGGTAACATCTTTTCTACACTCTTTGTTTTCAATTACAAAAAGTTTTCTCAGATATCCACTCGACATCCGTTTCTACCTGAAAATGCAATGACTCAGCTCTGCCACTATTGTTTGCCAAGCGATTGACTGGACAGCTTCATGCACCATCCCAGCCATTGATCAGTTCTTACTCCCTACAAGTGCCTGTGGCACTCATTGTAGTTATTTTCATCGTGCAACTTAACACAAGCAGTTACTACTCACTGTTATACGCTTGAAAGTTTTCGTAGGGTTGATATATTCCTCCACAACTGATATTACACTTATGTTTTACAAAATTATATTTGAGAGAAAATCAAAAAAGGATATAGAACTGTCTCTTAACCCTTCTGTTTTGAGTGCTTATTCTTTCCTTATCAGTTGAAACGAATGTCAAATGGAAATGTGAGACAACGGGCTTGTTGCTAAAAACTTTGCAAAAAGGATGTTACCTCGATCAACTCTGCATACGTACACTACACTTACACCTTCTCCCCCCCCCCCCATCTCTCTCACACACAGAGCTGTAGCGGATAGGGTGTAGAGTGGGGGGGGGGGTTGAACAGTATTATAGACAAGTCGTAGTTCAACACACAGGGTTGTCACTGACACGCAGCAATGTGGAGAAATTCAAGTCTTCGTATTTTTCGTTCTTTTCTGTGCGGAGCTCACCCTCCGTCCAGGGGCCAGTTGCACGACTCATTTCTAATTGTAAACACTTTTAGGCCTTACATCTATTTAGATAATCAGTTTAAAAAGCACACCACAATTTCAGAATTTTCAAAAATAAAACTGCTTTAAGCAAGATAAAGTTCTTTATGTCTGACTTTCCGTCCTGTCAGTACAATATTTTGTATGCTCTTGTGCAAGAAGAGATTTTGCTTCTTTAGAACAGTTTTAAGGTTTAGAAACGTGTTGTGTAACTGGCCCCAGGTAAACAGGTAAACAGGGGGGTTTTCTAGTCGCTGCCGCATAGACATCCGGGGAAGTTAGAAGTTTTCGTAAAACTTGTATTTCTCTTGCGGTCTGGGGTGAGGTGAGCTGTTGTCCAGGTGAACACATGTGGGTATTTAATCCCGACCGCAAGCAGCCAGTGGATCGCTGCTGTCACTGCTGCTGGTTCTTCAGTGTCGCACCTTTGCTACCGAAGAGATGAGGCTACTGTTGGTGTCGCCGGACGGGTTGTTATGAGGAGAGCTGAAGACTGTACGCCAGTCTGCTGCTGTGAGTGGACAACAAGCGCCAAGCTGACGGAAGGTTGCCAGAACCACTCAGGACAACCGGAGGTGGCGAGAAAGGCGGTACGAGTCACATCATCGTTGCGCAGTGTCCAGCTACTGTGCTCCACCAACACCAGTGCCAACGACGACAACCCACCGACCGAGGGGAGGGCCGGCGCGGTATTCCCGGGGCAGCGAGCCAAAGATAGCCACGTCCATCGTGCACCGCACCGTTACATCCGGGGACCTCTGACGCAGGGCAAACGTGAGCTATCGGGGACGCCGGACTTCCATGAGACACGGCGTACAGACAGAAGGTGAGACTTTCTTTGACATATTTTCCAGTTAGAGGGAGATTCCGTCACCTCGTTTACTTTTCTCCACCTTCTACCGGGGGTAGAGGTAAAACTGTTGATTGAGAGGCTTCAGTAATTACAGTAGACTTGTCTGTGTGCGGACTGTTATGTTGAGGACTTGTATGTATGCAGTTTAGAGACTGCCGACGACTACCCTGTGAGCGGTCTCATCTTTGTTGCAGATCATGGACCTTACTTTTTAATTCTCTTTGACATTTTATGACGAGTATGCAAAAGAGTGAATGCTGATAATTATATTCCTCCCGCCATGTCATGTCTCTTTCTCGTGTAAATGTAGTTATTAGTACATACGTAGATCAGTACTCACGAAGTAACTACATTGATGATAAGATCTTTTAAGTATGTCAGAAAAATTACCTGGTCCTGTGTTGATTTTATTTCTTTCACAGGCTCGTCACAAAGAGGGCAGCACGTGGCTGCTACACTGCACCCGCTACACACACACTAGTGCTGACACGGGTAAAGAGTGACATCAGATTTCGGGTGGCCACACACCCCACATGGCAGCCCCACTCGCTTCAAGGCTTCCTCCAGGAGAAGTCTTCGGACCCTCGTCTCGTCTTCAGTTTTACAGCAGACTTGCTACACACACGCACACGCACACACGCACGCGACAGTAAACGCTTGTGGGGTTTGTAGCCGTACACCCAACTGTTATTGCTGCCTTGAGCCATCTGTACCTCCCCGGTCACTAGATTAAACTAAAGACTGTTTGTTTTTTTTCGCAGAAAACAGACAACTCGGGTATTTACCAACCGTTAAAGTACGCGTTAAGGTGACTATAGACGCTTTCGTTATGTCTCTTGACAATCTCTACTTACAAATTAAAAGTCTTGTTCGGTTTTGATTTTAGTGGAGTGGAGTGGAGTGGAGTGGAGTGGAGTGGAGTGGAGTGGAGTGGAGTGGAGTGGAGTGGAGTGGAGTGGAGTGGAGTGGAGTGGAGTGGAGTGGAGTGGAGTGGAGTGGAGTGGAGTGGAGTGGAGTGGAGTGGAGTGGAGTGGAGTGGAGTGGAGTGGAGTGGAGTGGAGTGGAGTGGAGTGGAGTGGAGTGGAGGGGGGGGGGGGTGGAGTGGGGTGGAGTGGAGTGGAGTGGAGTGGAGTGGAGTGGGTGGAGTGGAGTGGAGTGGAGGGAGTGGAGTGGAGTGGAGTGGAGTGGAGTGGGGTGGAGTGGGTGGAGTGGAGTGGAGTGGAGTGGAGTGGAGTGGAGTGGAGTGGAGTGGAGTGGAGTGGAGTGGAGTGGAGTGGAGTGGAGTGGAGTGGAGTGGAGTGGAGTGGAGTGGAGTGGAGTCATTCATGCGGGGCTGGGCCCTGCCTCGCTGGTGCCTGCTCGTCATTCAGGCGGGGCTGGGCCCTGGCTGGGCCCTGCCTCGCTGGTGCCTGCTCGTCATTCAGGCGGGGCTGGGCCCTGGCGGGCCCTGCCTCGCTGGTGCCTGCTCGTCATTCAGGCGGGGCTGGGCCCTGGCTGGGCCCTGCCTCGCTGGTGCCTGCTCGTCATTCAGGCGGGGCTGGGCCCTGGCTGGGCCCTGCCTCGCTGGTGCCTGCTCGTCATTCAGGCGGGGCTGGGCCCTGGGCGGGCCCTGCCTCGCTGGTGCCTGCTCGTCATTCAGGCGGGGCTGGGCCCTGGGCGGGCCCTGCCTCGCTGGTGCCTGCTCGTCATTCAGGCGGGGCTGGGCCCTGGGCGGGCCCTGCCTCGCTGGTGCCTGCTCGTCATTCAGGCGGGGCTGGGCCCTGGGCGGGCCCTGCCTCGCTGGTGCCTGCTCGTCATTCAGGCGGGGCTGGGCCCTGGGGGCCCTGCCTCGTGGTGCCTGCTCGTCATTCTATTGTTACATCGACAATGCCTGCTCGTCATTCACTGCTCGTCATTCAACACGCGCGCACACACACACACACACACACACATGCACACCATAACAGAATGTCTGAAAATGAGGTCACCATGACAGTGTAATATAATGATGGAGTATTGAATTACATTGTATTGACTACTGTTAATCGGAAGCCTCAAACACTACTGAAATATTGATCTTGTACAGCCACCCAAAAAGAACTAACCGGAATGCCACTAGTCAAGACACCAAAAGTGGGGCTGGACAGGACACACCCTGCACAAACCAGCTGACACCATTGCCAGAGTTGGGAGGCCAAAACAGACTTGGAAAAGATCAGTAGAGAGCGAGGCAAAGGATGCCGGAACCACATGGACCTAACTGAGGGGGGGGCTGCCCTAAACCGGGTCCGCTGGCGAGGTGTTGTTGCGGCCCTGATCGAGGAGTAACAAGGAATGATGATGATGATGATGATGACAGCTACCCAATGTTAACATGTTACCAGCAGTATGTGATATTGATATGGGCCACATGGCCTCCCATAAACTAAGATCATAAATCTGATGGGAGTTGTGGAAAAAGATTCTTTTTTGTTTCTTTTTCTTGGAATATAACAACTTAAGATACAAGATGCAAATCAAATGTTATCAGCCACATCCATACATTAACACATGTAGTAGAATAGTTGTGTAAACCTTTCAGATAGTAATAGGAGTCCCAGGACAACGAGTTTTGCCTTTTTTTCTTGGAATGTAACTGTTACTTATTTGAAAGTAGTGCTATTTCGTTTTGAAAGGCATATGTTGTTCTTTTGTGTGTGTGCCAGAATGGAGCACTTGAGAGAAAAATATAACTTTTGGTATCTGATGGTCGTCTGAGCGACAAATATAAATCCCTTGTTAAATATGTTTCTAATGCAATAGGCTGCTGCTAGGTACTTCATTTTGAATCATATGACTAAACAGTATTAATGAACCAGTGCTGTGGATTTTCTCTGATACCAGTACTGAGTAATTGCTGTACTGTTTTATCCGACACCCATTAAACGCTTGGATGTCACACTAAAACTGTAATTGCATAAGAACCAGATGAGCAGTTATCTTTTAAACTACAGTTATGGACACTTCATGCCACTTACTTTCACCAAATGTAGCCAAAGAAACAAGAATATTAACATTAATTTTACCCCCACATGGCCCATTTTGTGGGACGAACTTTTGGCACAGTGTCATGTCATTAATTCAGTGACTAACTACAAAGTCTCTAAATATATATTTTCCACATTATAGATTTTTTCCTGCTTTTTGTGCATCTTGCACTGCCATACAAAATGAGGACGCCTACTATCATTGGTGAGGTCAACTGTCAATCTCATCTAACCAAAGAAGATATGTTGCCAACAGTTTCTCCTTTTTTTTCTTTTTGGGGTTGGGAAGTGGAGAGTCTGTCCAGACCATAACTGGAGTCAACAGAATAGGGTGGCCTGGTGGGTTCTCTTTCTGGAATGTATGAAGCCTCTAGTTATCGGTAATCAGGTATGAGTGGAGAGGGTCTGCAACTCTCACCAGGACTTGCTATTTTGGAAAAGAGTTTATCAATATCCTCCACAACTCAAGAAGCTCTAACCTCATGAGAACGGAACTCTAGTCTGTCAAATGGAGAATTTACTTTTGCTAGAAAGATATCAAACTACTTCAAGCTAATGTGTGTATGAGAGGAAACAAGAACTCAATTAAATCTGAAAGCAGGCAGGGTAAAACCTATCAACAAAAAGCAGGAAACAGGAAGCCTGGAATTATGGCACATCCTTTGACAAGGTTCGATCAAGGGCTATTGGAACTGTCGTCTGCTCACAAGAACACTGGCTAATAAGCGAGCACCGGGCTCTCACAAACGTTAATGAGTGACTGAGACTATGTGTCCTCACTAGTCTCTTGTCTTCCTAAAAACATTTCTATATTATCAGATCTGTGAAAAATCCCCCCTTTTTGTTAACAAAATGTATTCTACACCATTCCCAACAGTGGATCTACTTTGACAATCCCTGCATTAACGACCTCAGACAGTTCTCCAACTTGTTTGCCAGTCCGCAAGTGCATTCACTTCTGAGTCCGCTCACATTCTCCCACGAACAAAAAGTATAAGAAATGTTTTGCTGTGTCTTTCACTGAACGATTAAAATGACTATAGTTGACTTTCCACAGTGTATCAGTGTATCGGACAACCTCTTTTGCCTGCAGTAATACCCAGCTTTATTCATGGAGACATCTTGGTTAAAATCTTTTACTTAGCGGTTCATGCAAGGACCTGTACAACTTCCAGCTGAAGACCGACACTAATATCATCCAAAACAACCAGGCTACAGACAGCAAACCCGTAGACCTACAAGTCCTACGGGAAGAGGTGGAAACAGCTGTACATAGTCTGAAGAGAGGAAAGTCACCAGGCGTTGATAATGTACCAGCTGAGATGCTCAAGCAGGGTGGGGAAGAAACTACAAAGGCCCTCACGGTCCTGTGCCAAACAGTCTGGGAGCGAAAGGAATGGTCCAAAGAATGGAGGCAGTCACTAATCATACCCCTCCCAAAGAAAGGGAATAGCAAACAGCGCCAGAACTACAGAACTATAGGCCTCATCAGCCACCCAAGCAAAGTCATGCTGAAGGTCATACAGAACCACATCAGAACCACGGCAGAAGAGCTGCTAGCAGAAGAACAGGCTGGCTTCAGACCACGTAGAAGAACAGTTGAGCAGATCTTCAACTGTCGTCTTCTTATAGAAAAGCATCTTCAGCATCAGCGAGAATTTTTCCACAACTTCATTGACTTTAAAAAGGCATTTGACAGAGTCTGGCATGTGATGCGAAAATTCAACATCGAAGAAGGCCTCGTTCAAGTCGTTGAATTGCTGTATAAAAGCTCAACGACGATAGTGCTGCTAAACAACCAGGAGCTTTCTTTCGCACCACAGTAGGGGTACGTCAAGGTACGTCCCTAATGTTAATTACTGTCTTTAAATGGTGGAGTTTGAGAGAGTGATTATATAATTTTTTATGAGATAAATAGATGAATGTATGTTATTGTTGTGGGGGAAATGTTTAGACATTGATTATTGTAGGTTACATATGGTTATTTTCTGTCTAGGTTTTTTTTTCTTTGTTCATCTGGACAATCAATTGTGTATCCGTCGGCGGTCGGGATTGGGAGGTGCCTGAAATCTGAAGGGACATCACCAGGACCTGAGACTGTGGTCTGTGACTTGTATTTTTTTTTTCTTCTGAAGATTCTTTCTTTTTTTTTTTCTTTGAGCGGACTGCGCCTTCAGGAGTGGAGGACTGCACTTTCAAGAGTGTAGGGAATATTGGGTTTGAAGGAACTGTGGGTGAACATTGAATTCTTGACTGTGTTTAGGTGTTTATTTTGAATTTAGATTTGTTAGTTTAGTTAATTATTATTTCTTCTTTTCAATTATATTTATCTTTAAATTTAACTATTTGTTTGTTGTGATCTCGTCTGAAAGTCACTGTAGAGTGCACGTGACACTCACTCATGCTATCACGTTCACACTTGTACTCATGCTGCCGCATTCACAAATGAACGTAACTATTATTAATATGTTTTAAATTGAAGATTTTGTCATCATTTTATTGCGAACTTGTATTTTGTATAAGTAAAAATGAGATTTTTTAACATTTAATTTAGTTTTATTCCAACATTTTTTACGATGTGCTTTACTCTAGATGTCTACTCGATCCGCGACGTCTCTGCGACGGTGACCGGACACTTAATCCCCGGACACTTAATCCCAGACACTTCATCCCCAAATCGCAACACAACACTCAAAACTGCTATTTTGTGAACTTGAAATATTATAAGAGAAATGTGTCGCGTGGTAACTCTGGGTAACTTTGGTAAGACTGGGTTGCGCTGGGTTTACAATTATGTGCGCCGGGAGAGAGAAACGTCCAAAGAAGAAGTAGGCTGAATTGGCCATGAGAATCAGCAACATTGTACAGCCATATGAGGCAATGGATCGTCTTCTGTACCTTCGATCATTAGCTTACCTGTCATATTGATTAACAACACTTTTCATATCTTAATGTTGAAGAACATTGACTTTAATAGCTCACATTAACTGTAACTAATGTTATAAATGTTGAAATTAAGTATTATTTTAATTGTCAAACTTATTTTGATGTTTACATGAAATAATTATTTGAATTTGAATTAAATTTTTCATTCACTTCATAATTTTTTTAGTTGAAATTTCATTTTGAGGATGAAGTGTCTGGGGATTAAGTGTCTGGGGGATGAAGTGTCGGGGATGAAGTGTCTGGGGATTAAGTGTCTGGGGGATGAAGTGTCGGGGATGAAGTGTCTGGGGATGAAGTGTCTGGGGATTAAGTGTCTGGGATTCCTCTGCGACGAACCTCCAGCTAAAGACTAACGACAGCGACAAGTTCACAACAAAATCTAAAACATTGTGTTAATTGAAGAGAAACATAATGTCTATATGCCATTGTAAGATAATATAATAATAATAATAATAAATGAAGATTTGTATAGCGCATATTCACACTCATAGAGAGCATGCTCTTAGCGCTTAAAACAAGTAAGAGACATGGAGTACATGGATAGAACACGAGGGCGTAAGAATAAACGACAATACTGACGACAAACAGAAAACAAAGATGGAAAACATAAAAAGACACCAAATAACAGAAACATAGAAAATATAGCGATTCTGCAGAGAAAGATGGGTAGACAAGTAACAAGAGCAGAAGGGGGAGGGGGTAAGAAGGACGAGCATTGTGTGGACTGTGTTAGGAGTAATGCTCAAGGAAGATACGTTCGCTGCAAGACTATTGGCTAACGGACATTTTTAATAATGATAAGCGAAAATTTAAAAAATCAAACTACAAGTTCACAACAAAATGCTGAGAAAATCTAAAAGAAAAATCACGTCTATTTGCCATTGTAAGATACGTGCGCTGCGTGCGCATTGACTAGTGGCCATCTTTGTTTAGTAAAATGGTGGCGAAACTTATTCGCATGGCTCTGCTTAAAATAGGCAGCTGAGATTGCGTATCTAATTATAACTCTATTGTTTGAAAGACATATGACTCTTTTGGTAATATTTGACGTTAATACTTGTTTCAGCGCCTTTTTGAGCTTGGGACGAATTGGACCATGCGTGGGACGAATTGACTTTCGGTGTGGGGCGAATTGGTCTTGGGGCGAATCGACCGGCCCCCGATTACGGTCGGTCTGGGAGAGAGAGAGAGATGTTAACGCCAGAGAAAGTACAGGTCATAGAAGATGGTACATATTTCAGTTTGTTTGCAGATTTTATTGGAAGTACCTCAGTTTTGTCATTAAATTTTAATGGCGATGAACCTCCAGCCTTTCCCAGGTCTACAATGTGTTGTGTGGTGGTACAGCCATCCTGAAGCTGGGAAGCAAGGCCAGACGCTAGCAATTCTGTATCATCAGCATGCATTTCATACTGCAGGCCTAAGTGGTGGAGGGTGGAACCAAGGGGTTTGATGTACACAGTGAACAAAAGAGTCCCAAGAATGTAGCCTTAAGATACCCCTTACTTTAGAGGAGCATGCAAAGATTTTGCACCTGCAATTACTGTGATTATTTGGGTAGAACTAAAACTAGCTCAAAATATTGCCAGGGAGACCGATGGTCATAGTGAAGTGTAACAAATGTGTCCAACAGATTGACAGTAAGCACATGATCCATGCTACAAGTACAAACAGTAATTATTCCTCACTCGCAGCAATGTACGTTGTATCGATCGAATATCTTTTAAGATAGGCTGACTTAAATGGCTGGAAGGTCGGGATTGCGCTTCTTTATGGGTTGACAGTAGTGTGCTTAAACAACAGTGGATAAAGAGGGATTGATCATGCGAATGATTACTGAAATCATCAAGTCATTCGTGCAGAAGTCAGAATTGGGTCGAAAGAGCAGATTTCTTTGGAGAATTATGATTTCCCTGACCTAGGACTGGGTGATATGCACAAAGACCAATAAAGGTGTTCCAGAGAAAAAACAATTAAAGTGATCAAGTGTTTCGTGATCTCCCTGTCACACAGAAAACTGTTTCTGTGGACTGCGAGAGCTTAATTCTTTCTCCACTGGCCTTCAGCATGACGCCGCACTTAAACACTTTTTATCTCAGGGGTTAGCCGTAGGGCGGAAGGGCAATCAGTTCTTGAGAGAGCATGGAAAGGACAGCATTTAGTCCCAGGTTTGGAGAGGTGCTAGGTCATCTGACGAACTGCAAACTTGAGACATCTGCTCGGAAGAGTGAGATTAATGCAGGCCAGGTTGGACACCGAAAGATCAAGGACAGAGCATATATTATCCTCACACCAATTGCGGAAGGTGATGACATGTTTAGTCAGCTTAGGCTGTTTGAAGTCCTGGTGGAAAGACACTGAAGCATGTCGGACAGGATGAAACAGGCATTATCCTCAAGCACAATCAACCAGTTGATGATGTGATGGTGTCTGTGTGTTGGATGAGCTGTACCAGGTTATACTCTTGTAGGAGTGATTTGAGATGCTTTAATTAATGATTAGAAGGAAAGTCATATTGAAGTCATCGGGGGAAAGGGGGATTTGTGTTTTACACTGAGCCAGCAAATAAGGCAAGGCAGCCAGCCCTGTAAACAGATGCCAAATACAGAGAAAGCGTGACGGAGACGAGAGCTGAACCCAGGACAGCCAACCCTCACTGTATTAGTGACAGTAAAAATTTTCATGCAAACACATGACAATGAGATCTGATATCAGGGTTAGCTAAAGAGGAACCTGCGACAGAAAAAGAAAGATAATTGATTTTTTTTCAAGGGACATCGCTAAGGGTAACTTGCATGACAGCAGCATAATGGAGTGTGTTGTCTCTGTAGGGTATCAGCAACATGAAAATCACAGTAAAGGCAAATTTCTTCAGTGTCAGCTACACTGAATGGAAGTTTAGCATTAACTAGTGGATTCAAGAGAATTAACTGAGCTGTCCTATAGACAAATTTTACATTCTTCAGCATATACATTCTCCCCATTCACTGTCCACACACACACACTTGCATGTTAATGTGCACATGCTTGCCTGTACTTATACCTGCATACATTTGCATGATAACATGTACAGATATACTACACACTCTCTCTCTCTCTCACATATGGGCTTGCTGTCATGACAAACAGTTGTACACAAATTTGAACAGTTAAATGTATTTAATTATTATCACATGAGCTTTATGGTTATTTCAACAGTACATAAAACAAGAAAGGAGAAGATTCTTATGATAATATCTCAAACTTGTTTAATCTTGGCGTGTAGCTCTGCATGATATTCATAACTGCAGCCAAGCACGTGAAGCAGGTATACCTACTTGTCAGCAATGACCAAAGACGATGTATTATATAAAGTCTTTGCCTTCAGTTTCAAAGCCTCCTGACGTGTGATTAACAGAGAAAACTGTCCAGTTCATTTTTTTAAATGTCTTGTTACCGAGTGTGCACTAGCAAGGAGATGCAAAACAAGTGACTACATTTAACACCTAAAAGCTATGTGACTGAATATCACATACAATCATACAATATGTATGACTTCAAATGATGATGCAACTTTCCAAACTAAATGTTCTAAATACGTAAATAAACGGTTTCAAGTCAAATTCACACATTAATACAATGTACAGGTCATATAAAAAATCACTGTGGTCAATGGACAAAAAAGTAAGGTGTTTGAAATAAATTCTGAGTGCATTTTATCACTCAGACAAAAGAAATCCTTGACAAGCAGCAAAGAAGAACGTAACAGAAGCCAAGGGTCAACTCATGCAGACAATGGAACAAACTTTACGCCTGAGAACCACGCACAGAAACTGGTGGTTTGGGTTTGGCTCTGCAAAATATAAAAGGATTGTACACTGTATATTAAAATTTTTAGAGAATAGCATCTTTCTTATTTTTACAAAGCAATTTAAGGTTTTATTTTATTATAGACATGCCAACGTTTCATAAGTTTACTTCTTGAAATGATTGTTTAGGATATTAAAAGTACAAAATTTCATGACAGTGGTTTAACATCTACTTTGATGTATGATGATTGAAACAATAAACATACCTTTAAATTAACATTTTGTCATCATTATGAAGGTTGTTATATTTAATCCATCAGTTACGTTATCAGCCCTGCTATGATGTCATCACAAATAGCCACAATGGTTATGTCCTCCTTCCCTCTTTCTCTCCTGCTCTCGCTCTCTTGCTCAACAGTTTTGCCATTACAGTGAACCGAGGAAGTAAACTATACATGTGTGTGCTACAGAGAAGATCCCAGGTTCACCTGGACTCCTTGATTCCCAACCAGGAAATTTCTTAAATATATCTATTTTCCAGTTCCCCCCAAAATGCCAAAATCATTCTTTTAGATCTCTTCTTGGTATGGCTAACAACACCTCATTTATGTCTAGTAACCCTATAGCCCTTTCATAATCCCACCACTATCCTGACCCAAAACACAAACCTCTATTTCCTCAGTTCACAGAAAAGATGTGTGCATATATGCAAGTGCGCGTGCACATGCACACACACACACACACACACACACACACACACACAAACAAACAGTGTTGTAAATGTTAAGCTGAAAAGCAGTGGTGTTTCACTATTAGTGTATGATTAGTTAGCACAGGCTTCTGCTGATAAAAGAGCAACAATCAGAAGTAATACAATACTTTCAGAAGGGGTCATAACATTTCCCAGCCCCTTAGTGATACAAGACAGACCAAAAGCTTCATGCACAAAGATTCAAAAGTACAATTCTTGCATGCACAGCTTAAAACACAAACAAGTCCTGCAGTTTACAAAACACAGCCGAAGTTAATTTCTCCATAATGTTGTACTCTTTTGTATGGGTCCAACTTTACTAAGTTACAAACAAATGTTAGGATCAGCAAGCAAATGACAGGAAATGGTTTACTGAGAATGTCATTTTATAAGAAAAAGATCATGAGTCAAGAATTAAAGTGACAGTATAAAAAAAAAATTAAAAAATGAACTCTCACTTCTATAGCCAGTAAAGGATGAGCATGGATTTTGTGTGAACTAAGGAATGGTAACACAATCAGTGAAAGACTGTTTCTCACAGCAAGTCTGCCAGAATACATCATACCTTAGATTGGACGCAATTTTCTGCTTAAACAGACACCAGCCCCAGTTTCTTTGTCTACTTGATAGGAAAGTGCATCCACCTAATGGTGAATGCACAATGGGGGTGAGGGAAGGGTGATAGAACCCTTACTGGCCAGACTTATGAACAGGTGTCGCATCCACAGAGAAGTTCAGAACAGAGACCTTACAATTCTCTCTGAGGCGTAATAAGTGAGTGTTCTAGCACTGTGCTATCGGAGTGCCCCTAAAAGACATGCCAGTCTTTCTGTATCCTGAGCTGCTTTGCTACTCCTCCATCTCTGGCAGCATGACCACAAGTGGTCAAGGAATAGAACAGCTTGCTGTGTGAAACACATGCATGGGTTTCATTGCCCATCACTGTGTGGTAGCTATGTTATATATATATAAGGGGCTTATCACTAGTAACATGCAGTATGCATTCGGTACCTTCACTCATTGTGTCTTCACTTGCTGAGTTTATTATGTGATGCAAAATCCTGATTTGTAAACTTTATAGCAATTAAAAAAAAATGATTTGGTATTTCAGAAATTTTAGAGGAAAATGCAGATATAAAGCAATCAGCTGAGATTGGTGTAAAAGCACAAGTAACTCCAACGACCTTTGATAACAAGGTGTAAAGAGATGCCTGTCTGGCATGGTTCATGGTTCATCAACAAACATTATTTTTAAGTTCGAAACAACACTTTGCAGAGCAATAAAATGTGTGTCACCAGGGCTATGAAGATTGTTTGAAATCTTCAAAGATATTCAATATACTTTAAATTTATTCTTATTACCATAAAATAATTAAAGGAGAAACTCAGATTGAGGGAGGATGACATCTGATATCAAGTTGTGGAAGATTTTGAAGGTATACTGTCTGGGTCGAGGTGGGGTACATGGTAATACAACAAATTTGCTGACAGGGGAAACCCTAGTCTTTATAGGGCTGCAACTGCAATCATTATTTAGAAGCTGACATAAGCTGCTAAGGCAGCAGTGGCTCACAAAAGTAGGGGCATTGTCATTCAGTAAAGTGACTTTAAGAGAGCAGAGCTCAGGAAACCAAAGGCTGTTGATCTAGCCTGTCAGGGCCACCTAGAACATAATTAAACATCTTTATGAAAGTTTTGAGAAAGTGTACAATGCACCCTTATCTTTATTCACTTCCTTTTTCCTGTTTTAATCTGGGGGTTCTTTCCTTAGTCTTTTTTTTCCTTCGTACTTCTATCCCCCACCTTCTCCCTTGCATAGTTATATTCACACTAATTTTTTTCAATCTCTCATCAATAAATGTATATAAAAAATGGCTCAAGGATTTATATCATGAAAAAGAATCCTGCATCAGAATTTTTAAAAATGGTGAAAGTAACATTTCAGCAATAGTATTTAGTATTTCTTTCAGCATTAAAACTTTGGTTAATATGATAATTTTTCATGTTGTGGACATGAATAACATATATAACATCAATTATAGAAAAAATCAGCTGTTGCATCACACAAGCTCAGCTTATAAATGAAAGACACTTGTTTGTTCACGCCTTGGTGGCATGCAGGATCGGGGCCTGAGGAACAGACACAGAGTCAAATAATACTATTTCTAACTCATAGATTTTGAATTAACCCCCCTACTCTCCAACATGTGTACACCATGCACCTAGATTAAACTACTTGGTTTGCATGAAAATATCTCATCCTTCATTTCTTGTGCAACTTGTATTGTTAACTTGCATGAAATACATAAAAATGAACTCTTATTTAAGACCAAAGAACATAATAACAATTAACAAAATAAACACACTTGAACTAGACCACCAACAAAACCAGAACAAAACAAAAGTCTGCTGGTAGATGCAGAGAACTCTGCAAGGTCTACATACATGCTGGCACTTGCTAGTTACTGACAGAGGTAACTATTCACTGGGAAAAGGAAAGGTGTACAACTATCTTGTGATCAAAGATTGAAATATATACACAACAAGAAGAAGAATAATATTAATGCATGAAAAGGTGAAAATAAGAATTAACGATCTCATTATAAACTGAATAAAATTAGAGTACTAGGAAATACCCTTTTTAGAAAACAAATTTTAGAAAAAAAAGTGACCCCAACCCCTCTTGCCTTTTAGTCTTTTCTTCTTTTTACCTTTTGAGGCCTGATTAAGCTTTTTTGTACACAACAAGCTTGTATACAGTACCTGAACTGACTAGCTGCTTGTTTGGCGGACAAGGCCATCTGAGCTGCTTTCCACTGTGCCTCAAGCTTACTGTAGATTCCACCAGAATACTGTAAAAAGTACATAAAAGCTTGAAAATATTTTTTATTAATGATCAAAACCTCACTTATCAAACTGCATTTGTAGATGGGTGTTGATACAGTTTTAAATATTAACATGAGATGTGATGATCAAATTATATTCTATTTACCGATGTTAAAATTCTTGTGCAACTATTAAATTCAAGCAAATTTTGATTTTATTTCATAAAATTAGGACTCTTTTTCTAGCCCCCTTAATTTTTTTCAAATTTTCATTAGTTAGTTTGAAAAGTCACAAGGCAGTCTTGTCACGTCCACTCCTGCATTGTTGCACGAGGTAATACTAGCTGTTTGTGTTTGCCACTTGGTGTGGGGAGTGGATGAGAGACCTCAAGCAGGGCGCAGTTGGTTCAACTCATCATGTCAACGATGGCAGCTCCACAACAGATATCTGCATCAGGATAGTCACAGCAACAATGACTAGGCTGGACAAGGTCTGGTGCAGCCATAGCATCAGGCATACTACGAAGAACAATCTGTAGAAGTCCCTTGCAGTACCAATGTGAAATGTGGAATCTTAATTCCAATACAGAGAGGAATACAGGTATTTGAGAGCAAGTGCCTGAGAAAGCTGCTTTGGGTCTGGTATAGAGTATCAAACTAATGACTTTGTACAAAGCACGGTTGCTGCACCTTAGGAACTGCATCCTCACAACAGTCAATCAGATTATGCTGATCTGGTTTGGCCATGTGACCTGGCATGACACTCTGCTGAAGACTGTACTAAAAGGTACCTTGGAGGAAGGCTGACACTGCAGTGGCCAGTGAAGAAGAAGCTTATGAATATGAAGGAGTTTACTGGTTGTCCCATGCAAAACCTGCTCACCATCGCCCAAGACAGGCCTGACCACCTATCCATATGCCACCCATAAAGACTGGTACCAGTCAAGGGTTGAATGAATGAATAATATTCAAGCAGAAAATTACAGCATACTTAAACTTGAAAGTAACTCCGCCTGGAAACCCCCCGGGTAACCTGCCGGTCCCAAGCCCGGATGAAGGAGGAGGGTTGGGCGTGGGGTTAGCAACCCCACCCTGTAAAACAACCCTGCTACAGAAACCGCAAAAAGAACATTACCACAACGAGAGCCTGGACGGGAAGATCCCTCCTTGGAGGGGCCTATGACGTGTGCTGACGAAAGCCCTCGGGAAGTCAGCTCGCCGACCTATCTTCTCACGGCCAAGGCAAAAACCAGGATAGGGACCTGGAACATCAGAACCCTATACGAGCAAGGTAAATCAGCTCAGGTAGCACAGGAGATGAAGAACTATGGCATCAAGCTCCTTGGCCTGTGCGAGACCAGATGGAATGGTTGCGGTCAGACCAGACTCTCATCAGGGGAGACTATCATCTACTCTGGACATGAAGATCCTGACCATGACCACTCACAAGGAGTAGCAGTACTGATGACACAGGAGGCTGCAAGGGCACTAATAACATGGGAACCAGTTTCTCCACGACTCATGTCAGCTCGGTTCAACTCCAAAGGAAGAAAGATCACCATCATCCAGTGCTATGCACCTACCAATGCAGCAAAAGAAGAGGAGAAGGAGGACTTTTACAACTCCCTACAAGCGCTGGTTGATCGTACTCCAAGACGAGACCTGAAGATCATCATGGGCGACATGAATGCCAAAGTTGGAGATAACAACACGGACAAAGAACACATAATGGGAAAGCACGGTGTGGGCAACTGCAATGAGAATGGTGAGCTGTTCACAGACTTCTGCTTGTTCAACGACCTTGTAATCGGAGGCACAGTCTTTCCTCACAAAACCATTCACAAGACCACCTGGACTTCACCAGATGGAAATACAGAAAACCAGATCGATCACATCACCATCGATCGACAGTTTCGAAGAAGTCTGCTGGACGTCAGAGTAAAGCGAGGTGCAGATGCAGCCACAGACCACCATCTACTTGTGGCAACCATGAAGATAAAGCTGAGGTCCTTCCATGACTCATCGGACAGACCGCACCACAAATTCAACGTGCAGTTCCTCAGAGATCGGAATAAACAAGAAGAGTTCAACTGCGAAGTAAAAAACAGGTTTGCGGCACTGGAAGGACTCTTGGAAGAAACAGTGACCAACCACTGGACAAGAATACAAGAGACCTGGAAAACTTCCTGCACACACGTTCTGGGGAAGAAAGGAAAACAGCATAAGGAATGGCTGAATATAAAGACCTGGCAAAAAATAGAGCAAAGGAAAGAGCTGAAGCAGAAGATCAACCAATGTCAAGACCAGCAGGAAAAAGAAGAACTCAGAGCAAAATACTGGGAGATAAACAGAGAAGTAAAAAAGAGCGCAAGAGATGACAAGAGGCAGTTCACACACAAGATGGCAGAAGAGTCAGAACAAGCAGCTGGGCAAAATAACACAAAGAGACTATATGAAATTACAAGAATTCTGGCAGGAAGAAAAAACACCAATGCGTGCAGACCAATAAAGGATAAGAATGGCAGCGCCATCACCGGAGATGCAGAAACAAGATCACGCTGGGTGGAACATTTTGATGAAATACTTAACCGACCATCACCAACAACCACCTTGGACATTCCCCCAGCTGCCGAACAGCTTCAAGTAAACACCAGCCCACCAACCAAGGCAGAAATCATCAAAGCCATCAAGTCCTTGAAGTCTGGCAAGGCGGCAGGCCCAGATGGCATTCCTGCTGAAGCACTAAAGGCAGATCCAACAGCCGCAGCAGAGATGTTACACCCACTGCTGAAGAAAATTTGGGAACAGGAACAAGTTCCAGCAGACTGGAAGCTTGGCTACCTAGTAAAGCTACCCAAAAAAGGCGACCTTACACAGTGCAGCAATTGGCGTGGGATTATGCTGTTGTCCACTCCTAGCAAGGTGCTGACCAGAATCATCCTGGAGAGACTAAAAATGCCCTAGACAAGAGACTGCGGCAAGAACAGGCAGGCTTTCGGCAGGGAAAATCATGCATAGACCAAATCGCTACACTACGAAATATTATTGAACAGTCCATTGAATGGCAGGCACCACTATACATAACCTTTGTGGATTTTGAGAAAGCCTTTGACTCCGTAGACAGGGAAACCATCTGGAAACTGATGCTGCACTACGGATTTCCACCAAAGTTTATTGCCATCATCCAACAGCTGTATGAGGACTCGAAATGCCAGGTGATCCACAACGGAAAGCTGACTGACCCCTTCACAGTGAGGACTGGAGTGAGGCAAGGATGTATGCTCTCACCGACAATCTTCCTGATCGTCATAGACTGGATCATGAGAAGAACAACCTCTAACAGTAACACGGGCATTCAGTGGACCTTCGCCAGGCAACTTGAAGACCTCGACTTTGCAGACGACATCAGCCTGCTGTCCCACAAACAACAACACGCACAAACAAAGCTCACTCGGCTCGCAGAAGAAGCAGCAATGACGGGCCTGACCATCAACATCAAGAAGACGGAAGTAATGCGGGTCAACAACAAGCAAGAAGCCCCATTACAACTGCATGGGGAATGCATTACAGAGTCTGACCGTTTCACCTACCTTGGCAGCATAGTCAGCAAAAATGGAGGTTCAGATGAGGATGCAAGAAGCCGAACAAACAAAGCCAGGCTTGCATTCCACACCCTACGACCTATCTGGAACTCCAAAGCTCTATCTTTACACACCAAGATCCGCATCTTTAACACAAATGTAAAGGCAATACTTCTATATGGATCCGAGACATGGCGGGTGACAAATGCCATTACTAACAAGATACAGACATTCGTCAACAGATGTCTGCGCCACATCCTCAACATCAGATGGCCTGATAAGATCTCCAATATAGACCTGTGGGAGAGAACCAATCAAAAGCCTGCTAGCCAAGACATCAGGAAGTGGAAGTGGGGCTGGATTGGTCACACCTTACGAAAACCAGCCGACAACTTAACAAGACAAGCTCTGGGCTGGAACCCACAGGGGAGGCGCAGGGCTGGGAGACCCAGAGAGACGTGGAGGAGATCAGTCCACAGAGAGGCAGAGACAGCTGGCATGACATGGTCCCAACTAGAAAGGAGTGCCCAGAACCGGGTCCGTTGGCGGGGTGTGGTTGCGGCCCTATGCTCCACTGGGAGCGTACAGGAATAAGAAGAAGAAACTTGAAAGTGTCATCCACAGTGACAGAATAAAAATACACATTTCATGATTTCCTCAGCAGATGGTGGACACTCCGTAAGACACTTGATAGGTAAGACACTATGAGACACTATAAGAGTTATGGCACTTTTTGACATCCTGTTTGACAGCTTTATCTGTGTTTGTCTTACTTCTCTCTTGGGTTTTTCCACTTTGTCTGGATTCAGGCGTAGTTTTGCAAGGTACATTCGAATTTCTTTCATACGCCGTTGATCTGAAAAAAAAAATATTACGTTTCAGTCTCATTCATTCATTTGTCAGTATGATCCTCTTCCAAAGACCTCCTTTCCAACAGTTCAAGATCTTTCAATTCAATTCAATTCAACTTTATTATCTCGACAGGGAGAAATTATGAGACGTAGTGACACAGCTGGCTTATACTAAAAACTTGACCACGCTCACAACAATAAACAATCAATTCACACACACCCTAAAATACACACATCACCAAAAAACAATCTTCATAAAATCATGCACCCGCCCACAACTGACAGGCCCCTGCATCACTTGTTAAGAAGGGCAACAGACTTATTTATAAAACTATTCTTTGAGCGAGCAGTGGACACTCTTGGAACATAATAACGTCTCTTGGAGGGAAGAAGGTTACAGTACTGTGCTAACACATGTGTACTATCTTTCACAATCACTCTTGCCTTCCGTACTACTCGTCTTTCATACAACTTACTCAGACACTCCTGTTTCTCCCCAGTCACTCTCCCACTCGCCATCTAACACATTCCTATTTCTAACCCTCAATCCTCCATACCAACATAAAAATCCAAATGTCAACACAGACTCAATAAAACATCTATAAAAAGAACACAAAATTTTTTGGTTAACATTCAGGGAACAGAGTTTTTGTAGACAGTACAATCTTGATTGACATTTCTTGTGAATGACCTCTGTGTTAGTGTTAAAAGTGAGTTTATCGTCAATCACAGTTCCCAGATACTTGTACTGTTCAACACGTTCAACCCTGACACCATCAATGAATAAGTCAGGGATAACAGTGCTCTTACGTCTGAAGTCAATCACCAGCTCTTTTCTTTACATTTAGATCGAGATAGTTTTCTTTGCACCATTTATTAAATTTAACTACTGCATCAACATAAGCAGAATGCCAGTTTGAGAGATCTTGGAGAGCAGTATCATCAGAGTATTTTATCAAAAAAGACGAATCAGTGCCCCGACAGTCATTAGTGTAGAGGGTGAAGATTACAGGTGAGAGACATGTACATGTACTTTCTCAGCCACATCTCCACCTCCCTACCCAATATCCCACTTAGCAACATCTCTACCTCACTACCCACTATCCCGCTTATAGACATCTCCACCTCACTACCCAGTATCCCACACAGCAACAACTCATGCTGCAGATTTAGTGATTTTGCAAAATGTGATTTAACTCAGTGTGAGTTAACAAAATGTCATTTAATAATACATATTTCACTGCTCAAAAAAAAGAGAAAAATCTAGATCTTTAAAAGCAAACTTCAATGACTGCTATAAACTATAAACAAAGTAAAGAAACCACTTAATGTACATACCCTCCTGTCGCTGTGCATCCTGGTTGTATCTCAGAGAGCGTTGCACATCCCAAGTACACTTCTTTGTCTGTCTGCAAAGTGTTTAAATATTGCATATTTCTGTCAGTGTAACTTTGACGGTTTTGCCCTTAAGAGCTGTGAGCTACTTAGAGTTAATTAGAAAATTTTTAAACTTCAGCAACTCCTACAGCAAGAAACAATAATTTTCAATACATCATTCTTCATGAGCTATATAGCTAGCAACAAATCATTACATAATGTTAGCAAATAATGTTTTCATTCATATTGTGTTTGATATTATGAGCCTTCAGTAAGTGGAAGCCTAAAAGTTACAGCCTAAATTTGATATCAGTATCATATCAACAGAGGAAAAATTTCTACAGGGACTTTCAGAATGAGACATGATCATCAATCTGGAACCCATAATAAGCAGATGAAATAAACCTCTCCAGCTTGAGATTCAGAATGCTTTTGGCATTTTTTTAATTATTATTATTTACCATGTTGAGGAATGTCATTTTCAAGCATGAATTTTTACAGACTCTAGAGTTTATTAATAAAACAAATCATTGCAACTTATTCATCCTACGTGCCATACACTTGATCCGTTCCACTTCCAATGATGTTGATTTAACCTGAGGTGACCTAATACAGTATACCAACCGCACCTTCTGTTATTGTTGTATATGTGTGCATGTGTGTGTGTGATTAGATATATATTAAGAACTCTTTTCAACTCTAGTCAACATGCGCACCTATGCACCCACCTGTATATTGCCAGCACATAAGCACCCGTAAATCTCACCTGTAATTGCCATCACAGATAACTAAAGTAGTATTGGAAGTCTTTATCAACTTATTAACAAAAATACTTTCACAATCTGCTGAAGGCAGAAATACTACATTTAATAAAAGGGGGAAAAAGTCAAAGTCCTGGTGTTTTGGGGAAAGATGCACTCCATCTTGTCCAGTTAATAAACTAAGAATAGATCTAGTCAAAAGAAAAGTGGACTTACTCAAGTATGGGAGCATGAAGCAAAATTGCCTGAGGCTGTGACTTTCTTATGCTTTTGGTCTTCTTACCTACAATGGAAAACATAATAAAGAGCACAATAGTAAGCATAATAGTGAACACTATAGTGAGAGATAGTTTATCAATTTGTTTCCTAGTCAATGAACAATTATATATAATAATAATGAGAATGTATATAGCGCTTTTCCAAAGATTTGCTCATAGCGCTTTACATAAATCATTTATAGACTAAATCATCAACAATCACGCACCCATACTTGCATGTAACAGACACGCCCATTTCTACAACATATATATGGCCTTCAGAACACAGCAAAACGCTGTTAATGTTACCATATAAAACTTTTGAACGCAACTTTTGTTTACTATTTGCTAAGCTCACTTTTTAAAAAACAGAGATTTTATTTAATGAAGATAACTAGGCATAAGAGTAAATAATCTATGCACTGTAATTAAAGTAATATAAAAAACAGAGTTCTGCCTAAATCCAACCCAAATATAAAGTGATGAAATGACAAATGTTGACAATCCATCTACCACAGCAACTGCACTTTGTACGAGTGTCATGTTTTCTCTTGGTGTTAGCTATTTACTCTAACAGATAATATCAAACATTAAACTTGCATTGCTTCGATTACTTTCTAATAAACAAGATGTGTTGTGACTTTTATACTGTTGAGTGAGATGCTTTTTGGAGGGCATTAACTTTATTTACATATAAATTTATGCATAAATTAGATTTTTGTAACAAACTGATGGAAAGACACCCATGCTATAAAACTGTAAAATGGTTATTAAATGATACCTGAAGATTGTTGAGATTCATCATCACCAACCTCATCATCACTTCCCCCAAATTCGTCATCATCAGCAGACACTTCCTGCTCTACAGTTAAAGACTGCAGAATGGGTTGTGCTCGTCCAAGCAGTGCCTTCACATATTAAAACACATACACAAGTTTTTCATACTGATGATGATGCTGCTACTGCTACTGCTGCTGTTGCTGCTCATGATGATGACAATGTATATTTGTAAAGTGTTCTACCACAACATCAGAGTTATTTTCTGAGCATTCATCAATTGCATTAACAACATGAATGATAGAAATTTTACAACAAATTAACACAGTGAATGCTAAAGATGATATCTAACAATAACCAGGCTGGCCTAGAACTCCAAATAATTCTTGAGCAAAAGTGATTGAAGGGTATGCTTGAATGACTCTATTATCTTCTAGTGGCATATCACAAGAAGGGAATGCTTGGGATGAACACCTTTGAGCCATGTTTTAGTAAAACTTTAAAATGTCCTACTAAGCAATTATCTGAAATAAAGGTTCTTCCTAAAAATTAAACTATTTAGACCAGGGGTAGGGAACCCTTTTCCTTCAAGGGCCAATTGGATATTCGTAACGTCATTCACAAGATATGCAAAATTATCAACTTAAAAATTAGATGCTATATTTGGTCAAGCTGTAGTTCTGCTGCAGTGTGTTAACATTTGTGCAACATGCACATTCCAAGCCTGCCTGGCACTATCCTCTGATTCACCACAATACAGCTGATTTAAAGCATGTCTATCCCATAATGACTGTTCTTTGCTTGTCCCTCAAAATTTATGTTATTATTATGATTCTCTTATTATAAATTTATGTTGCTATAAAAGAGCTAGTTTTACTGAATTTTGAGTCCTGCCTGTGCCTGCCTTGTCCAGGCCAGACAAATGATTCTGCGAGAAGGCCTGTGAGCCAGATGGTTCCCACCCCTGGTTTAGACTGACTTTATCTTTCTTCTTGTGCTCTGACCTCTGATATTTTCTTGTCTTCCTGGGTGATGCTGATGATGGCTGGAACAGCTGTCCCACTGGACTGGGAGTGACTGGCAAAAATCTCATTGGCAAAAACATTCACTTCCATTTCACTGCAATGAAAATAAAAACTGCAAACCTATGCAGGTGACTTCCTATCAACATGTCCTACTAAGTCAAAAGACAGGAGTTCACTTATGAATACTACTATTTTAATGAATTTTTAAAAATCTTCAATGATATACTGTTTTTCTGCAAAACATTGTTCTACTACTGAATGCAAAAGTTACTCTAATTTCAATTAGCTGCTAATTGAAATTCACTTCTGACTAACATTAAATATGCACTAAATTTGAATAGGAACTCTCTAGATAACATTACAACATTTTACAGAGCTATTATACAGTTTTGATGGTTAATAAAATATCATGTGAAACTCAGACCCAGACAATATTCAAGTTGCTTTAAGTGGGGACATTAAATAGGGTGCAAGGTCTTGGTCAATGACAGCAAGTATTACTGCTACTACAACATAATGCAAGCTGGGACTGCAGCCAGTGAATCTAGCAGAGGAGGGGATTGTCTGCTCTTTGCCAAAGTTTGGTGGAGTAGATATGAATGTTTACTAGTACTGTCATTGCATTTCCATATAAAGCAGGTATGAATGTGTGTTCGTGTTGTTGTGTTTCCATATAGAGCTGCTTCTAAATGCCCTCTGCAATAAATAAAATCAGATCTTATCTGTTCTTATCTGAATGAAAACAATATAATAATAACTAATGCAAGATTAGTGTAATGCATGCTCATGCTCGTAAGGAGCATGCTCATACCACTTAAGAGCAAGAATGAAACGTGGGCAGACAAAAAACAAGAGACGGACAAAAAAAACAAAAAACATATGAATGACGGAAGGATAAACAACGGTACTGATAATGAACTAAAGAGAAATAGAGAAAAAGCAAAGGGAAACCAAGTGACGAGGACTGAGAGTATCGTGATTTTGCAAAGAAAGACCAGCAGGGAAGTAGCAACAAGCAGGGAAAGGGGGAAACCACTGTGTGGAGTAATACTTAAGGAAGAGTGTGTTTTTAGTGTGCATCTAAAGGATTCATTTGTGAGTAGGTGTCGGATATGGAAAGGGAGAGAGTTCCATAGTCTTGCTGCACAGCACAGTAACTAAAAATCCTGTGACCATATGTTGTTGTTCTGGTGACAGGAACAGTTAGGATATGGTTATTAGACGAAGAGATTAGTTGTCTGGCTGCAATGTAGGGGAAAAGAAGTTCAGAGAAATAGTCGGGAGAGGATTCTGCAAAGAAATTAAAAAACAGCACAGACAGTTTGTACTCAATGCGAACACAGATAGGTAACCAGTGCAGGAAATGAAAGAGAGGAGTGACATGGTCCCTTTTCCTAGCTCTAAGCACCAGACGTGCAGCGGAGTTCTATGCTTTGTGGAGTTTAAGAAGATACACAAGGCAGTCTGCAAGCAAAAAGTTGCAGTAATCAAGTAATCAAGCCAATAAAGAACAAACCCATACACGAGTGTAGGTAGCGTGCGTAGAGAGAATGTGACAAATGATGCTGATCTTATGAAGCTCATAATAGGCAGACTGACAGACAGCTGTAACTTGTTTATCAGGAGTCATGTTTGCAGACAATGAATCTTAGATTTCTGATGGATGATGCAAAGGTAATGTTGGTCTTGCCCACCTTGTGATTTGGTGGACAAACAAGTGAAGGTTGACTTCTTCTTCTCAAGCATAGGGGGTCTTCTGTTTTATCATCAATGAGCTTAAGTTTATTTGTTACCATCCAGTCCTTGATGTCACTAATGCAGGCTTCTATGGTGCTAGCTGCAGAGTGAGACTCAGCCGGTGGAATGGAGCAGTACAGTTGCGTGTTGTCAGCATATGATTGATAAGAAACATGGTGAGACTAGATGCAGGAGGAAAGTGGCTTTGTGTACAAAATGAACAGAACTGGGCCAAGTACTGAGCCCTGAGGAACTCCACACGAAAGTGGAACAGGGCGAGATGTTTGACCTCCAATGAACACAGTCTGCATCTTATCAGTGAGATCAGTCGAACCACGATAGTGCAGGTCCAGAAATTCTGTAGAGGGTGTGGAGTCTATAAAGTAGCAGAGAGTGGTCGATAGTGTAAAATGCAGCAGACAGGTCTTTGTGAGTAGGCTGCAACATGGACTGGATGATTCTGACATTCTGACAGTGTCAGGATGAGACTTGTTGTCAAAAGGCACATTAATATTTTCAAGAAGCACTGCGGGCTCGTTGAGTGCACAGTTGTAGTCCAACAGATTATGAAATTCGGAAAAAAAGGTAGAGGCTGTGAGTTCGTTCTTGGTGCTTGGAGGGGTCTATAGATGCAGAAGAGGTACATCAAGAGATAGGTAGCTGTAAAAGAGACTTGTACACATTCAAAAGACATATGTAGGAATGATAAAACAGTAGTAAAAGACAGGTACTTGGCAAGTGATGATCTGTAGATTATAGCAATGCCCCCCCCCATATTTGGAATAGGAGTTAGATTGACACATGCTCTCCTCACCCTGCTGTTTAGCCATGTCTCATTGATGATGAAAATATTGACGTGGCAGTCCGTGACAAACTCTACAATTTCAACATGCTTCAGTGATTAATATGTTGGCAATACAGACTGAGTGTTGAAAAGACCAACGTGGAAGTGAGTATTCATTTGTCATGTGGGGGGAACTAGGCAGTCTCCTTTTCTTACATGGCTATTTTCATTTGGTCAGTTGTGTTTCCAACTGGTATTGTAGGTGATAATGCTAACTGGTTAACTCTGACTGGGCCGATGCTGATGCCGAAGACAACCACAGAACGGGCAGCAGTTTTTCTTCTGAGAATTCTTACAATGGGTATGAATTTTCAAAGTACTAAGCATGCTGCAGAAGGGAATGTTCAAATGACATGTGGGGGAAACATATTATCCTGTAGAGAGTTGACAACACAGGGAAAGCTTTCGCAGTGCCAGAGTCAGTTTCAGAATTAGGTGAAGAGAGACATGCAGTAGAATAAGGACAAGCTGCAGAGTAGTTGGAAAAGGACAAATAATATGAGCAGCATTATTCTGAGAAGTTTGTTCAGTAAATGGTTAGGGAGACCGACAAGTAAAGAGCTGCACATAATTATGGTGTCACAAAGTGTTGATGATGACATCCAAGTCACCATAGCATTATAGCTTTACAATATATACACAAAAATGTTCATATTCTCTTCTGTGGAACTGATATACGTTAAGTGGTTGTTTCCCACAACCTATGCAAACTCGTTTTCTTTTTTTTATTCTTGTTATCTTATCGCGTCCATTCATATGTCCAAAACGTTCCTTTAGCTACCATGCAGTGAAAAAAAGAACTGTGCATATAACTATGTACTCAAACATTTTTTTCACAAAGAAGAATTGTGACTGAAATAATGAAATAATACTATGAAAGTTGTTTTTAATTACTTTTCAAGTAAAATAAATTACAAAAGCATTTTTTCACAAGCTATTTGCTATAAACTTCCTCTAAAGATCAATAAATCAGTACACATTAATAAGCAAAGAAGACAACAAAAGAAAATTGTGATTTTAAAATCTCTGCACTAGTTCCCATTACGAAGTAGGCACAATCCAAGACAAAAAAAAAAAAGACTAAGTAAGGCAATTCTTTCTCCCCAAATTTTAAAAAAATTGTGCATTATGTAGCAGACTCACCATATGTCTTCTTGTAAGATGTCACTAAACTCAAAAATAATTTAGTGATTTATGCAAACAGGAAAAAGACCTGTATAGTATTGATATTTCTAAAGGCAAGGAGGGTCAAACAGGAAGAAATGTAAAGTTCCATGCAGATTTCTGCATTCTATCCATAAAGTGAAGCTTTAGGTCATTGGTCATAGGTCATTGCAAAGGCAAACATCATAAAATTTTCAGTGTCAACAAAATAAGAACATTGTTTTTAGAGTCATCAAAATAAGAACGTTTTACTGGAATGCTCTCACCTTACATCTGAAAGTCGTTGAAAGGGGACACAAATGGAATCCCGTCGCATTAACAGATCATTAAAAACCCTGTTCATCAACATCTTGCACATCCCTGAATCGCCTCCACCCAACAGTGTATTCGAGATGTCAACAATATGATCCCTTACTTGACACCCCTGAAAAAAGCTTCACTTTATTGATCATTTACACATTTAATAATCTAAATTTATAATGATGACAATATTTTATCCTAGTACAAGAAAGAACTCAACACTTCCCATGCCGTTGTTGTCCATCATCTTTTTCCTTTTGCACATAGAACCCTTTTTCGTGTATTGATTCAGCCACTACATGAGTCGATTTGACCTCTTTCCATGGTCAAATCAACTAAATCCCAGACATGAACGTGTGTCAGTGTGTGTGTGTGTGTGTGAGTGTATACATGTGAATGTGTGTGTGATGCCATTTTAATGTAAGGTTTTAAATATAATTTTTTTTAAAGAAATGTATTAAATGTAGCATCCATTTACATTTAGCTCAATATTCCCAGGATTTTTTTAAGGCTTACATACTATATATAGGTCAGAAAGTAGCTGAGGTGAACGTTAAGACATTGAACTCAATGAAATGCATGGTGTCAATCCATCAAAGAGATGTTATAAGGCTAGTAACTTTAGTTAGTCTCCATACTTCTTTCTCACTGGGTTTGAACAGGACTTCATTGTGCTGCAGTGTTAACACTTTAGGTTGGACTGCATGGCCTTCTTTCTGCTTTATTTGTAGCATGCACAGGTATAGGCAAAGTCTGAGCTCCCTCCCTTATCCCAAAAATGTATCATATTTGTCATGTGTGTCTGCGAATATAAATCACAGTTCTCTGCAATTCACTTTTTTTTACAGTTGAAGATTTTTTTTAAATTGAACTTTGCTTGCCTCTTTTATGACAATACCTACGGGATATTATGTGTTGAAAATGTAGCCTTCTTCAGATTAAAAACTAGCTTGAAGTGATATTAACCCATCTGGTCTGTTCACCACTCTCTTTTATATTTTGTGTCTGTGTGTGTGATCGGAATGGTAACTTCCATAACTGGTGTTCAAATTGACTCTTATCTGTGGTTCAATGGACTTTGACCAGTGATCAAATCAGTTCCCGCATGATCGAATCTGTAACAACCAACCAGTAAACCACCCTAACATAGAAGAGACAAAGAAAAACTGAGGTGCAGAACCTTGTTGAGATACAATGGGTCAAAACGGAGAGTGCGCAGGTGGCAGCAAGGGTAAGTCCCCACACATGACACTGGGCTCCCAGGCTCATTGTTGTCAAACTGAGGCGGCTCAGGGTGGTAACGACAATGACCGAATTCTGTCACAGGAAACACTTCGCCACAGCGGGAGCAGGTCAAGACATTGACTGTCCCCCAGATCCGCCAGTAGACATCTCGCCATTGCTTCAGTTGTAATTTAAGCTCCAACAGGTAATTATTGACATCAAACGTGGGATCTCGAAGATGACTGTAGGTGAGCCTGCCCCACCTGTCAATTGTCATTCTGCTTACAGAAAAAAAATATACAGAGAACATGCAAGGTCCAAACTGAGAATTTCTTACTGCAAAGAGTTGGTGTCTGCATTTTTCAGCAATTGTAAACAGTGATCACATAAGCCTATTCTTTACAATATCTTCAAAAATATAATAATGAGTGACTGCCACATTTCTTCAGGTTTATGTTATTTTTTCTTCACTTCTAAACTGTGCCATTTTGGTCTGTACATTTTAGGTCTGCAGATTTAACAAAAACTGTTAGAAATCCCAAATCATTTTTTTCAGTTTTCCATCAACATAGCCTTCTGTCAGTAAAACACTAAGAAAACAATGACAAAGCAGAAATCCAAGCCATCTTTACTTTTATTCAATAATTTAAATATCTTTATTTCTGAACAGGTTTGATGTATAACTTTAGGTAGAAGATGAATGTATTTGGCTACCTGCTTGGCATGCATCGCACTTTCTTCTCCAAGTTGACAGTAAGCAGCCGCTTGCAAATTGTGCACCTGTATATTATTATATGATTATTTCTTTGTAATGTTAGGATACAATTATTAATATTTAATTTTATCTCCTCCAACTCTCAAGCTGTTCAGTTTCAGACTTCTTGAATACATATATACTGAGGATTTCTTGGAAATATAAGGGTTAACTGGTCATTCATAATGTCCATGTTGACTAAAGCCTGACTTAGGATACTTCCATTTCTCTATGTTTTCTGCTTTGATTAAAGCCCGCCTTAAAATTCCTCCATTTCTCTAAGCTATTTAAATAACCCTTTCTTTGCCTCTTTACATCTAGTCTGCTATGTTATGCTTTGCTGCCATCAATCTAAACCCTTCCCTGCTAATGAAGATAATAATAAAAGTTCACTTATTATAGCACCACATGCCTGCCCTATGGGCAAGCTCAAGGTGCTTCACAAATGACAGTAGGTGGTGTGAAGTCAAAATAAGGTGACAACATAAAAAATGACATAGGTGTGTAGCATACTGTGTACTCCACCCTGAAAAGGGCAGCATCCCCATACAGCACGAACCACAATCCACAGCCCAAATATCAAACATATCATACATTACAAGCTGGAATACACATCCATAGCAAATGCAGCACTAAGAAGAACATCAAACAAACAGCACCAGCTGCACTGGAACGACAAATGAGCACCAGCACACAAAAAAAGTTCACTGATCAACAAAGGTCAAGCAGAGATGAAGCCTGCAGAACTGTGCCGGCCGTGAAGTCGAAAAGGAACCGAACCCACCAACATGGAAGAGGCACCATATTCCAAACCCACGACGGCAGGCACAACACAAAGAAGACATCAGATAAGACAAACATAACACAGAGCTCTCCCCCCTCCAGTCAGTTAGGTGAAGGGACCTCACTACTGTTATTACAGAATATATAAAAAAAGCTCTTATTTTTAGGCTGCTCATGTTTTACTCCAGCATACTACTACTAATAATAAAACAATTTAGAAAGTGTGTTTTCCTGTATGAAGGAAGCTCAAAACTGGACTAGAAAAAAAGCTTTACTTAAACTAACTTACCTGAACAAGGTGGATGCATTCTCAGGTGAATCAGGTGATGAGAAGTCAGGTGAAAACAAACACTCCAATTTTTTTGCAAAAATCTTGCTTAAAAAGCAAAGAATAAAATTAAAACAAAGTCAGAATATCTTTTTGATTTCAAGATTAAAAAAAAGATTAATAATCATTTGTTATCCAAAATTTACTTAATATATTTTCAAAAATATTGCAGCTGTTAAGCTAATATTGGGTGGGCAAAGTACAAAAAAGCTTTCTTAAGATTGTTTGGGATTATCACCTCTTGAACTTGTCCTTTCGATCCTTAATGTCATCTGCTTCATTGTGCGAGAACAAGTCAGAGATTCTGAAAGAAAACACTCAAAATAGTCACAAAGACGACAGGTTTGCCACATAAATGTTTGCATTCATTTCACATTCTACTATACCAAAGGAATAATAAACGACCCTTGGGCCTTCTAGATGGAACATAAACATGAAAATAAACCTGTTGTTGGCTGTCCTTTATGTCCAAAAGGAGACGAGGATTTGTATGACTTATCTGTCTTTGTGGCTTCTCAAGTGGCTTCACAGTCCCAATGTGGAAGAGCAAAGTCTTATACAAATGTTTTGATAAAAAGCTGAAAGTACTCTGTGATGTCATTAGGCTTGATGTGTTGCACTCCCAGGGGTTCTCCTTGAAGGTGTCCTTATAGCACTTGCATGGACGGCCTTGCTAACATCTGTGACAAACTCTACAAAGTCCAAGTGTCGCATCTGTAGAGCAGGATCACTACTAGGGATTTGTACAGATTGTACTTCATAGTGAACCTGATCTTATGGCTATGCCAGATACTATCTAGTCTAGCCATTGCCACTGTTGGAATCCTGATGCAGATATCTGGCATGGAGATGCCGTCCTTGGTAGCTCCCAAGTACTTGAAGCCGCTTACCTCTTTAAGCTGTACTTTGTTCATATATCTGCTTTGCCATTGATATCAATTATAACTTTGCTTTTTTCAGCGTTGGTCTCCATTCCATGTGTTTGAACTGTCTGTCAGTCTGTTGGTAACGTCTTGCAGTTCTTTGTTAGTGCCTTCTAACAGATCTATGTCGTCTGCAAAGTGTAGGTTGCAGATTGGCCTTCCACCAATTGAAATGGAAGTATGATGGTCATGGAGGGTATCAAGCATGATGATCTCCAAGAAGATATTAAACAGCACCAGTGATAGGGGACATCCTTGACATATGCCTACTGTGGTGTGAAAGTAGGCTCCTATTTGGTTACCCAGGGTTTTTAAATGTATAAATTTTCCAGCTGTTTTAATATGTTTGTGGTATAGAGTCCTGGTCTCCCACCCATAAAGGAGGGAAGGCAGGACAGTGGCTTCATACACTTTCAATTTGTTAGTTTGATGTGCTGAGTTAGCACCTTGTTGCATAGTCTCCCCTGTGCCTGACCTGCCTTGCTGATCTTGGAGGTGATCTTGTCCACTGCAAAGGTATCAGAAACATGCTGATACAACACTTTGGTATTTCCTAGACTGATGGTAAGTCCAAAAGTTTTAGATATCTCAGAAAACTTTTTGGGCATCATATAAAAACCTTTATTATTGTGGGCCAGGAGAGCACTGTCATCAGTTAAAAGGGCTTCCTCTATGAGTTTGCAGAGACACTTTGACTTTGCATTCAGGCACCGGAATAACTAGCTGTCCAGACGGTATCTAATGTATACATCTTCATGCATGTTCTGGACGCCATGTGACAGCATGCAAGTGAAGAACAGTTGAACAAAACTGGGGCAAGAACACATCCTTGTTTCACACTGTTCAAGATAGAAAATGCTTCCAAGAGTTTGTTGCTGCAAAACGGCAGCCTATCATGTCCTCGAAGAGCAGCCATATCATCTTTACAAACTTGGATGGACAGCCATCTTTTGCCAGCATGGCCTCTCTTGACAGTGTCTACGGGCTTTGTCAGGTCTATAAAGACAGCATAGAGGTCTTTGTTCTGCTTGGTACATTTCTCCTGCCCCTGTCTCATAACAGATATGATTTCCACAGTTTTGTGACTTGATCAAAAATCACACTGCGTCTCTGGGAGGTTTTTTCTGAAATTGTGATGAGTATTCAGAAGAAAATGAGGAAAGATCTTGCCAGTTACATAGAGAAGCAATATTCCCCTGTATGTTTTGCAGTCTGCTTTGCCTCCCTTTCCCTGACGCCCTACCAGAGTTTATAGATGATAGCTTTTTTAATCTCACTGAGAGTAGAGGGTGTGTCTCGTTCTTCCAAGAAAGGATGTTTGGGGATCTGCTTGATTGCTGTTAAATCAACTGAGAAGGCTGGTAGAGACATGTAGAGAAATGTTTACCTCAGAATTCTTCCTGTTTGTTTGTTTTTTTTTAAATCAGATTTGATCCATCAGAAGCCAGATAAGGGTAGAAGCTGGACAGTAGACTTACTTTAGGGCACTGAAGAAATGCCTTAGGTTGTGAGTGTTGGCACAGTGCTGAATTTCCTCAGCTTTCCCCTCCCACCACCAATTCTGTATTTCTCTAAGCTCCTTGCACACCTCTGCCTGCAAGTTTTTGAATTTGTCCTTCTTTGACACAGCAGATCATTTTGCCACTCAGTAAATGCTTGGTTTTGTGTCCAAGGAGATTGGATGAATACTTGATACTCATCAACCCAGTCTGTGTCTGGCAGTTGGGTGCTAGCTCTATCTGGGGATGGCCTTAAATGCATCCTTGAACTGCGCCCATTTTTTAAACTAAAACTTGTGAGGTACGAATCTTTGGAAAATTTCTCCTCTAATAATTTTTGGAAGCGGAGGAGGCAGGATGAATTCATCAGTTTTGCCGCATCAAAAGATGCCCTCACAACTGTTGGGGTCATGCAGTGCTGGGAAGCAATATACAAAGTGAAGACTCCCCTGACTAGTTTATGATCCATCCAGCAATCTGCTCCTTGCATTACCCAAGTTATTCTCACAGACCAGACCGTGTTGGCATACAATGACAAAGTCAACAAAATCCCAATGTGCATCTATGCCTATATAAGTAGATAAAATTGTGAATGACCATACCAACCTTGTAATTAGATGATCATTTATGCAATTCATGTTACAGTTAGTGTTGACTATGGCAGTCATAGATTGGTGGCAGTACTCCACACATTCTTGTACCTACAACATATGCAGCCATAAACTGATGAATGGGCATAGCTAAGATTGTGTAAGATTTTTATAAAATGATGTTAACATTCTTTTGATAATGTCTCATAGATGTGAACATATATAAGAAATACCCTACTAACCCATCATTTCTCTACTGAAGTATATGACATTTACAAATTGCTGAAAAACTATTCTTTCTTACAAAGGAAAACACAACAAGCATATCTTTACTGTAGGCTCAGTGCACTTTGCACAACAATAATAATAGGAAGGAGAAGAAGTAATGTTTGCAGAGCACAATATCACTCATATTTAAGTTCATGTACCAATCTTCATAGGCAGATTCTTAAGTGTAGTGTTTAGTGTTGACATATAACAACAGTTGTCAGTAGTCATGCCGCACAAACAATTTTAACTGAGTCACAAGAAGGGTGATTAGCCCACCAAATCAGCTCTGACATCAATTTTATCCTCTTTCCAATTTGCAACCGACTTCAAACAAATCATTCACACAAATGAAATTACAATAACAAAGCCAAGGAAACATCTGAATTTGAAATTCATGGATTGTGGGTCTTTTTCCTAATTACCATTGCATGAGCAAAATCAGATACTGCAATTTTCCAACTGTTTTTGATAATTTCCTCACCAAAGTGTCCATCTTAAGAAAGTCTGAAGAGATGAGTATTGAGACAACATTGTTGGCTTCTGAAACAGAAAGCAAGCACACCTATAAGTTTTTCATTTTCATAACTGAAAAATAGAATGAGGGTAGTACATGTAACACCTTAACAACTATACATGTGACACCTGAAAAACAGAGCACATGATTTTGGTCAAAGCAGTCAATGACAAAAGTTACAATAAAAACTAAGTCACAAAAGGCTCCATAATGACTTAAATTCTTATGATAGAATCAATATTCTACTCTAATCTAAAATGCATGCTAGACTATAGCACTGCAAAGGTGACCGGACACTTAATCCCCGGACACTTCATCCCCGGACACTTCATCCCCAGACACTTAATCCCCAAATCGCGACACAACACTCAAAACTGCTATTTTGTGAACTATAAATATTATAACCGTCAGAGAAATGTGTCGCGTGGTAACTCTGGTAAGACTGGGATGTTATAAATGTTGAAGTTAAGTATTATTTGAATTTGAATTAAATTTTTCATTCACTTCATAATTTTTTGAGTTGAAATTTCATTTTGGGGATTAAGTGTCTGGGGATTAAGTGTCTAGGGGATTAAGTGTCTGGGGATGAAGTGTCCGGGGATTAAGTGTCCGGGGATTAAGTGTCCGGGGATTAAGTGTCTGGGATTCCACTGCAAACAATCATAAATATCTTGTTTTCTAGTATTGAAACAGGCCAGACCTTTCACCTTTAAAAGGATCCAGAGAAATGAAATATGCATTACATAGAGAAATGAGTGGAACAGTAGTTTATAAAATAAAGAGTTGTGAAAGATTATAGAGATTGAGTAAGAAATGGTACAACAATATTTCTGGACTGGTTGTGTCTGTACGACTACACCATCAAACAATAACCTAGTTTTGGAGGCTCCACAACTTCCTTTGTGCCACGTTTAACATATTTGATGAGCCAATCAAAGATCTGAACATCACAGTGGACTGAGATGTCCACTTCTTCACATCGCTGTGTGTCAGTGGACAGGTACTCTGCAAAGTACTTCATCTCCTTGATGAGCAAGTCTCGTGGACAGTAGAAGTCTTTTTTCACTATGAAATAATATGCACATATCAAAGTTGTTTAGAATAAAGAAATGGTGGTCAGATTCATAGTCTCTCAACGATATTTCTCAATTCTATCTGAACCCAAGACCAGTCCAGATCATTTCCAGATCTTTCAATGTTATTTGAATCAATAAGCAGTTTCACTGAATTTACTTTTTAATTTTGTCTCTGTAATTTTACGATCTTCAATAATTTATATCAGAATTAGCATGGATAGAAAATATACTTACAATTTTTGGCTTCATCACACACGTGGATTACCATCATTGGCCTAACAAGAAAATAAATAACGTATAAACAAGGGAAGGAAATATATCTTTCTTGCTCACACATATACACAAACACAAAGAAAATAATAAACATATAAAAAAGAAAGTGAGATCAGTGTAATATATGGAAATCTCTCTCTCTCACACACACACACACACAGAGAAAATAATAAACATATTCTAGAGGGGCGGCCGGTAGGCTGGGGTTTGTTGTTAGTTTTAGGGGTGGGGGGGCCTATGTTCTCAGTTTTGGTGCTTAAAATACATCGGCGCGGACCTGCTGGAGCATCGCGAAAAAGGGATGCTCGGCGGAGATTGGCTAGGGTTAAAGCTCCAAATTGCTGCGGCCGTACAGGAGCATCACAGAAAGTTAGCACTACGAGGGGTATATAAGGGCAGATCTGAGACGAGACAGAACAGACGTGTGACAAATAAGAGAAGTTGAGAAGAGACAGTCCCGACTTTTAGCACCTCTGACGATGCAATGCAGCCATGGCCATTGTAAAAGCCTGTGGATTAAAAGGTCGCACACCTGCTGACTATTTCCTGCCTCTGTTTGAGTGTGTTGGAGAAAGTTGTTGTCACACCCTAACCTCACCACTCGGTTACAATATAAACAAGGGAAGGAGATCATTTGTGTAACATAAGAAAATATCAATTTGATATTCACACAAAAAGTAATAAACACATAAACAGAAAAAGGAGATCAGTGTAACATATGGAAATATCACACACACACACACACACATTCACACAGAATAATAAACATAAACAGGGGAAAAAGAATGGCATAGTAAACAAAAATCTCTTTCTCACATATACACATACAGAACAAAGAGCCATAGAAACAGAAAAGAGAAACTGGACATGCTGTAGCTGATGCTGATGATAGATGAAAGAATTAGCAAGAAAATGTTGAACTTTATTTTCAGGATGACCTACCCTTGCTCCCCACCATCTCCACCTCTTGTGCCCCCCAGTGCCCCAGGCTGGCCTTGATAATCTTTAATTTCTAATGGGAAAAAATGCATATATTATTTCTCTCATATGCCTAAAGGGTCATTTCCAATAAAAAAAAATTGATAAGAAGTGAAACTATTCTTAACTTTTATCTATTATATGTGTTGACAATTTGATAAATGGCTCAAGGAGTGTATATTGCTATCTGTTTTTCTATTTCCTGTTTTGCTCTATTTGAATCAGACAGTTAACAGAATAATTATTCAATAATTCTAGAAATGAAGAACACTGCTGTCTAATACAATCTCAACATGTTATCTGTCATTCCTAATTCTCACCACAATCCTTGCCCCCACTCTCCAAAATTACCCCTAATTATTGATCACATGCCCTCTTTATGTCGCTACCCTTACCTTTCCCCCAACATTTGTGGTGGCCAGATGTTGGTGAGGTAATGAGTCAAGACTGTACTTTTATAATTTAATAACAATAGGAAAGAAAGAAGGTTTACTGTGAAAAGTTAAAATACAATCTGCGTCCTTTTAAATAGAATAATACACAATATCTAACAAGCTCTAGCTCATCAGAAAATAAACATAAAATGATAAGGCTCTCTTTTTCACTACCTTTATTTTTATTTGAGTCACTTTTGCTTGACACTTGTGTGTTGCTCTCTGACCCTGATAAACTTGTCAAAGTGCTGGCAGCTGGGGCAATAAATCCTTTTCCTGTTTGCTGGAGTGGGATGCCTAATGTTATCATTAACTCCTCGTATCTCCTTGCACACTGGAATCAAATCATTCCAAAAGTTTACATTTTTTTAAAGTCATGTTACCAAGGGCTCAGTTTTGATGGCAAAACAAATTGCTTGATGTTAATGATTAACCATCTCTCCACCACTCTGGTCCAGTGCTTGTCTGATCAACCTGTGTTTAAGGCCTAGTTCTCTGATTTACTGGCTCTCCAAATACTTTTTCTTCTGTGTGTAGGCTTGATGGGGTTTAGTGGAACAAGGCATATATGACCACAGAGGTTAAAAAAAAAACAACTGAACAAGATAGTGTGATAGTATGCAATAGTGGCATGTATAGCATAGCAAAATAATTCTCATAACATAATTTTCTCTTGCCTCTTTAAATTAATACAAGTTCTCAAGTTTGCATTCGCTCAGTCTCTCTTTCTCCCTCATACACACACACACACACACTTAATTAATATATTGGATCTGGCAAAACTTTGAAGGTAACAGAACTCAGGCCAACCTGACTTGCGTTTGTGCCTGGGATAAGCCGAGCAATAGCTTCCCAGTTTTTGACACTTTGACTATTGAAGTCTGGTGATGCAATCAAAGTCTTCAGAATCAGGTCAAGTGTCACTCCTATTCTAGAGAAGGGCTCAATGGCAGCCATTATCAATGTCTGGTAGCAAGATTATTGTCGCCCTTATGTGTATCAACTTTTCCAAGATGGTCTTCTAAGTGCTGCAAAAATGCACACATGCATGAGCTGCACATACAACACAGACACACACACTGATAGATTGCTTTTCTTTATACATATTGCCAAGCTCAATCAATAAGCGTATGCATGGCCAATTCATGGATGTGTATAGGGTGAACGTTTGTAAAACGTTTGCATCGTAAAACCTTAAAATAAATGGGTGATATCGGTGAAACTAAGATACACTTCAAACAGATCTGGAATTCTGAAAGCTGTGTTTTCTCTACAATTGTAATCATTATTTCTTTATTTCACGTATTTATTTTTTTCCAGTAAGCTTTCACTTCAAAAGTACATCTAGTTGAATTAATTGCCTACAAAAGTATTTTATTTCATTAAACGGTATGTTGTTTGTATTACAAAACTAAAAGAATTACTATGCTACGCAGCCTCGTCTGATTGGGGTATTGAGGGAGGCAATTATATGGTCGATACATCCAGCAACTCAAGCAATCGGGTAAGTATAAGAAACCACGTTGCCTGAAAATCAAAATGATTTACATTAAAGTTGAAAATGACTAATATAAATACCTTACGACTTTAGATTTTAAAACAGCACTCAAAAACTTCCAATAATTAATCGGCGACAGCTTTAGCAGTGTAACGCTGAGCGTTGTTAAGCATGGCAGCCATTGCTCCCCAAACTATATGAGGATAATTTTATCTAGGTATTTTGAATAGCTTAATGGTAAGCAACTCAAAACATTATAAATATTATACTAGAATGAGAACTATAATTAAAATCGGATAACCTTAGAAACTGTATGTTATTTGGTAACATATACAACAACTGGTTTTTTTCTCGATTCTCACTTTGTTATTAATGTTTATTTGCAAACAAGCGATTGCAAAGTACGAATGTCTTGAAAATTGTGTACAGTTCATAATACAGTATTTTTCACAGATTAATAATACTCTGGTTCTAGTTGGTGATTATCGTAGTTTCGTGATAACGCTTCTGATACTAATTAAGCGTCATCCACTTTGTCTGTTGATCATCTTTATTTGTGGGGAGTATATTTTGTAGCCGTTAGTCCGATTAAGAGTATGATGATGATGATGTCGTCTTGTAATGCGCCAGTTTCCGCATCTCAGAGATATGCTCAATGCGCAGTGATCCCAACATTGGTGTTACTCATTAACGCGATTCAGTTCTCATCATTTCTGCATTGTCAGCAGGGGCTAACAGTACAGTTTATTCAGACGCACACATCTGTAAAGGTTTTTGTAAAAATTTGCAGATTGAAACTTTTGTTAATCCTCTCTATATTAAATATGTCCATTCTAACAAGGTCTGATCTTACTCCTTTAAAGCCTTATTTTAAGGCTAGGGTTAGATGATTCAGCTGTTCATAACTTTTTTTCCCGGTGGTAAGATTTGGTAGCCTTTAGGACTGCCGCTATAGCTGTCTGTGAGGACATTATACAATGTTAAGATATTACAACTTTTTGTGACTGTTACCTGTTACTTGGATACAGACAGCTAGATGGCAGTGGGTGGAAGCAGTGAACATGGGACATCTGCGGCAAAAGGGGGTGAAACGTATGATGGTTACCCCTCTGTTTGTGGTCTGGGGATGTGGTTCACAATCAAGATGATGAGAGCAAAGTTTCCAACAGTTGAATGCATCACAACAAACACCTTAACAAAATGGCTTCAGTTAGGAAGAGCTGATGAGAGGAAGGTTATCTTGATGGTACGTAACTATAAGCAAAAGAGCAGCCCATATCACACCATGTAGTGTAAATTTTCACAGACCAAGAGGTGCACACAGTAGTCAGGGTGCTATACCTTGATAGCTGATGTTGACTTGAGTAACTAACCATTCTATGATGAAGTTTGACGATAGCATGCCCATACATTGCTGTGTATTATGTAGAACAATATTACAACTGGTTTTAGGACTGTCGAGCACCAAAAGAATACAGCGTCAGTCACTTAGAGGGGGCACATTGTGTTGACTGGAGAAATGGGGATCCTCATCAGTTGCTGAGCACTCTACCTTCTGGTGAGTTGCTTGTTTGTAAGAGAATTAATTTTTCCAGTAATTAACTTGTTTTCAAAATTAGTGCTTGACTAGTGCATCTTTTTTTGAGATATGACTTTGAACAAAAGGCTGTGTTCTCGTCGCCAAATAGTTGGATTTGTATTAAGTTTTATCTAAACAAAAATTCTGTAAAGTTATAAACAGAATTAGATTACTGGTCTTTCATTCAAATAAGATAAATGTTTTATTTTACTTGATTACAGTATTCTTAATCTTCTAGCTGCAAGTCCATCAAAAACTTCAAGCTGCAAACTTGTTACATCAGAAATGACAAGCACTAGCTTTAGTAATAATCTGGTATGACTCTAAACTTGATTAGAAATGTACTGCTGCACCCAATGAAATTCTTTACAAAATTACCATTCTTTTTATCTTGACATTACCATAATTACATTTTATGACAATTTCAAATGATTTGTGAAATTATGTAATTTATTAAGGCTTTAAAGTTATTATAGAGCTGAAAAAAGAATTTTAACAAATGTGTGTGTAATATAAATTCTTATACCAGAACGATACAGCAAGTAAAGTTCTTTGAGTTTGCCTTTTTTTTCCAGACAAACCCCATGCTGTGGTGTGTTATTGTTCTGTTGGATACAGATCTTCAGTAATGGCACAAAAACTCCAGCAGTATCTAGCAACTGCAGGTATATGCTTTTTTTTTTAAGGCTTAAGCTTTAAGTAGCCAAGTTCGAAACACATTTAAAATGAGGACAACATAATAAATCCTCCTTGCTGATTCTCAGATCCCTTTCTCTGTGGTGAATTTTCTGCTGTTTCTAGCATTCATGTGACTATACAGGTACCTCAGTTGTGAGAAAGAATATTACTTTTTAAAGACTTTGAAATAATTAGTTGATTTTGTTTTCAAGATACCATTTTTACCGAAGCAATAGCATGTGAAGCCATTGCAACAACTGGAGTGATTTTTATTTTATAATTACTGTGATGATGTAAGTTTTTTTTTTCTAAATGACAGCTTGATAGTACATTTGATTGAGAAACCTCATCCAGAGAGTAAAACAAACAGAAAACAGCAGTATCTTTTCATCCTGACGAGGATATTGAAATGCTCAGAGATAGATTATAATGGTCATAAGACTTCTTAACACAATTGTCAAGACGTGTTCCATTTCTAGAAAGCTTCCCTTTAAAAAAACCCAATTATTTTTTGGCAAAACAGCTTTCTCCTTTCTAAGATTTCTTTTTTGTATGTGTGACCTAACATGTCCTTGGCCAAAATGTGCTGATGCAGGCACACACTGCTCTGACCTCATTTTCTTTAAAAAGAATCATGCCACTAGTCCATTACAACCACTTTCCTCTATTCACTACCTAAAATCGCTACTTCAGCAAGAGCAGGCAACTGTGAAAGTGGCTAAGAACTTCTCTTTGATTTAAATTGCTCTTTTTGCATGTTGTGAATTCAGTCCGGTGGCGCACCTGTTAGCGCCTGTCACCAATACAGTGAAGGTTGGCTGTCCTGGGTTCAGCTCTTGTCTCGGGCATGATGCTCTTTTTCTGCATGTGGTATCTGTTTGCAGGGCTGGCTGCTTTGCCGTGATATAGCCTTAGTTGCTGGCTCGGCGTAAAACACCAATCCCCCATCGCCTTCCATGTTAATGAAAGTGAAATCACAAAGCTCATGGAAGACGTTCTCAGTGAAAGAACGTTATAAGCTACCCACGCATACACTCGCTCCCCTTTTCTGATTTGCATACAGCACTAAGAAAACTGCTAAATTCTGATTGGCTGTTGCCACAGGCCACCAATGTAAATGATAGACCATCAATCAGAGAGCCACGAACGTTGGGCTCAGGAACGTACCCTGTGTCTGGGCGTTGTATATATATATGTATATATGACACTTACTGTTAACTTTTAATATTTGCCATTGAACGTTATGTGTGAAACTGTTTGATTTCAAGTTAACCTTCTTAGTTTAAAAATATCCATTTGCATTGGTTTGTAACTGTGTTATCAGTTGTTATTGCGCATGCGAGTGGGGGGAGAGTGTTAATTTGGGTGAGAGTATGCGGACATGCGAAATCGGGTAAGTGGGCATAAAAGGGTGGAAGTTGGGTGAGTTGAGCTAACAGAGGTGCCCCTTTTCTACTCGGGATAGCTATACCTTCTCCCTGCAGTTTTGTCACAATGAGTACAGCCCATCACCTGTGATCAATTCTTAAGGTGGAACTATATAATCCCATTATGAAGGTGGAACTGTATAAATCATATTCCAGCTTTGTAGTATTAAAGAAAAACAGCTGATTAACAGAGTCCTGCTTAAACAGATCTTTCATCTTGTCTGCTAAAATAAGATCCATATGTCCCAGGTATGCATCTAGCACAGTCTGTAACATTAGAATAGCTGACTAGGTTGTGACTGATGCATTTAATATAAGTCTTTGCATGTTTGTTTTGTGTAGAGTCAACATTTCCTGTTGGGAGTATTAGTGTCTACAATCTGGAAGGATCCCTCTTCAAGTGGGCAAACGAGGGACGACCCATGGTGGACTCAAGGGGCCAAGCCACTAGGATGTGTCATCCATTTTCAGCCACCTGGGGACTTCTTTTGGAAAACCAGTTAAGAAGCTGGGGAAGTTCAGAAACATAGCCTTAATGTCGTCATTTGGGTGAATTTGTTCTGTTTTCTTGGCTGCTAATAGCTGTGTGACAGGTCTTTATTTTCTCTAGGACAGCCCTTTTTTCCCTAAAAGGTGCCAAATTCCAGGGACCATTCAGACGCATTATGACAGTTACAAGCTACGCTAATGCTTCTTTCATTGCCTAATTCTTTGTGCTGTGTCCTGTTTACAGTACAGCAAAAATAATTCAGCCAGCTGCTGTAAATAAACTCTTTTTCCTGAGATAATTTTCATTTAGCATAATAAAGTAGTTGTAATGAAAGGTAAATGAAATGCATGCAGGCATGTTTATGATAGGCTGTCTGTTCATAATTCATAAAAAAACTATACTATTAAGGGCATTAAATGTGTTGTGCTTTTAGGTACAAGCATGTACACATATATGCATGACAGGTGTACAAACATATACATATAAATATACAATATGTGTGCACACACATGAACATACAAGTCAATTTTAAATGACTTCCATCTAGAAGAGGCAGTCCAGTGTTGCAACAGTTAGCGCCTGTCACCAATACAGTGAAGGTTGGCTGTCCAGGGTTCAGCTCTCATCTCGGTTCTGATGTTTTTTCTCTACATGTGGCATTTGTTTACAAGGGCTGGCTGCCTTGCCATGATGCAGCCTTAGTTGCCTGCACGGCTTAAAACACCAATCCACCCACCCACCCCCTATCGAGAAAAAGGTGCTGTTTACTTTTATCATGTAGCTGATATACCTTGAAATAGTACATAAGAAACATAATCACAACACATCAGATATTTGACTTTTAACTATGTGTACTTCAACTGAACATTTTGACAAAAGGAATATACACTGAAAGAAATACTGCGAACTTGAAAAAATGTTAAAGATCTTCACATAACTCAGGATCGTCAGGTCTGGCAGATTTAAGGGCACATAAAAATCCTCTTTTACAGTCTCCTGTGCAAGAATCAGTTTTGGCAGACTTGAAATAATACCTGAAATGACATATAAAGCTGATTAACCTTTAAAATCTGTGCTGAAAGTATAATTATATTATTGGTATATATAAGGCTTTGTAACTCACAGATTCTCAGACATTCCTATTTCTTGATGTTCAAGATGGCAATATTTTTTGCTTTTAACAGGCTTACACTTTGAGATTAATTTCCTTATTAAGTTAGAATGTGATGAGAAATAGAAAAAAAAGACCTTGGTACTTTCCATAAAACAAAATGACTGCATTGCCTTTCATAGTGTTATTTCCATGTACCTGTCTGATCACAAGAAAACATCAAACAGACCTAAATGCTTCTGGATAAAAACAAAATAACCAGATCATTAGGCAGGCTGGCAAAACTAAGCAGCATTTTATGGCATTTATTGATGGGTAAATGTAGAAGGGGTATTGCTCACTTGTAGAATGTCTGGAAGAGGGTGTCGTTTGCTTTCATTCTATAAATAAGCTCATGCCAGTCCTCTGGGTACAACCCCTTCATTTGATAATCTCTCTGCAAGGCAGATAATCTGTATATCAGATATCTGTATCCTATCATTCTATTGTTTACTCATTTATTGGTGGGCAGTATTCGATAGTATAGCCACGTCCATTATTCAATTTTATTCATAACTGGGTAAGTATTTCACATTAGGGCTAGCTCATGAGATTTCTATGAAACAGTTTAATATAGCCACTTGTCAAAACAGATATTGAAAAAATATTATCATCTGCATTATTGAATGCACTCCACTCACCATTGGAGAATATTCTGTTTCCCAGACAGGATTTCCATACTCATTTGCATGTGACAAATTCAAGAATGAGTGTGTGTAGTCAAGCACAGCCTGGAAAAAAATTCAAGTTTCAGGTGATAAGCTGTGAAATCCTTGGACTTTCCTGTTGCAACAGGTCTGCATTGAATTTGGTAGTTCCAGTCTTTTAATTGTATGTGGCAGGAAGTTGACTACACTACATCCAAGCAGCAGAAATGAGCCATTGTTAGCAACAACAAGCAAAAAATGTTTGTTAGCAAAATAAATATTGGCTGCTCTAAAATAGCAAACCTGAGGAACAGGTCAGAAAAAAATTGTAGGAAAACATTTTTAAAAGAATATTTCAACGTAGTTAGTGAGTGCAAAGTAATAGGTTGAACACATTTTGGTAAGCAGCTGACATGCAGTTGATATGGAAGCTTCAATCAGTGTGTTTTACTTTTCACGCTGTCTGTATGTAGGTTTAGGGGAGGAGTCAAAGAGAAAGATGGGGAGATGCTGACCCATGAGCTATTGGTGTGGTTGCCATCAATGGTGTATATACGAAAGCCAGGGTTAGTGAAGGAGTAAGGTGTGACACTGCCACCAACAAAGGACACACCAACAGGTCGTGTTCGGTTGCTAAGATCGTAGAACACCTGATACTCATCTTTGTGAGTGTGGCCATGGAACTGCCCTGTGATGGTGCTCTCATATCTGTGGTGAACAGAAAAGTGTTAGTAACATCATCTCTCACTATGCCTCCTTGCACTTGTTGAGGCAAAAGATTTTGGAGGGATCTGAGGTATTTAGCAGTAAGAGGCAGAGAAGGACCACTGGATATAGTAGCAAATAATCTAAACAGCAAGAGCAGCAGCAGAATTATTAGTTTCCTTCATTTCATTTTGTACTGGTGATGTGGTAACAAATATAGTAGAAACTAGTTCTGATAGATCCAAGTATGAAGAACACGATATTAGCATTTGTAGCAGTGTTATTATATAAGAAATATAATTCTTATCAAACTGCAAACTTTTTTGTGACTAATAAAGCATTTTGAGGGGAAATGTCAGTGGTGCTCCTAAACCTTTTCAGATTTGTTTGTTGTTAGAAAATGATGTCTTCTGGTGCAATCGCAGACATAGTGACCATTTACAAACCTGTTGATGAGTTTGTAGTAGTTCCAGCTGAAGTCATGCATCAGTTCACCTGGTGGAATATGGCTGAGGATGTGAACCTGAAACATGAAAGGCAAAGTGCTAGACTGGAATCTCCTCTCTCTTTGGAGTGCATCAACCAATTTCTCGATGATGACGATGACACAGACAACGATAAAAATATGTTTGTAATGGAACCTCACTACTTTAAACACTATTGTGTGTGTGTGTGTGAGAGAGAGAGAGAGAGAGATGTTCCTTGGACACGCGGACTGGTGCAATCAATTCACTCTATAAACCTCTAACCTTTTCACCTTTGTCCTCTGCCTCCTGCAACACGTCAGCCAGCCACTGTAGCTGACCCTGCGGATCTGTTGAGTTGATGAGCAGCCACCTGTGATGTCAAAACTCGCTTATCAGGTGAAGCAGAAACATCGAGTTTAACCACATCCGTGGTTATATACATGGAGATGTACGTCCATGCTTTAACTTAACTCTAAAAGTGTTAAGTCTCTTTTCTGTTGACATCTTCTGCATTACAGTAGATGCAGCAAGTTGCCACATATATTTGCGACTGTCACAACTATAACTCCATCTATATGGTTATGCATTCTAGTTTCTATGTGCCTGCTTTAATGCTACTCGTGCGTGCACGCACTTGTATTTTCCACGCGCGTGAGGGACTGAGAGAAAGGGCGAAATGCCAAAGCACAGATCGAACATTTAAACATTGTGTAGAGTGAAATTCCGACTTGTCCCAAACGAAATAAAGATGTAAAAACTCAATGTCGCATGCAACAGCGTGTGCGCAAGGCAGTGACATTGGCACAACAAATAACCTGGCAAATTTCGTAAACCAGATGAATCAGTCATACCAGTTGGCACTGGCGCCGTAGTTGGAGTTCAGCGAGACGATTCTGAAGCCCGGGAAGGGGGAAAACGTGTAGAACCCGCCTCTGCAATAATGGAAGTCGTTTTCATCAGCAACAACGGTAAACAAAACACCATCAGGAAGATGAGAAACAACAAGAGCAGAAGGACAAGACAGAGAGAACAAAGACGGGAGACATGGTACTGGATAGAAATGCTAGTTTAGGACCGCATCTGTAATGTGAGGTGAGAGAGTCGCGGGGGGGGGGGGACTTGAACGTTGGTCAAGAGAGTCGCCGTGATAGGAATGTTACCCTCGTGAGTCGGGGTGTAATGGAAATATTAGACAAGTGAGTCGGGGTGTAATGGGGATGTTATGCTAACGATTCGGAGTATGTGCACAGTTTATGGCGGGTGCAGAAGAGTCGCTTTGTGTACAAGTCGTTGTTTTGTGAACTGTTATGTCTAGATGCCACACGGTTGCCAGGAAATAAAGAAAATATAATGCTTATCACCCTGCACTTGATATTTGACTTGAAAACTATAATCTGACGACTGTAGGCTTTGAGGACGAAGAAGCTACTGGTGGAAGACGGTCTAGGACTGTGGGAGAACTGTGTGTTGAAGAACATCAACTATAGGGAGGATGGAAACTTCAAACGATATGCTGACACACAAGTGATTACCACCTCACCCGCAGCCCGGGTCTTCTCACCTGAGAATAGTCTGATAGGTCGACGATGGCAGCCAGTACCCCCACGCCTCTAGCACAGCTGAGTACAGCCAGGACATGGACTGACCCTCCACAGAGTCAGGTGGGTAACTGGGGAATAGAACATTCTTCAAACTAGCATGAATACTGTACATGGACAATCTGCTTCCTATACTCATAGATTACTGATACATAACAAAAGGGGAGAGGTTGGTACATGACTGGGATTTGGTTATTATGTTATTAATGATATTTATGGACACCAAAGATTAGACTGCAGGTACATGGACGACTTCACCTGAGCTAATGTCTGCCACCTGTTATAGCGACAGGCAAGGTACTTCAGCTGTCACAACTCTTATGAAGGCACGGTATTTCCAACGGAAATGACTGGTAGATCACCTGTTGCAAGGGACCGACTCGTGATTGCCCATGCACGTGTAGACAGGTTTATCCGGTAGGTAGCGACGAAAGAAACCAGCTAGTTGCAAAAGTGATGTGAGTTGGCCAGTCCTGGTCTGGTTCCACACATCATGGGCAGGAATGTCGCCAGTGAAGACGATGTAATCAAACTGAAACAGGACTGATAGCTTGCCATAAACGTACATAAATAGCTTTTATGACACAAGAAATATTTATATTTACATAACATTTTCTTGAGCATGAGAGGTGCAGGCTGCTTTAGGGGATCATGAAAGACTACCGGAGGCGGTTACTGTGCTCAGCTTTGGGGTCACCGGTTCGAGGCGCGCCTGGACTTATGGAAAACATTTCCTGCTTGTTTAGAAGATGGCTACCTGGTTAATTTGGGAATGAACGAGGGCTGAGCTACGCTTTTCACCGGTGCCCAATACACGGCGAGTAACTCACATTTAGCTGCCTCCACAGCCACGAAGATATGGAAACTTGAATCAACATTCAAGGGCTGCATGATCACTAAACACAGCTACACTAACTTATGAACTCACTACGTTTCTCAAAAGTAATCTGATTTGTTTGAGCTTTTTTTCACTGGCATGGCTTAAAGAGGTACGTGGGTGAGAGAGGCGTTCATTAAAGGTGGAGAGGTCTGCTAGGCTCACCTGGTCCTTTATGTCCGCGAGAAGACGGAACAGATTTTCAACGGTTTGCCATGGCGAGTCACAGCTCCGGTAATCTCCCCAAGTGCCCCCTGCCTTGGATGGAGAGGGAGCTAGAAGAGCGAGAAATCCAAAAGTAAGCACAAAGATATACGACTCGAAGATAAACATGAGCAAACAAAAAACTCGACAAATACGAATATGGGTGAAAAAATCCGCAAGATAGACAAACAAACAAAATTTTGAAGAGTTAAAACTCAAATTAAACTACGAATTAACAGACATCCCTTCCCATAAAAAAGGCAACAAACACGAGTAAACACATTAGCTCAAAGATGAATATTTAAAAAAAAAAAAAAAAACGAAAAATCGAGGAAACGAGCAAAATCAAAACTGGATATAACCACAAAGCAATTGTCTCTTAAGCACGTGCAAGAAGAAAAAGCTACAAAAAAGCCGAAAAAATACCTTGTAAACAATATCGTAATAATAAGACAGACTAGAACAAAAATAAGCAAAAATAAAAATGTAAAAATTATGTTGACAAAAACATTAAATAAAAGCCACGAAAATCTTTCAAAGTTTAACGTTTGCTTTTATTATAGTTCATAAAGTCAGGGATGCTAAACTGACATAAATAATAAAATAAATACAGAAAAATTAAATGTTTTTTTGTTTGAACTGTTTTTCCTTCGTGGCTTTGTTTTCAGTCGCACTCTACTGATCGCACGATTTCACTTTTTATTTTTTATCCCTTATATAATAAAATGGTAAGCATGGTTGTGTAAGGGGAAATGTTTCCCAAAGGACCTTTCTCGCATTGGATATAATTCGAAAACAAAGCAAACGAAAGATTTAAGGTAAGAACAGTTTTCGTGCTTATTCTTTAAAAGTACTTTTTTATGAAAACCTGCTACAATCGTTTTGGTCACCTTTGCACCTATAAGTGACCTAGAAGTAGGTTCATAAGCAAATGATTTCGATGTCTCACCGACTTTGGATTTTCACGACCGAACGAGAACATTTATTTGTCACAGCTTCGATAAGGGACGATAGAGAACAGATAACCGATATTGACAGGCATGAGGATAGTGATGCACACACACACAAACAATGAAGGACTCAAGGGAGATGTGTGATTGTTGGTTACCTGGGTAGGTGTCCGTATTACGGCAGCAAAGCGGCTCACCACAGTCGCTGTCGGCACCCGCCAAGTACTGGCGATCCAGGTGCAGGTCTGTCAGGTGTAGCACGCGTATCACAGGTGTGCCAGGCTGTGCGCGCGTAGCAAGCCCGAGACCCCCATGAATCGGAAAAAAATCAAGTGTGATTACGTTGCCAACGAAATTAACCCAATCTCTTCCTCTGGATATAAATATTTCTTCACCAACCCACACACCTGCCACCTTGTCCTCTCCCTCTCTGCTTGCTTTTTCTCCCCCGCCTCCACCCTTGCTTCTTCTCTCACCCTGTTTTCTACCACCCTCTTCTTCTCCAGACTTCTCTCATTCTCTGTTTTCTATCACCCTCTTCTTCTCCAGCCTTCTCTCATTCTTTGTTTTCTATCATCCTCTTCTTCTCCAGCCTTCTCTCATTCTCTGCTTCACCCACCCTATGCTTTCCATCTCCCTCCTCCCCCATTTTAGTTTCGTCAGTCTTTTTGTTTTCTTTAAATTCTTGCTCTTGTTTGTGATGGATATTTTTTAGCTGCCTTATGGTCAAAACGGCTTAGATGCTCACTGTCATTATTTTTCAGTTTCTTTGCAAAAGGGATCGAAAGGCGCACCCTTCGAGCCGGGTGTAGACGGGGTGTGGTCTGTCTGATCATGCGTACAGTTCAGCATCACTGACCTGAGGTCGCACGTGCGGCGCGACCGGCGGCTTGGGTTTGTTGGAGATGGTGATGTTCCACTTGCCCGGGTTAGGGGGCGTGGCGCAGTCACTCCCAAGCAGTATGCCGCAAAGTTCATCGGGAAGTAAAAGTGTTTTGCGCACGACACCTAAAGCTATCTCCTGCAGACAGACAACAAGGATGACAGCAATTTTTCAATGTGTATGCTTGTGTACACACGTCGCACCTGAACGTACGATAGAGAACAATAATCAGAATGATTTATTATTATTTAAGATGATTACGCACGTAACAGGGAAAAAAACCCTTTTATACACTGACAAAATACACTCATCACATACCAAGATACCCTATACCTTTGAACAACCTATCAACCGACATAAAGCACCTCGCGGGTAGTCAAACACTGCACAACTGAAAATACAAAAACGTTTTACTCTAAGGTCTGGAATACTGACTTCATCAAAAGATTATTTAAAGGGAAGGAGTTAGCTGGTAAGGCGGTGATACGGCAACAGTCGCCTTTGATGGTACCAGACTGTGCGGTGGACAAATCTGATCGCAGTCCGGCCTTGAGGAAGAGACACGTGGTGGCACGCGGCGATGCCAGGGTCTCAGCTCTCGTGGAAGAGGCAGCAACGATAGACGACGTCACAGCAACGGATTCCTGGGGAATTAGGGGAAGCGGATGGCCGAGTGGTTAGAGCGCTGGCGTCCGAACCGAGAGCGCGCTGGTTCAATTCCCGATAAGCGCAGCATACTTCCCCCAGTCGACCCAGCTGACGGGAATGGGTACCTGACCCCATAGAGGGTTGGGGAAGGTAAGGCAGCGAGGGAGAGGAGACTGGCACCACCCTCATGTAAAAGTTGGCCCCGAGAAAAGTGGGGTCTCTAACACCTCACTCCCCATCGACCTGAAAAGGTTATGGGATGACCTTTACCTTTTTACTTTAACGGATTCCTGGACATCAAGGACTTCAGAGGGCCCTCCACGTTGAAAGAGACAGTCGTGTGTAGAGATTAGTGGCGAGTGTGTGTGTCAGTCGAGTGTAGTGCGTAGTGTGTATATTAGTTAAGGTAGTGACTCACGGTATCTGGATTAGGGGTAGAGATTATAACGGGACACATAGAGAGCGAGCTAAAGTTGGAATTTACAGCCTTGTATCGTTTATGATTAATTTGTCAAACCTCTCGATCATTAACAATTGTCTTATTACACTAAATTGCCTTGTGTTGTTCTTGGGGACGTACGCTGGGGGCTCGGAGTCAATTGAATCATTTTTAGCAACTTAGTGTAAGTGTGTGCGTACACGTACATGTCGGCGTGAGTTGGTAGAGGTGTCGAGAGTGTTATTAGCCCGAGGTGACGGCAATCGCAACCTCTGACCATCTTCAGGTGCTCATTCCCCGGAGTTCACGACAGATTACAACTTATTGATAGCATATGCTAGTCTGCCCATAGTTTATAACTGCTGCTTACAGTTTGCTGTTAAACATGGGTCTGTACATATGTACACTGTGCTGTGGGTACTAATGGTCTGCACGAGTTACTGTAATATGTACACTTCAGGGGCCATAGGTGTGAAACTGGGGTGAGCCCCTGCCGTGCGGAAACGTGAAGAATTCAATGACCAGCATCTTGTTTCCGATGTTACAAAGCGGTGTCCAGATACCACAGATGTTATTTTACCATTGGAGCTGAAGTTATAAATCGGTGGCAGAGGTGTCAGGAAAAAGAAACATGAAGTAGTGTCCGTGCGCTCAGGAAAATACATTTTTCTTTAGTTCCTCATTTTGCCCTGGGAAAACGATTTCTCTCACTTCATAACTACGGACCCTGGTCTTTCTCTCACTTCATAACTACGGACCCTGGTCTTTCTCTCACTTCATAACTACGGACCCTGGTCTTTCTCTCACTTCATAACTACGGACCCTGGTCTTTCTCTCACTTCATAACTACGGATCCTGGTCTTTACGAATTACTCACACTGTATTGGTGTATAAATAATATTAGTCTGTGGGTCTTACTCACACTGTATTGTGGGACCACCATCTGACACACTCGCGGGTCCTGGATCTTTCGTGCGATGCACAGTTTAATGGTGGCGTTTATGATGGCGTCCTCCGTCTGGTTCTGTCTCGACATGTCGCGCAGCATCGTCACCATGGCCTTACAGGCGATGCAGGTCAAATTGCTAACGTGATGCGCGAGCTCAAATGGTATCAGGGTTCCTACTCGCCTTACCGCTGGAACTCCAATGACTGGTGCTACCACGTCGTTGTCACGGAAACGCTTCTTCACATCTAGCAGTGCCGCCCTCTCGCGATCATCAATGGGGCGAGACGAAGAATTCATTCTGAATTTGTCGTCAAGAAAGTGCTTGACATCTTCGATCGTTGGAAGTTGTTGACGTGGCAGATTTGACACGTTGTAGAAACCGGAAGAAAGAGAATGGCTCTGAGCTTTTCCTGTAAGTTCCTCATTCTGGACGAGTTTAAGATGAGGCAAGGACAGAGCGCACATCCATCCGCACGTCCATACTAACAGTAGCTGGCGCAGATGAATCGGACCCATGGTTCACACCCGATACCAAGCTAACTGCACTGCACACCACTGGCTTTATATAGGGCTTAAATACTCGAGGTCGTAGCTGGGTGGGAAGATGTCACTATTTGTGCCCTTGAAGCGCTTTGACGATATCTGTTTACAAAGGAGATAAACAGATGTCATGCAGCAATTATGGCTAATTTTATTTATAGGTCTTTGGTAAGACAAATTGGAAATGAAAACTGAAACAAGTCAAGGCAAACAGAGCCATCGACCTTTCAGATGATGTCACTGATATGATGTGTAAAGGCGAACTATCGTCCCTCTCTGTGGTCTATCAGACATTTTGGGTGGCAGTCCATCGGGCGTTATCAACCAGACGCTGTCTATTCACACCAGGAAAATTCTGACTAATGATCGATGGACACATGCAAAATGAAGTGGGGGACAATGGTCATCTGTAATATTCCAATGATCAAGATTTCGGTCTCTACCTTTACATGCATGTACTGTCTGTCACCATTAATCACTTGTTGTTTGGTGATGCTTTGTTCTTACGGGTAAAATCTACATATAACAAGCCCATTCAGTCCAAATAAATTCGTGATATCGGATAATTCTTTATATCGTGATTCTCGAAAATTAGGTGAGATTTATATGCGATTTTAGTTTTAAAACTGAAATAGCAGTGCAGAAGATGCCACACTAAATGGAAACACAAGAGCGGGAATACGAAAGCCACCCAATTCTCACTCACAATTCACAATTTCAAGACGAAATTACTCTAGTTGGCACATTAGACCAGCAATAAATGCCATTTAAATTATGAGTCTGATTATTGGCTGCAAAACAAGGACAGCAAGAGCCTATGTTTCTTGAAAAAATTATTAATTTTTGAATGGACGCCATAAACCACTCCTCTGCCACAGTCAAGCAGATGGCAATATCATGGTTTGGTTGTGTTTCACGCAGTAAGAGTCTTACCAAGACTATCCTGCAAAACAAGCTGAAAGGAGACAGAAAGAGGGATAGGAAAACGAAACAGTTGATCCACAAGCACCGTTGCTGTGACCTCGTCTATCGTTGCTGCCTCTCTCACGTGCACTGAGACCCTGGCATCGCCGCGTGCCACCACGTGTCTCTTCCTCAAGGCCGGACTACGATCAGAGCTGGGCCTTTTTGTCCACCTGGTTGATAGTTCCGACTAAGGCGAAACGTTCACAAGAGAAATCCTTAACTGCTCAGTGGGGTGATGCTACAACTCTGTCTCTCCGAGCCGTGATAAAGCCTTAGTTGCTAGCATGGCTAAAACAACCAACTAATCTCGATCTCTTTCTCTCTAATGTCCTTGTCCCTTACCGCTTCGCCCTCTTATTCCTCCTACCCCGAATATTCTAGCATCTACCTTTTTGTTACGTTACCTCCCTCTCTATGTAAAAACCCAACAGAGAGGTCGCGAGATCGTTGGGGGGGGGGGGAACCATCAGGTCATGCTTTCGGAAAAACTAGGGGACACGTGGTCATCTGGGGGATGCAAGGAGGTCGCCGGACATCGGACGCCTTCCCCATTGTGCCGCCCCCAGTCCGCACGTGTTCCAGCCTGTGTATGTGTGTGTCACCAGCTATAGCTATACCCTCTACCTACAGATGGATCCAATCACTTAAGTCATACCCATTCTTAAGAAAGAAAACAGAAAACTGTCAAAACCGGCTTTAGGTCAGGCAGGAACACAGTTAAACAGACCTTCAACTCTCACATGTTTTCTTGATAGAAAAATATCCGCAACAACAGCAGGATCTCATCCACATTTTTATGGACTATTACAAAATAATGTAACAGAGAATTCGTGTGACATTTGATGCGAAAATTGCCTTGTTCAAGTCATAGTAGCGCCTCTATAGCGGGAGTGGGCTGCATGGTTGTTCGATCCATGCAAGACCTGCACCAGTACAGCCGCTTATACAGTTGGCACCAGTCAATGGATCATGCATGTGTGTGCAGTGGCGTCGTTCACTGTCAGCATGGAGCTGCTCCCCCCCCCACCCGCAAAGCCGAGCATCTTCCTACGCCACTGGTGTACGTGTGTGTGTACTTTCGAAGGAATAAAGGTGACTCGACCCTGGTGATACATTTGCACACCAACATCACTAAAATGCCTTTATTAATTTCGATTTTTGGTATTTGTCATCGTCATACTTTATGAGATACATTCTGGGTGGAAGAAATTTATGTCAGTGCGAAAAGTTTCATAAAATGCTTAGGCAGTCTGCTTTTTTGTTTTTTAAGTACAAAGAAATCTGTTATTCAAGGGAAGCAACGTTTCTCTGTCAAGAACGATAATCGCTGTGGCGTATATTACGTAGTGTTGTCACTAAACAGTCGTCTAACTTCCGGCACTGTGGCTTCCCCACGTATTGAAAGTTTACGTGCAGGAAGTCTCAAATTTGTGAGGTTTGCGATCTGTAGATGCTACAGCAGCTAGAAACTGCCTCGTTAAATGAAAGCAAATAATTATCGACGAAATGTCTAGAGGTGTTGAAGATCAGAACGTGAACACGAACGAACGAGATGCCCTACTTGACAAATCTCACGGGTCGGAACCCGCTGAGTTGGTCATTTTCCTTCGCGACAGAGCCGGGATTTACTTTCATCTCGAAGACGGTCTTCAAGCTCGCGCAGAGGAGCTTGTGGAGCTGGTGATACGAGAGCAGGGACTTCCACACGAGGCTAAGGATGTGTTTTCATTATGGTTTGTGTCTTCAATACTAGAGTTGAGGCTAAAAAGTCACCATCAACCATTCCAGATCATCAATAAGTGGGACCAGCTTTGCACGTTGTATACAGATGCGAAATACAATGATATAAGAGAGTGCGAACCGGTCCTTATGTTTCAGCGAGATGTCTTCTGCCCCCGAGAGCAGGTAGTGCCGAAACTTGGTAAAATAATTGAATTGCAAACATTTTGATAGCTGCTAAAAATGTCATTAAAACATCAACTACCTTATATCGTTTCCTCAAAATAAATACTAGTCTGTATATTAGTCTTTACAGATCTTTTATTAGTTTTCATTAGTATTAATATTTAATTAAAACTGCTGTAGCCTGAGAATGCATGCATGGATAAGATTGAGACTGTGAGTGGGAAGGCTTAGACAGTAGTACTGTAAAAGTGCTTAGTGAGGTTCATGTTAGCAGATGGCTGAGAATGCAGAAAATGCTGTTGAGTGAGAACTGAATGTAGTATAAATAATTATAAAGGGAATCAGGAAATGGATTTATATTGCCCAATAAGCTATACCATAAGGTTATATTGATGCATTGTTGTCACTTAATGTTCTACTGTAGCAGTATTTCAATATCAAAGTTAAAATTACTAGAAAATTGAGGAATGTAAAATGCCTTACACAGGTTTTACACAGATGTGTGTATGTCCCATAGCCTTTGTAGGGAAAGTGAAAGTAAGTGGTTTACTGTGTCTAAGGCAGCCAAATGCCTTTAATGTTTCTAATAAATAAGGCACCCATATTTGTAGGGTAACCTGACTAGGCATTGAACCAGCAGCTATCTCTTTTGGTCACACTTCCTAATCGACAGTCTATTGAGGAGTGTATAGAAGTGAAAGCACAGCTCCAGCTCAAACTAGGGGGTGGTGATAGTGGCAGCATAAAGAAGTATCCAGGTGTAACACGGGGAAAAACTCATGTTGCCATAAAGTGTAGCAAGAAGTAGGGCAGGCAAGAAAATAGAAAATTTATTCTTAGCATTATGCTTGTAAATTTATATTATAAAGTGTAAGTAATATTTCAAACAGTTGTTTGACAAGTTATGCTACAACTAGATACGTGATGTATACTAGCACTGGTAGCAGGAGATATTTGGGCAAAAATGTGTTTACCATTCTTCTTGAATCATTCTGACCTCAGAGAATATGATAGGCACACAATTCACACACACACACACACACACAAGCAGATGTGACAGTTGTACTGATCAAGGATAAAAAAAAACCAACTAATTTATTTCACCAGCTGGGGATGTTGCCTTCATGAATTGATTTCCTATGTTCTGTTTATCACAGGAGTTATTTGTTACCAATGAGCAAATGCTGTGTTTGCTGTACCATGAAGCCAAATTCAACGTGATTGAAGGGCGCTATGTGCTGTACATTGAGGATTATCATAGACTTGCAGGTTTGCAGGTAAAGTGTTTTCCAGCAAAATACAGAATGTTAGATATGATGTCATCAAATGTGCATAAAGGCCCATGCTCAAATGAGGACATACCTACGTACACATAATTGACCTGCCCTTTGATATTCAAATTTACTTTTTTGACTGATGTATAAAACCTATTTAAAACCTATGGAAGTAAAATCTGGGCTTTTGAATCTCTTGATCTTTGTGACAGGGTACAGCTAAGATTTATGAAAATGATGCTGAATGTAAAAACTAGCACACCAACATGTCTGGTGGGGGTGAACTAGGCACTTTTTCCATGTCAATCTTTGCAAAATGTAGGTTACTGTGCTTCCAGTATAGACTATATATGAACCATAACTCTAGAAATTATCCATCCACCTGTCTTGAATGGGCAAGAGTTTCTTTGATAACTCATTATGTGAATTACACTGCTTTAGCTGTGTACGTTCATCGCTAAATATTTTAGGTCTTTCATTCATCTGGAATCTTGTTTGTAGATTTCTCCCCACCAATTTAAACAGATAGTAATGCAACATTTGAAGGAGCAGGTTTTTTTTTCAAGAATGGAAACAAGATATGCATACAAATAATATCTGCATTACTTACCCTATGTATAAAGAAGATTTTGGTTTAGAGAAGTACCTGATAGATTTAGAGTCCACATAATAAAATTTAGTTTAAGCTTTAATAAACTGCCTGTTCAACAATTAAGATATAGTGATATACCTAGAAATTTAAGAATATTACTGTTATGTAATTTAAATAAAGAAGGGGATGAGTTTCATTATATTTGTATGTGTGCTCACCCTTTATTAACTGTTTTACATAAAGCACTTATTCCAGGCTATTTTGTATGCAACTGTAATACATTTAAATTTTATCAACTAATGAATATGAAACCTCATTAACTTAAGCAAATTTATTCAAATTTTTCAGTTACTGGATACTCATTTGTGTTAAAATGGTGTGAATATTGTGTTAATTTGACAGATTGTTACAATTGCAGTTTCAGAATGTGATGTATATCATATAAATATATATACATGATTGCTATTATGTGATATATTTCTGGTTTGTATATATCATTGTTTGCATCATGAGAAGAAGTATTTATTTCTGCTGTGTATCACACTCCACATTTTAATGCTTGTGCTCTCAAGCTGGTGTCTAATGTCTCCACAAATCTACACTTACATGAATAAGACGTTTTTTTTTGTTTTGTTAATGTTTTGCTGAAAAAATTAGCAGACTGCAGATTTTTTTAAAACCGTCTGCAGGCACTTATCCACATGGGAAAGTTTTCAACACAACTGCATGTCCGGACAGAATATCAGGCAAATTTAATGCAGTTCTACCCAGAACATATGTACACAAAGGATCGATTCCTGTTCTTTGGCAAGACCAAGTCTCCTGCAAAAGACTGTGAAGAGTTGTTCATGGAAGCACATCGCAAGGTGAGTGATGCACCCATGAATCTTGGATATTTGTCATAAATATTTGGAAGTAGTGTGTTTGTGTGTGTGTGTGTGAGATAATAATAATGATGATTATAATACAGTGCATTTATATAGTGTCTTTCCCCAGAAAAGCCAGCCTCATAATGCTTTGCGTGGAGCATATGAGCATCAAATGCATCTTTATACATAAACATTCACAAAAAACATAAACATGAATGAACAGCACAATGTGCAGCATGTGCACACATGCATATATATATATATATATGTAGAGGGTGAAAGAAAAGGGAGTACTAGAGAAAACTACTGACAGTTAGCCCTGTAAACAGGTGTCTCATTCAGGGAGAGGTTTGTTGAAGATGAGATACTGTCCCACCAACTGCCCTGGTATTGTGTGTGTGGGGTTGGGGTGTGTATGTCGGTGTGCATATATATGTGGCAAAGATATAATGCAAAATGTCTGAATGCAAAAGATAGCATAAAGAGTTAGAAAATCAGTTTCATTTAAAAGAATTTTTTTTCCAGGTGTCTGAAGAGTATACAGATCTGGATGTAGACAAATCTTTGGCCATCTTGTATCGTAAGTATCTTGAAATTTGCTGGTCCTACCCCTTCTATGGATCAGCCTTTTTTTCAGGCCGAATTGAGACACCCAGCTCTCGTCTCAAAAAGCTGATTCTACCACCACCAGACACAGAAGTTTGGGTAGCAATCAACACAGACTGTGTCACTGTGATTAATCGAACTCGCTGTGAACTTCTTCTCTCCATTCCCTTCTCACAGTTGTCTTGGGAATACAAGGATCCTGACTTTGATGGGGACAACGACCCACCACCCTGTCTCTTCTTGCAGTTTCTTGTCGATGAGTTGAGAAGTGGGTCTGAGAGAGAGGATGCAGAGAATGGAGCAGTAGCCACAGCTGAGCCAATCACAAAGCTGCTAAAGGTGTACTCACGAGAAGCCAAGCTCATGGATGCTTTAATCGAAACCTGCATGCGGAGAAAACGCCAACAACTTCAGGGCAGCCCTGGTGTTGATTTTGTTGATGGGGGGCTCTTTGACAACTCCAGCCGAAAGATTCTAAACAAGCTAGATCAGCTTTGCCTCTCTACTTACTCAAAAGATGGTGAGAATTTGGACTGAGGGTGAGGTCATGTTCCCCATGACAAATGACTGATAAATTCATCTGGACACATCTGATCCAGTTACTACCTTAGATCTTGAGCACTTGATGCTGGCTAATATGATTATTAGAAATTTAACAGTGCATGGAGTATTTTACTTGGGAGCATTGATGAAAGCTAAAGAAATAGTGGGGTGGGGGGGAAACAGGAAAAAAGAAAGCAATAGGCTTTACAATGTCCTATAAATTATTACTGAACTTGAATTTTAGAATATAACATTTCCATGCCTATATCAGGATGGACAAATATTTATATTGTACTACTTTGCAACTTTACTAAAACTATGGAAAACTTTATGACAGAAAATATTGTAAATGCCCTATTGACATCATTAAAGAAGTATCACAGCAGATGTTTCCAAACTGCAGCGGTCTTTGTTATTTTGATCTTATTTTTGTCATTTGATGTTCTTTTATACAGCTTTCTTTTAGCTTTCACATCGTGTAATTGTTTGTTATTTGAAAATATAATGATCCTTTTTTTCTATCAGTGATTTGGAGTTCCATAATAGCCTGTGTGTTTTCTTACATGTAATTTCTTGCTTGCATAGAAGTGTGAGAAGAACACATGATGGCTGCTGTTGCATTGTGTTGCAGATCTTTTCAGTAAACTATGTTTCTTCTTGTCTCCAGCACTATCCAAAGTTAGATGCTTGATTAAACACTTTAAATTAGAATTTCTTGCATCATGGTTAATGCCAAAGATAAGTTAACTATGTTTTGAAGGTGGCTTACAGTATTAAGCCTGGTTTTTGTGAGAAATGTTGCTGTAAATGTCGATACTTAGCAGATAGTTTTCTCAGACCCGACACCTTACCTTCTCATTCATACTTGGCGCATTGAGCTTCAGCATTAACCACTTTGATTTACCACTGTAGTGATCAAAAGGAAGGTCTCTCCGACTCCTATGGTTCCAAAATGAAATTCAGTAGCGTGAACATGATGGATGCTCTATGGTGTAAATGTGTAGCAGAATTTCAAAATGATAAAGATAGAAACAGGAAATGTATTTTTTTAATTCTAATTTACAAATAATTTTAAGTGAGATGAGGCTAGCAGATACACTAATAATCTTGTTCAAAGTAACCACATTCTTGCATTGTTAGCAAGGAAAGGGACATATAGAATAGCTAATTTTGGGATTATAATCTTTGGAAAATGTTTCTACAGCTGTGATGTTTTGTTTCTAAAAGATTTCTTTTTAACAGCATGGCTTCATAACCTGCTGGTAATCAAGTTTCAGCACAAAAGGCAGATGCATTCTTTTGTGAAGAACAGACTCATTATAAAGAAAAGGACAAGTTTTTCATGTTATTGTATGAGAAACCAGCCTGCTAGCTAGTCTCTTTTAATCTAAAAATAACCTTCTCAAGTCTTACATTTATGTAAAGAAAAAGAGGAGAAAATATTTGTTGAAGTAGATGTGAGGGGAACAACAAAGAAGTTTAAGGATGGAGAGAGAAAAAGAGAAGTGAGAAGTTTAAAAACTGAACATTGCTCTTCTTTTTCTAAAATCTGTAAAAGAGCTTAATGTTATTGATCAGCTTTTAGAGGCACCACTTAGTTTAGCCTTAAATACATGTGTACTATTTATTGTTTGTCATATTCCTGCTTTCAGGTTTAAAAATATTAAGTACTGTATTACATGATTTATGTCATTATAAAATTCACTTTTGGTAAGGAGCAGTGGGGAGAAAACCAGGAGCAATGCAGGTTAGAAAATGGATGGTAACATACAATTAGGGCATAAAGAAGTGTGTAGCACTATTAGCACCACAGTAGACTCGAAGTGTGCTATCTTCCTTTCACAAAGCACTAATATCTTGAGCATTACTCCTAACACAGTCCATACAATGCTAGTCCTTCTTACCCGCCCCCTTCTGCTCTTGCTACTTTTCTCCCCATCTTTCTCTGCAGAATCAGTATTTTCTCTGTTCCTGTTACTTGATGCCTTTTTGTGTTTTCTATCTTTGTTTTCTGTTTGTCATCGGTACTGTCGTTCATTCTTCATCCCTCGTGTTCTATCCATTTAGTCCATGTCTCTTCCCCATTTTAAGCACTAAGAGCATGCTCTCCATGAGTGTGAATATGGGATATAAAAATCTTCATTTATTATTATTATATCTTCACAAATTTGGTATGCCTCCAAGACACTTTTATGTGCCATCCACCCCCTTACACACTTTCTTTTCACAAAAAAAAAACTTCCATGCTCACACAAACTCACTCATGTCACTTCAATAGTCTACAATATTACAACCCATACAATTTGTATGGTTATAAATGGCAGACGGAAAATTACCAGACCTATCCAGCCAAATGACAGTCTTTTTCGTCTCCCCTCTAAAGTGGTGTTAATCAAATTGTCATGATGAAATCTGTAAAAAAAAAAAAACAACTACCTAAACATCCATGTTTCAAAAATGCATTCTCAACTATTTTAGTTTCAAAATGCTATAGTTCTACAAAATGGAAAACTGTGATAAAATATTTGATACATTTTTTTTTGTTATTTATTGTTGTCAATTTAGAATTTAGATCATACTTACTGAGGTACTGTACTTAACATTCAATTTTTAGAATAGGGCATTTTTGTATAATTTAAATTTTGTACAGAAAGAGGCAAAAATAAAATTAGCTCTTTTATAAGAAAAATCTGCATGAAATCAATATGTATATGTACTTATATAATAAAGAGATTTTACATGTACTAAAAGCTAATGATACTGTGTACACTTTGTTGAAATAAACATTTTTTTTAAAGGAATAATGGTGGTTTGCTGTGTATATCAAAGTGCAGTTCTTTTTGTTCATACCTGCTGCTTCCACAGACAAGTAGTTTATCTGGTTGTCTTGAGATTGAATATCATCCTTGGACTGCTGTTCCTTGTCTGACACTCGTTTGCCATGACATGTAGCTGTAGTTGTTGATTTGCCAGTAAACACCAATGCCACACTCCTCTCCCTTTTGTAATGTCCCTTATGTTTAAAAATTAGAAGCCTATACAAAGTAGTTGACGCATGAATTCTCAGCAAGAGGTGATGGGGAAGATTATTATTGTCATTTAACTGTGTTGCCGTGACTGTATTATGACGTGCGTTTGCCGCAACATTTTCAAATCACGTGCGAGTTCACTGAGGGACACCAGACTGTGTGCTCTTGCTTTATTTCCTTTTTCTCTTCAAAATCTTATACATACACATCTACAAGGCAGTAAGATATTTTTCATCTGTGATGGAAATTGGGTATTTAGTCCTAAAATAGCACACAATAACCGTTTGTATTATGTATCAGCACATAAAATAACCTCATTATTGGTTAAACAAAGTCGGTATATATAAATTGATGATGATGATGTCGATTTATACTGCGCAAGTATCCATTCAAAAGAATGCTCATTGCGCAGCAAAAACAGAAGAGAAGAAAACAATAAAACAGATCTAAGGATTACAGAAGAATTTCCCTCTCAGTCAAAATATACAGTACGAATATAGCGCCGCCTGATACAGAGCAGCAAACCTCCAAATTTGGTTACAAAATTTGATAAAACTGTCTACAAATGGAACTCTCTTCCTTTCCATATCCGCCACCTTCCTACAACTGAATCTTTCAAATCTGCACTGAAAACGCACCTCTTCCTTGAGCATTTCTCCTAACACAGTCCACACAATGCTCGTCCTTCTTAACCCCGCCCCCTTCCCTCTTGCTACTTTACCCATCTTTCTCGCAGAATCACTATATTTTTCTGTTCCTGTTACTTGATGCCTTTTAATGTTTTCTGTTTCGTCAGTACTGTCGTTTTCTTTCGTCCCCTTTGTTCTGTGTCTACTTAGTCCACGTCTCTTCCTCGTTTTAAGCGCTAAGAGCATGCTCTCTATGAGTGTGAATATGCGCTATAAAAATCTTCACTATTATTATTATTATTAGTCAGATTTATATAATAATGTCGGTAACAATTATTAAAGACCATGGATAAGAGCAAAAGCCACTTTTACTCTCCTTCATGCAAGGAACAGCCCTCTGGGATAAATAAAGTCTTATCTTAGAATGCAACAGCAACAACATCTACAGTATTGTTCTGTGCTGTTGCTCTTGAGCACAATTAAACCAGAAGTTGCGTTATACTCATAAAAACCTAAACAACAACAACAACAACAAACAACCAATCAAAACATAGGACACATTTCGGCGAAGTCATGTGACAGCGAAACTGAATAAAGGTGTGGAGCAGGTACAACTAAGTGCTGACTAGTAACCTAACAATTATAGTGTGAATTATAGATCCGAGTGGCAACCGACCTTCCAAAATATGCTAACCTGCATATGTGGAAATAACAAAGAGAAGGATGAAAAGAAAGGTAGGCAAAAATAGGTAGTAAAGTTTCGATAAAGAAATTTAGTTATTGAGTTTAGATCTAAATTTCAATCTTACGGATTTTAAATACGATACACAACTGATGAGATCAATCATTTGTTAAAAAAAATAAGATAGTCTCTTTGGTGATGTGATTTTGACATACTTTATTTCCCATTTTCTCATGTTTCTGCCTCCTCCATCGGGACTTAAAACTGGCTGACAGTTAAAGCGGAAGTGAGCAAAATCAAATGCAATGGGGGCTATAGTTGATACTGGTGGTGACAAATAAATGTCATATCGTGTCTTCGTTGTTTAGCGTAAGATAAAAAAACACACTTTTTTTTAGGTCACCCAGTCATTTAAAATGTCTTTCGTTCTACCATGCTGATCAGATATATATATATATATATAATATTATGACAGTGCATATAGAAAGACCTTTCCAAGTTCCACGTATGTAAAGCATGCAATTTTATAGCCTCTGATACCAGCCCTTGGTTTTCCAGGGTGTTTCTATTTCATCTCTACTATCACATGCGACTATCGGTGCATGCGTAAATAGTACGTGACTAGCAAATAGCAGAAGTAACTGAAGCAAGGGATACAACGTGAGAGGCTCAAAAAAATCTTGTATAGCAAATTAAGCATTAAAAATTATGAGTTAGGTCCACCAGCGGTCAGCAAGATCGTAGATGAATTTTAATTAACCACTTATATGCTTTATGCATCGTGGATATGTATGTGGATATGAAGTAAATCGCTGGGACTAATAAGATAAATTTTATGGGGCGGTGTTTTTCCTATTTTTCGTAAGGGAGATGATAATTATAAATGAAGACTTTTATAGCGCATATTCACACTCATATAGAGAGCATGCTCTTAGCGCTTAAAACGGGGAAGAGATCGACATGGACTAAATGGACAGAACACAAGGGACGGAAGAATAAATGACAGTACTGACGACAAACAGAAAAGAAAGATAGAAAGCACAATTAAGGCACCAAGTAACAGGAACAGCTAGAGAATATAGTGATTCTACAGTTCGAGAAAGATGGGTAGAAAAGTAGCAAGAGCGGAAAGGGGGAGGGTAGGAAGGACGAGCATTGTGTGGAGTGTGTTAGGAGTAATGCTCAAGGAAGAGGTGCGTTTTCAGTGCAAATTTGAAGGATTCAATTGTAGGAAGCTGGCGGATATGGAAAGGGAGAGAGTTCCATTGTTTTGCTGCACAGTAGCTAAACGTCCTGTGACCATATGTTGTTGTTCTGGTGACAGGAACAGTTAGGATAAGGTCATCAGACGAAGAGCGTAGTTGTCTGGGCGGAACGTAAGGGATGAGAAGTTCAGAGAAATAGTCAGGACAGGAGCCTGCAAAGAAATTAAAACACAGCACAGAGATAATACAAGGGAGATAATATGCTTAACACTCGATCAGTGTTGTATGTGCTGAGGCAACATAATTTTCTTAGCCCGACCAAAGATAGTAAATATTACGGACCTTCATGGTAAATATATTGTATTCAGTGTTTTGGCCCAACGAAGGTTTTTGGTAAAACCCTATCAGGCTTCTATGATTTATGAAGTCTGTGGGTAAAGCGTTCTGTCACAACTGAATCCTTTAAATGTGTACTGAAAACGCATCTCTTCCTCAGACATATATTACTCATTGTAACCAACACGTCTGTCCCTGATGGTTACGTAGGGGGTGGGCTAGTCGCACAAGAACACAACAAAGATGGAGTTTGCCGCATACTGTAGATTTTATTTACTCGGCGGCTGGCCTGCCTTCTCTCCACACTCACTTCCAAGATAAAAAAAAGCCCCGACAACTACAAACATCCCCTATTTATCCTATCCCTGGTGGAACTTTTTCAGAAACCATCCCTCCCTTTTAAATAAGATACAATAATACTTTATTTGTCCCGGCAGCTCGATAAAAAAAAAAAATTCGTTTGCATCAAACAGACTTCTACATTCATGTTTCATTCATTCGCACAGCACCATTCAAAAGACGCACGGTCGAAACAACGAGTGACAGCCACAGTCTGCTAGTCCTGCATGCAGGCACACAAAATCGGCGGCCCGATGGGAGCTGGACAAACTCTCTCGACAGCACATGCATGTCGTCACGAAGGATTGCAGACACTTTCAGAAATGTCTGCCTCTTATATAGAGTCTAAAAAGCACTCGATCTGAGCTGTCCCAATGACTTTTGAGCAGGTGGATACCACACGATGTAGGCTGCTCTTGTCCTTCACCGATAAACTGTTGTAGAAACAGATAAACGAGAAGGACAGCACGCTCTCTATGAGATCTATAAAAAAGTTGAAGAAATTGGTGGGAGACAGAGAAAGACTTCAGCTTCCGGAGAAGGAAGAGGCGCTGGTGAGCTTTCTTCACGACAGCTTGGGTGTTGACATCCCAGCAAAGTCGACTGTCGAAGATGGTGCCCAGGTATTTAAAAACAGTAACCATTTCCACATTCTTGTCGTGGATGACACTTCCGGGACTTGGTGGAAAATTCCGACGGAAATCAAAGACCATCTCTTTGGTCTTACTCACATTAAGTTCTAAGAACTTAAGTCATCGCACCAGGCAAAAAATTCTTCCGAAGCTACACCGTGGGTATCTGCTGGCCAACTAAGGAGAGAGAGCAGTGCCGTGTCAGAAAATTTGACGAGATATTGACCCTCGTGGTTACTGCGACAACTGTTGGTATACAGGATAAACAGAAGCGGGGATAAAACACAGCCTTGAGGTGAGCCGGTGCACGTTGTGATTAAGTCGGAAAAAGTACCATTGACAACAAGGTAATGAAGGTCCGTGATTGACAAGTATTCGCTGCTGACTGTCAACCAAAAAGTGAATGATCCATGACACTAGCTGATGATCAAAGGAAAATTCGTCGAGGAGTCTTCTTGGTAGGATATGTGATTGAATGGTGTTGAAGGCCGATGAGAAGTCGGCAGACAGCAGTCGTGCATGGGCTTGTGGATTCTCCGGGTCTTTGAGTAAAGTGTGGAGGATGAACAGTTTAACATCATTAACACTTCGTTTGGATTGGTATGCAAATTGCAAGGGGTCAAAACAACTGCTAGTGGCTTTTACAATCAATGATTCGATGATTGTCTCCAATACTTTCATGACCAACGATGTCAAGGCCACTGGTCTAAAGTCGTTGAGATGCTGAGCTGAAGCTTTCTTCGGAACTGGGACAATGGTAGACAATTTCCAAGCAGCTGGGATGGAGAGTGAATCCATAGAGCGCTGAAACAGGTGTTGAAAAATGCCTCCAAGTTGGTGCGCGCAGAAACGTAATGTTCTGTCGCAAATACCGTCTGGACCTGAGGCCTTGCGAATGTTTACTCGCTGAAACAGCTCCACAGCTTGTTCTTGATAAATCTCAACCCTCTGGACAGGGTGAAGAGAACTGAGCATGTCTTTAATTTTCGCTGAGACGTCATGATCATCGAGTCTCCAAACGAGTAAAGAAAGCATTAAAAGAGCTTTTGGTGGGGCCGCACTGTCAACGCCTGAGATCGAGATTTTGTCTTTCGACCCCTTAAGCCGATCTTCAACATTTGCCATGTTTTTGAGTCCCTGCCCAGCTGCTGATGTTACCTGTACCAAACTGAGACTCTATTTTAGTTTTATAATTCACCTTAGCCTGATGGATAGCATTACGGACCTCTCTATGTACCACTTTCTTGTCTTGGGCAGAACCTGTGAAGAACACATGTTTCTTTTTATTAAGCACTGCTTTATTTAAGCTCTTGGTCACCCAGGGTTTGCTGTTAGGATAAAGCACAAAGTGTTTTGATGGAATGGTGAAATCTACACAAAAGGAGATATATGAAGAGATGGTGTATACTAAGTCGTCCAGATTAGGACATGCGTTTAAAAAGACATCCCAGTTGGTACACTCAAAACAGCCTTGTAAGCTTGCAACACTGTCTGCAGTCCAGCATCGTTCGGCGCACCCGTACAAGATGCACACCCAGATTATATGACGAACCTAGACTGGGCAGGGATAGATCTTTAGCATGTGGCACTCGCTGAGTTCCATAGACGAGGTCGAGTGTGGTACGTCTTACCCAAGGTAGTAGAACATGTCACACTGGTCATGTCTTGAAGGCCGAGGTTCTGGTGGGCGTTTTTTTTTTTAAAATGGTTTCACACGTGGGAGGGAAGATAGGTAAGAGTACACGTGGTGCTGACAACTAACGGTCAGGTCACAGTGATTGAAATCTCCTAAGATAAATTTAGGAGCATCAGGACAAATCTGGTTACGCCGCCTCCCTGAACGCATGACGGCACAGTCTCTCCACCCACTTTAGAGTCCAAGGCCATTCCTAGGCTTGCTACGTGTGTCCACGTATGAAGTGTGACTGTGTTTGAGAGCGTGTAAGTGTGTGCATGTGTGTGTGCACGCGCGCGTGCGTGTATGCGTGCGACGATTGTGTGTGAATGTCGGTACTCGTGCATTTAAGTGCGCATGGTTGTACGCGTGTGTTGACCGTATGTGCGTATGCGAGTGTGTACATATACGTGCGTGATGGTCCTCATGGTAGAAATGTCTGGTCATGGCCTTCCTAAATCCTATAAGTGGGTCAGGCGACTTCGCAACTTGCGATGTAACAATCATAGTAGCCACTGACGGGGCAGGTCAAGGCTGGCTGTTACGTATCCAGCCGACATGAGAAAGGGACAGTCTGGTGGCCATTCGACCTCTACCCTCTACAAAAACAAAGAAATAACAAAGTACACTACTAGAGTGCTACACATATAACAACAGTTCCCACAATGCTTAGTCCATTTTCATACCCTTTCCGGTGGCGTAGGAACCAGGGGGGGGGGGCAGCGGGGGCGGCCGCCCCCTCAATGAAAATACAGGAGGGGCAGGAATATCTGTTTGTCCCCCCCACCACCAATATTTGAGACGTAATCCCTCACAAACAGCAAAGTAAGTAAAGAAGAGAGAGTCAAGGGTGATAACTGGAATCATAACTGCTGCTGTGGTAGGGGGACCTGGTAAATGTCTCCCTGGCTTTGGCTGAGTGACCTGCCAGGGAGGTGCTCATAAATCGCGGCGGTCTGTCACCTTTCCTTGCTGTCCTCTCCGGTGCTCTGGTCATCCTGGGGGCAGGTGCCCTATAATCATCTCAGCTATCACTCTTCTTCCCATCACCAGTTCACAAGAAACAGTATCGTAAACTTCCCCAACACACAAACACAGTTTAAAAAATACAAATTGGCAACTACAATTGTTTTCGGAGGCATCAAAGACAAGGGTTATGGTTTATTGTAAATTTACTGTAAAGTTATTATCATATTTAAAAGACATTTATGCACAATGCATACTTTTGAGACCATTAAGATACGTGTTTAGTATTAAGGAGGAGCAGCTAGATATATAGCTTAATCCGAACGCAAAGACGCGGATGCTACCTGTTTATGTCCCTGAGGTAAGTGGAGGCTCTAACAACCTCAGTCACCTCCGACGACGATCAGATCAGGGACAGTCCCTTGGTATTGTTTGCCATGCTAATTGCAGGCTGTGTTGATAGCTGACGGAAGAAAGACCAGCCCGACACAGTACATCGGTAAATCGAGTGTGGTCTTCCGACCCCTTTCCCCATATTGCTACCCCTTTCCGTTGGCTGCGTCGTTTGAGCAGCATCAGAAAGACTCTGCCAGCATAAAACATCCCCACCCACTCGCTGCCGCCATGTTTCCTTTCTAAACCCTAAAATTATCTGCTATCGCTTACAACCCGGTAGCTAAAGGGGCCACACTGGCCATCGTGAAGAGAGAAAGCCAGTAGCGAGTTAGTTGCATACCAATACCCCAGTCTTGCCAACCAGACAGGAACCCTTACAGGCTTACACTTTGTGAAAAGCTAGCAAAGCACGAGGACGTCCGTCTATTTTACTAGACGCCAACGGTTTAGTACGAATTGGCGGCTTTGACTACACCTAAGTAAGGCAGAGACTCTCAGAGTCCCTTTATTGGTATTTTTTGTTGCTCAAATCTGAATGAAGTTCTTCAAGAGGGTCATTCATACTTTTCTTTAGAGAGAGAGACTGGTATTATTGCTATCTGAGAGAGACTGGTATTATTGCCATCTACGACTCAGCGGGAAGTGATTAAGTAAAACAACACAAGGCGCTCTTTTATCATCAACGACTGTGGCTGGTAACATACATTACATTGGATATATGTGGGAATTTTATTGTACACATAACGTTGGGACATTCGCTGTGGAGGTAATCCGTGATTTACTGTGAATTCCCCTTCCCCTTCGACCATTCAGGGAGCAGCTGGAGACATCTGTAAGTGTTCCATGTGAAGGTGGAGCCATGTAGTTAAGTAAAATCTCAATTTATTAATTGTAGCCATCCGGGCCAGATTATTCGCACACAACACTATACCTCTTTGTGTGTTGCATAATATCTCTCCTATCAGTTTTATTTTACGTTGCAGCTTATTTGTATTCGTTATTGAGATTAAATAATTGTTGTATTACACTCAACATAAGTTATCTGTGTTATACTGTTTGGTCTGTATATATCTGTCTGTGTTTTGGTAGATGGCCATAGAAATAACCGATGACGCAGGGTTTTTTTGGCATCTGACTTGCAAACCTTGATTAATATGATTAATAATCATTATTATAACGTTTATCGCATTTCTTGTGGTTGTGTTAGCCAGGGGAGTCATGGTTCAATTAGTTTTTCTTGTTTAATGTTGCTTTGCCTTAAGACTAAAGCAGCGTGTGTTGTGATGCAACCACGGTGTACGTGCGTGCGTGCACCTACCCCCCTCCTTTTTTTACGTAATGTGCGAGTGCGAACGCCGTTTACTGTCAGGGGGGAGTCCCCCCCCCCAAAGCTGAACATCTTCCTACGCCACTGCTTTCCGCTCATAATTGTTACTTCCCTGCTCCTCTTCCTTTTCCAAAATCACGATACTCTCAGTCCTTGTTATTTGGTTTCTCTTTTGCGTTTGTTTTTATCAGATAAGTACTGTTGTTTCTTTTTCCGTAGTTCATGTTTGTTTGTTTTCCTGTCCGTCCATGTTGCCCACGTACGTCTTGTTATTGTTCGCGCTGAAAGCATATGCTCCTTAGGAGTGTGAGTTATATGTGCTATACACCTAAACTCTTTGCGTTTAGTATTATTATTAAATGGCGACAGCTTAGGAAGCATATTATAGTGTTAGCCCATCCCATGCAGTTATGCGTACCGGAGTATCGCCTTTGCCACTCCCTCCACAAACTCAACCACATACACGAAAGTCTATCAAAAAATTAAAACAACACATGTTCAGTTATACTCGATGTTTGGTAAAGAATGCTGGCTGTCTAAATTATGTTGACTAGATTTATTTGGTCACGTTAATTGTTATTATCATTTTCTTTAGCATCATAATCTAATCTAAGAGATTTTGAAGCACGTTTAGCGCCATATCCCGGTCATATATGAACAAGCTATGGCGCTTTACACCCCACCCCCCAAAAAAACTAAAAATAGTGGTATAGCTTAGGGTTTTGATTAAAGTTTAGCTGATATCAGACACTGTAAGACTTTTGCCTTTGATACCAGAAACGACGGCGAGGTTTGCACTTGGGAAAGACGCGTCAGTCAAGAAAGGTGAAGGTAAGCGGGCGAGTGACGTCACCCACATGTCTCTATATATAGCGCTAATGCGCGCCTCGCTTTGGCAGTCTGCAACCTTTCCAGTCTACGTTCGTTAGCTTCGTGTACGGCAGGCACCAACTAGTAAGTTTTTACCTTTTCGTACTACCAATAGAAGGAAGCTGAAAATAATTCGCGTAGTAGTCGTTGTTATTACATGAAAAACATCCATTTTTCGTTCTTTGTTTCTGATTTTATTTAGAGTATTAATTTAGCCGGCTGTGCCCTTGCCTTCGTCTCTGACCTCTTCTTTCAAGGCCGACCGCTAGCATATTTTGTCATTGAGACTTGTTCAGAAGTACGTTGGTAACAGCTGCCGAAAACAGATTTATAAAAAGTTTGAAATACGAAGGATTAATATGTGTAAAGCGAGAGCGTGAGGTGTGTAGAAGTATGTAGAATTTCAATCGATTTCATATCCGCGGTATGCGACCTTGACCTTCAATTACGTCCTTTCCTCTCTGCATCCGTCAGTGCAGCCTGCGCCCCGTCTCCTGTTTAGAGAAAGGATTTTCTCACAACCGCTGTAGTATTTTTGCGGGCTGACTTTCAAGAAGCTATGAGTAATACTATCAGCTAAAATATTGCACATAATGATAAACGGTAAAACTTATGTCAATTATATTAACGGATTTGCCAGTCACACACACGGCTTGTTTCAACAGCCGCTGCTTTCGTCAGCTTCGAGAACAAATATATAATTGTAGATAAGTTAAAATAAATGGATTATCATTTTACCAAGTTTCGAAATGGAAGATTAATAGTTTGACATGTTCTTAAAGAAACAATATCATTTCATGGCTGATCAGATTTTATATCAATATGTGACAAAGGTTTATACTTCAGCGATTACAGTTAATAACAATGTGAACTATTCTTTTGACGGTTGAATAGCCAGCATGCCTCAGTTCGCCAACTACCTGCCCCCTGAAAAAGAGGAAGAGCTGAGAGAAATTGCCAATGCAATTATAGCCCCTGGCAAGGGGATTTTAGCAGCAGACGAGTCAGTCAGTAAGTAGTAGTCACTTGCTAAGATACTCCCAATATATTGCAGCTCCAGAGTAACCACCTGTCTTTTTTATTAGTTATATTTTAGGTCCTAAAAAATAAACAGTAAAGATGCAAGAAGTATAAAGATAATATTTTCTTTGTGTTATCAATAAAATACAAAATTCTATATTACACTCTTAATTTGTCACTGTCAAGATACGTGGTGTGAATAAATGCTGGCAAGATTATAAAAGTAATATTTCAAGGACTAGAATTGGTTATAAATAAACAGTACAGTATAGTTCTGTTTCAAGAAGGCAGTGAAAATTATTAAATTATTGGATTAGCTTTGCACAAGTTTGTTACAATTATAGCTGTTTTTTGTTAACTGCCCTTGAAATAGTTATGTTGTAAACTGAATGGTAAAGATCTTTAAACCAGTTCATGAACATCTTAAGTGCAAGAAGGAAAATACTGGATGCTGACCAACAAAAAAGTGACATTGAAAAATTGTTGACTTGTTTATTTATCAAAGAACTGTTTTTGATGGAGGATTTGGTTTTTTACAGGTACTTGTGGGAAGCGACTGCAGGGGATTGGTGTGGAAAATACAGAGGAAAACAGACGAGCCTATCGTGAATTGCTGTTTACTGCCGACAAGTCCCTGGGAGATTACATCTCGGGTGTCATCCTTTTTCACGAGACACTGTACCAGAAAACAAGCGATGGTGTGCCCTTTGTACAGTGTCTGAAAGACAGAGGCATCATTCCTGGCATTAAAGTAGACAAAGGCGTAGTTCCTTTGGCTGGTACATTCAATGAATGCACCACACAAGGTTTGTATGCACTGTAATCCTTTCAAGACTTCATAGTTTTATACTTTTGGAATCAAGAAATATTGTCTCTCTTGAAAAGTTAAAAATAGTATTTACATATCATTTATCTTTATAAACAATTAGGATTTAGCCCATTATAGTGGTTTCAGCAATTTGAAGCTGCAGCATGGGAACATTTTTAACATCTTTGATTGGTTTGCTTAAAATAAACTAGTCATGGGGTTTAATAATCAGGAGCACATTATTGAATATTTGAACTTCATCCTGACAACCAATTTCAGACAGGTGTACAGCATTAGCTGCTGATCAGCTGTTAGGTTTAGATCTTTTGGAGTTTGTTTTTTTTCTGAATTCTCCAACCTTAAAGGAAACAACTGTTGCATTCAAGAGCACAATAAAATCTATTTTAAAGTTACATCCCTTGAAATCCATTTCCTTCAAACATTAGGACTGCATTAACTCTTGTGGTTTGCAGGTCTCGATGGTCTGGCTGAACGATGTGCGGAATACAAAAAGGCAGGGGCACACTTTGCTAAATGGCGTTGCGTTCTTAAAATAAGTAAGAACACGCCTTCATACCTGGCCATGATGGAGAATGCCAATGTCCTGGCACGGTATGCGACCATCTGCCAACAGGTAGCAAACATTCTGAATAACATGGCAGAATTAATAAAATTGCTTTTTTATCATTATTTGAGCCTTCGGAGGAAATGATTGCAGAAAAGATTTTGCAGATAGTGTTAAATTTATGAGAGTATAGATAGACATTTACATTTTCGAAAGACTATAAGAAATTGTATCTTTCACTACTATGTTACAAATGCATGTAGTATACAAAATGGCTGTGAAGAAAAGTTTCCATGTGTCTGTAACGTTCATTCATGCAGGTCTGTGTGTGTAAACAGCTAAGGTTTTTGTTATTATGAAAAGATGGTCAATAGCAGTCACCTAGTGTTTTCCTAGATGGCAGGTTGTTGTAAGCCATATATCTATATATTGCTGGTGTGCAGAATGGAATTGTACCCATTGTAGAACCTGAGGTGCTGCCTGATGGGGATCACGACTTGGCTGAATCTCAAGCTGTCACAGAAGAGGTAATGGCAAACTGTTTTTGTTTGCTGTGCTGAGCATAGTGCTCTTAAGTGTGGTGTATAATGTTTCAGTGTGGATTTTGCACATAAGTGACCAAGATGTGTGCTTCTTGAAGTTTAAATGCATACAATTCAGATAAAGAGTTTAGCCATGGGTGAAGTCCACCATTAGTGGTTCTACTCTAATTGATGGACAAAGGCAATTCAAATGGGAAAAAATGTGTATAATGTACAATCAATACATCTGGATTTTACTTGCAGAAAAACCTCCAATTATAAAAATATATAGTGTAAATTTTATTAAATTTTAAGGCAAGCAGGTTCCTTGCTTATTATTCTGCAGGATAAAAATGCTAGGTTACAAGATGGTCTGGCTATGCAGGTTGACAATGGTGGCATATGTTTGTGTGTGTGAGTAAACCATAGGCAAGTACATAACTAGGGTGCTTGCTCACCTGTGCCACACTGCTTGAAAAGTTGTAAGTAGGAGTATTACATAACCATCTTATACTTTTGTAGGTGCTGGCATTTGTATACAAGGCCTTGGCTGATCACCATGTCTTCTTGGAGGGAACACTGCTGAAGCCCAACATGTGCACTCCAGGCCAGTCCTGCAGCAAGAAGGCTTCTCCTGAGGAGATTGCTCGAGCCACTGTCACTGCTCTCGCTCGTCGGGTACCTGCTGCTGTTGCTGGTGAGCTCATCTCTTTTTGGGTTCTGGCAGCTTGTAGTTAAAAAAAAAAAGTCTGCAAATACTGCAATTATTTCTGCAGTTTGAATGGCTTTGATATGATGGGCATTGTCACACACAAGATTGATACTTATTTTAATGCTGTACAAACCTCTATTAAGATATGGATGAGAAATAGATTAAGGAACCAAGGGTGGAAGCTGGACTATGGGAATACATGCAAAAGAAACATTGTTGTTTCAGGTGTTACTTTCTTGTCGGGAGGACAGTCTGAAGAGGATGCTACTTGCAACTTGAATTGCATCAACCAGTGGCCTGGCCGCAGGCCCTGGGCTCTGACCTTTTCGTACGGCCGTGCCCTACAGGCCTCCGTGCTGGCTGCATGGGGGGGTAAGCCACAGAATGTTCCTGCTGCCCAGGCTGAGCTGCTTAATCGTGCAAAGGTAAATTGGCTACAGGAGATCTGTGCACACAATTTGAAATGAGTTTTTAGCTTTTCATAAGTGTGTTAGTTTATAGGTGTGCACATTTTGGGTTAGACAAAACCCAGAATGTGAGAGTTATTTGTCCAAGCCTCATGCTTGTTTTTTTTTTACATAGTCAGGGCTAACATTCAACCTGGAAAAAATTGTAAACTTTACATGGTCATTTCAAGGTGGTATAGTAAGCACCTAGCTTTGTTTAGGGTTAGAAATTTCTGACAACTGTGATGATACCCAATGCCATACTTAGCTATACAATTTTTGTGATATTTCAGCATGAGCACAAGAATTACTTGTGGCATAGCAAATCACATCATGCAGTGAAAAAAAGAACAAAAAATAGATAACTAGAAATTGGAATCGGCTCTCAGCCTTCAGTTATGGAAGATGACAAGGAATTCCTCATGGGTTTTCAAACCTGGCATTCAAAACAGCATGCGCAGTAGCCATAAGCGTCACAGATCCTTCTATTTCCCTTCAGTGCACAGAACAGATACTGACCCAAGATGATGACTAAGCCAAAATTGTTTATGGACCTTTATGATGATCATCATTGTGGTCTACAAGTGCTCATAAAGATCCATTTTGCCTACTACATTCTGGACTTGAATAGCTTCTGGTTTAGTAATAATAACTGAATTTGTAAAATGTATTTCCTAATGCAGATGCAAGCTCAGTGCACTGCACGCAAAGACTACAGGTGAATGATAGTCAACCACACAATCATAAGTTTCAGCAAACGAATAAACACACGAACAAAAATATCCTGACATAATAATAAGCGATAAACCCTCCTATCCCCACCAGTCCATTTTTATAAAGGTTGTGGGGTCGTATGTTACAAAATTGGTGAAGTATTTAGTCTATCCTCTTATTAAGAAAAGCAATTTAAAATAAATTTTTGGAAGACTGTTCTTATTTAGTGGTCAAGATGAATTATGTTTGGAGCAACATTGGTCAGGGTAATCAGAAGGAGCCCTTGCCTGTTTGATACTTCCCTTAGTAGTTAAGTGTTTCTAAACTGCTTTTGTCTTTACTGTTTCAGGCCAATGGACAGGCCTCCATGGGCACATATGGCGGTGGACTTGCGGGAGCAGCGGGTGGAAAGTCTCTGTTTGTGGCTAACCATGCATACTAGACGTGCATTATAGCTTCACACCAACCCTCTGTGCTTGAATTTAGTCCGCTGTCCAACCCAACCGGCAGAGTTTTGGATGCACGAGACTCGAACAATTCCAGCACCACAGTAGCTTTTTTCTTTTATTCCTGATGGAGTTGAGTGTTGTGCCCAACATAAAGACTTTACTATCTAGATTTGTCATCCCTGTTACCAGGTGCACAATTTGATGTGTATGTGTTTCATTGGTTTGTTTTGTTTTTAAAGCAGTTCACTTGTCAAAGACTAGAAAAGGGGGAAGAACCCAACTCAGATGCTTTTTTGGGGGGTGGGGGTGGATGGATGGGAATGGGGAATTTAAAACAAGCATGCAAGTATTGATGTTGTGTATGTACTGTCTTTGAACAGTAAACCTCCCAACCAATGAATCTCGAGCAATGAACCATTTTTAATTAAATCGTCCAACAAGAGACAGCATGAATAGTGTGCTTAGTGAGGAGACGGTGTAAATACGATCAAAATGTCGTTTGATGTTCTGTGATTTGCTCCTCCTTAATGGAATTGCAGTCAGATAATCAAGGTAGGGTCCATGCCCCAGAGTTTGTGATTTAGGGTACTGATCTATGAAGAACTGCATTATCTTTAAGTAAAAGTTTTAGCCTTGAGCCCCTTTTATTAATTACAACAGATTTTATTGTATATAACTTCATGGAACAGTCTATCTGCATGTAATGTTCTTGTCTTAAACACCTTGTGTTGGCTTTTTCTGTTTTCTTGAACAGGTGACAACATTATGCTACTTAATGGAAATAACTGGCCTGCATTGTCAGTGGTTCAATGTGAAAAGTATATAACTTGTGAATTAATTGCAACCATCTCTGCAAACACTGAAAGATGAGAAGATCAAAGATATGAAGGCTAGGACATGGTTTTAAAAAATTGGCTTTTTTGTTTGCACCTTTGTACAGGCTGCTTTAGATCCCTTCAGCTTTGCACAACACTACGGAAATAAATTTCTTTACAGCTGTCAACAGTCTTGGTGTTCTTATAGAAATGTATATGATGCAGTCAGTCGTTAAAACTTGCTTTACCATCTCTTACCACGTTCATTTGCACAGGTTAGCGGTTTTAAGAAACGAATGTTGATATTAAGTCCCATAGCTTAATGGATATTGATCTACAAGGGTGACCGACCATACAGAGTCCACCTAGTTTGTATCTAACAGCGAAGGGTGTAATCACAAATTCCATTCCACAAGCAAAGCTCCATTTTGTTCACACCATCACGGCAGTCTTGTTGGCACATGCTCTTTGGTTAACTTTATTCATTGTCCCCATGCAGTATTATACTTCCTTCTTTTTAAAGTCGATGCAAGATAAACGTGGTCAATCGACATAAGGAACGGGTAACATTTGGAAATGCAATGACCTGGCGAGATGTAGCAGGCTCAGAATACCATGTGAATTATCTCCCTTTGATCGCACTATTTATGAAATGAACTCGATATTCACATGATAACACATCTGTCACAGCCTCTCGCGTTAACCTAACGCCTGGACATTTGTGCTTTCTGTTGTTTCCTCATTCAAAAACAACTCTGCCTCCTTTTCAAGCCTGCATACATTTAATTAAATCAGTAAACATGGTAAAATAAATTCTAGGGTACAATATTAAATAATCTAATTATCAAAGAGTCTAAAAGAAAGTTTGTTGTCTGTTTGATTGTTAACAAAGAATACTAGTAAAGTTTATACTCAAACATAAAGACAACGTAATTTTTACAGTTTATTTTTTATTGCTTTTTAATCTTTCTATATATCTCTTATCTTTCTTTCCTCATAAGCGGGGATATCAATATTCAACGTTTTCAGTTCATTCCCACGGTGACTGTCAATTGAGAACAAAGGCGGGTGGGGAGAAGGTTATGAAGAAACGGCTTGTAGTCCGTGATTACATCTACGGTCAAAAGGGTTAGGTTAGGACTTCACTTTTGCACCCGTGGTTTTGTTTTGTAATAATTATATTTAAATTTATGTGTGCATGTCATGAACCAGCCGGTTCAAGGCCAGAACAAAATGGTCGAGTCCAAAATTTAAGTAAAGAAGGACTGCGATCGCCCTTCAGCAAAGCAGTGAGGGAACAATAGGGCTAAGGGTGTTTTTACAACCAGCGGTCTGCTCCTGGTCAGAGTGGCCTTGCAGCTGGCTTGTTATGTTAGGGAGGCCATCGAGTATTGCCTAAGGGGGGGGGGTAGATCGCTAATTGAAGACCCAGCGCACCTAGCCCGGACAATGGCGGTTGTTTTCCTTGCTGCAGACAGGCCGTCTGTGACGAGCGAGGAAAGCAGACGATGGGGCGCGGGAAAGTGGTTCTTAGTCGAAGGGTTATGATAGGTTATGCATTGACCAGCGAGAGTGTATGGCAGACCACGTGGGTAACCTGTAGACCGATGCACGATTGGCTAGTAAAAAAAGCGCACGTGTCGCGAGCAAATGCGAGAGCGCAAGAGCCAATGGGAGACCACTGACACACCTGACCACGTGGAAAAGAGCCAATGAGAAACCACTGACCACGTGGACGCAGAGAAGAGACAAGGAAAGCGGCTTTTTCGCTCTAACCCTCGAAGGAGACAGATGTGCGTACCTTCAGGTGGGTGCCGGGTACAAGAGGTCGGAGTTTGGTCAATCTCTATCTACAGTGGCCTGTATTTCCACCAGCTAGCAACTCATGGGTCTAGTGGTGCGATAACAGGGTCACGGAAGACAGCCTGAGGGAGAGGAAGATCGCCCGCTCTGAGCCAGGAGCGTATGCAACCGCGTGAGTGAAGGCGACGGGTCTCAAGAGACGGAACTACACCTGTCGTAAGTTCCAGAGGTCTGGGGACAGGGTTCCCGGGGAAGCAGGCCAAAGAGACAGCCAGAGCCACGGGGGAAGAGGGCGACACGAGTCGTCAGGAATACAGCCTGTGTTCAGTGGACCATCCCAGTGTGAAGGGCTGAAGCAGTTCAAGGTCAATCAAGAAGTGGTTTCAAGGACTGGTGGTCAGGGAACGGACTACGGGTTCGTGTCGTATGTATTCTAGTTGTAAACATCTGGGGCCAGTTGCACAACACATTTCTAATTTTAAACACTTGTTAGGCCTTCACTCTATTTAGATAATCAGTTTAAAGTGCACACCACAATTTCGGAATTGTTAAAACTAAAAGTGCTTAAAGTAAGATAAAGTTGTTTAAGTCTGACTGTCCGTCCTGTCAGTACAATTTTTTGTATGTTTTTCTGCAATGCATCAAAATGGCTAAGAAGAGATTTTACTTCTTTAGAACAGTTTTAAGGTTTAGAAAAGTGTTGTGCAACTGGCCCCTGATATTGTTTGTGTATGAGCGGGAGTAGCTCAACTCTTAATTGATCCTGATATTCATATGGAATGTCATTATTATCCTATGATCTTTTAATGTGCTCGAACTGATTTTTTTCTTTTGTGTGTAATTATAATTTTATGTGTTTTCCAACCTTGTCTGTTGGTTGTGTGTACACACGTGGGAGACGTAGTTGTTGTACGTGAGCGTGTGGAAAGTGCGAACCACGGGTGATTTGGTGTGACGGGCTTACAGTGGCTACAGCGAGCCAGCAGAGAGTCCCATTCCCTTCGGGCTGGTTAGCCCAGATCCTCTTATCCGTGGTAATAATCGTCACAGTGCAGTCCACCTAAGTTTTGAGTGCGAAGTACATGTACCTGGGTGTACGCTAGTGTCCACGCTATGGAATTATTGTTTTATTTTCCAGTTGTTTTGTATACTTAGGTTTCTTACACCCTGAATCTGGGAAATGACAGTCTGTGTCCGTCTGAATTCGATGTCCTTTCTACTAGACCCTTTTGTTTTCAGTATCTGCACTTCCGTGACAACTAATCATCATGCACTCCTGGGAAGTAAACTGCACAATAAAATCTGGAGGCAGAGCTTGCATTTACACAGCTGTTAGTTTGGCTCTGGTGTGGTTTGTTTCGTTTTGGACAACCGAACGACAAAGAGCTCCACCACCAACAAAATATAGTTTGCATCTGAAATTAAGTGTCCACACTGCCTGCAGTCACCCTGTATAACAACAGGTGGCCGCCACCCCGAGTTCATCGGGAATGGACAGGCAGCTTGTCCTTAAACCCCAGCTATACGAAATAGAATATACACGTGGTATTGGAAAATGCTTGACTTTGTTGGACTTTGGAGAGACAGGAGATATCTGAGAGAAAACCCGGTTCTGGAGATGGCGACTGGGTTCTGTGTCCCAGGCGTGAACTGATGCCCTCTTGCGTCGTTCAGAAAGTACGAAGACTGTACCCAAACCCAGATACACTACCGTATGTTGGTCACCAGTGGGAATGAAAAAAAAATAATAAAAGAAAAACGAGAGGAATAAAAACAAAGTTTACAAAAATTCAAATGCCTTTTTATTTGTCATTTGGGTTGTTCATCCTTGTCTCCTTTCTCGTTCTTTCTCTCTCTCCCTTCTCACAAGGGAGGACACACAATCAAAACCATGGGTGCAACTGGTCCTAACCTCTAACCCTTTTGATCGTACAAGCCTTCTCCTCGTCCAGTTCTGTTTTGTCGACTCTGGAAGAAGCAAGCATCGATGACCTCCATCCGGCAATAATTGTCGGGTTAGATAATCAAAAAAGGACCGTGCGGCCGCTTTTGTAGATGGACACTGTGTTACAGGTGTGAATTGTTGCCTGTTTGTAAAAGTACGAACATTGAAATATTAAATATTGTTATCCCCGCTTATGAGAGAAAGATAAAGAGACGAAAGCAATAAACATCAATTGTTTTTAAATCCAGTTGTCTTTATCTTTGTGTCATTTCCGCTATTCATCCTTCTCATCTTTATTTTTAACTTCTCTTTCTTTATTTATAGAGAAAACATTCAATCGTCAGTCACCTTTTTCAGCCCCTACAGAAGTACTAGTCTGAGAAAGACGTTTTATTGCTGGGGGCAGTCGGCAGTGTTTGTGAACCTTTTCCCCGCCCACCTGTCGATGTAGTGATTGAGGGAGACTGACCACTAGTTGTCAGCACCACGTGTACTCTTACCTACCTTCCCTCCCACGGGCGAAACCATTTTAAAAAACCCGCACTAGAACCTCGGCCTTCAAAATGGTGCTGTCTCTCGGGACGAGCCACCCAACCTCACAACACAAACGCTGCCTCTCGGGGTACTACATATCTATATCTTCCTTTAAAAAAACATACAGAAAAAATTCACCTTATACAAAAACACCCGAAATACTAATGCCAGTTGTAGGTCTGTGGAATGGGGTCCCAACGCCGCTCCACTAAAAAAAAAAAAAAAAAAAAAAAGGAGATAATCCACACTGTGGTGGAAGTGACAGCAGATGAATCGACATCACTTTCTATCACACATAAAGGGAAGCCAGCTCATAAAAATTTCACTGCACCTGATGAGGAGGACGATAACTAACGGTCTGAGAAAAGAAGACTCGGGAAAACTCCAGCGGGTTACTACTCTGAGACTAAATATAAATCGCTCATCGTCTCTCCACCAGCTGTCGCGTCCCTGCAGAACTCTACTGAGAAAGTGAAACAGAATATCAGGATCTTCCCACCTCCCAGGATAACTCCTGCAAAACTCATCCAATTCTATAAATGTCTGATAGATACGTATGTAGGATAAAAAAAGATATTTCCTTTTACATTATAGAATTTTGACACACAATTCAGAATGAAAAAAATGTACACAGTTTATCACAAAGTAACCTTGATTAGCCAAGGAATAAGGTCCTAGGATTCCTTCTGATACAGTGTCCACACGGCTATTCTCTTTGACAGACTAGGGAATGAGAATACAATAAAGTCAGCACAACATCGCAACGGTTTGATGGCAGCGCTTGTATCTCCTGTGTGTGGTGTGTGCGTGTGTGTCATCCACGTGGGCCTTAGTCTGTGTCAATGCTGTCACTTGATCTTACAAGTATCTTGGGAACAAGTCTGATATCAGGAGACTAGCGGTCGACACTCCATGCAACCAACGAAGTGCACCAAACCGGGCGGAGCTTCAAATTAATTAGTCACATGACTATACAAGCCCCTGGTTACATTAAATCCCATAAAAACTAAAATATCTCCATCACCCGGTCCATTAAAGACGGTTCATCAGTTCGTCAACGGCTCACAGTTCCACGCCCAACTCCTCTCTGTTCAATCTGCTCAGCTCCACTCTCCTCTGTTTAACGGGATCGTACCCGATACATATGTTTGGCCACAAAATGAGAAAAATTCGATTTACCGGGAACAACTGTCGATCGTATGCTGTACTAACAAAGAATAAATCTGTGCAAATGACTCCTCTCCTCCTCCCTCCGTTCATTCAAGATGACCCACAACATCCAAGAATTTCCAGAATTTATTACAACATTCTTCACACAAATCACGTGTCCAACATGTCTTAACCAGTGAGCACTCAAGCAGAAACTACACAAACATTCTACCCACCATAACTCGGTGGTGGCATGGCTAAGTAGACCTCTTTCCAAGTTCCACGTGTATTGCATGAAATTCTTTTAATTCTGTAGCCCTTGACGCGAGCCCTGTTTTTTCAGGTGTTATATTTCATCTCTGCTAGGGAATGCAGTATACGTGTGTATCATCGTTTAACACATAAATATTACACAACTAGCAAACAGCAGAAGCAGATGAAGATTACAGCAAGACATGAAACGAGAGAAGCTCAAGAAAAGTGTCTTGAGCAGAACATCGCTTTTATTTAGAGCCATCGATGGTCAGAGAGATCGCAGCTGTCATCGACCTCTGACCACTACCATCACCAACAGGAAACATGACTGTCATCCCCATTCCAGGAATCCTTCCACTTCTCTTTCCCCTCTGTCCCATCTTGCTATGTTCTTCGGTCGCTCATGGAGTTTCTCCGTGCCCTTGTTGTTTAGTGCACCCAGCTGTGGGACAGAGGGTCGTTAGAGCGAGACCTACAGCAGGTGGGTGAGTATGTCAGGGAAACTAACGGTAATGAAAGAAGTTGGACTCTGTCTTCTGCCCATCGTGCAAGGGAACCACTCATGTTGATTATCCTTATGGTTACTAGGTTACAGCACTATTTACATTTCTTAACTGCTTATACTGTCCACTCAATCAGTTCACTTCTGACTTGGACCTTCTTCAGGCTCGATGAGAACATAACATGAACTGCTGCTTTTCAAAGACCGTTATTGTTCGTGTCACTCTCTGCTCCAGTATCTTTCTGCAGGCCGAAACAAGTGCTAAAGGTTTGCATGCAGCCACCTTGAGTTAGTTTGCACAGTGCATGTCTTTACGAGAGATAAAGAACACACTCTTAGATTTTGAACTTTGACGAGGATAGTTCATGATATGCTCACTACAACATGCATGTCAGGGCGAAAAAGCGAAGTGGAGGCCACTTCTAATGTCGAGCGTTGTGTGCTGTTTCGCAAAATCGTTCATCCGCAGTTCTTTTGGCTTGAGTAGACTGACAATAGCACTGAGATATTTTCCAAGAAAATTAAACACCCAGTATTCAGCCTATGGTTGGCTCACAAGAAGGGAGTGGATGGAACAACAGCGCTAGGAAGGGGGCGACCAGGGATGGGGGACCGCCCAAGGCCCCTGGTGGGATGGTACCACGGGAGATGGAGATAATCCGCATTTTTCACAATCTCTGAAATTCTAAGAACTCAAATCACCTCTTCTTTCAGCCGAGTAAAAGTAAATTCCGTTTGCGCATTACTTTTAATGCCGGTTCTTCCCCCATGAGGCTTCCCTCATATCAGAAGTCTATCAAACTTGGCGAGATACATGTAATCCTGTGAAGACATGGCCTGTAGTGGCGACATGGCTTTCAAGGCCGCCACCTCATCAAGACTGGAAAGAATGCTTCTTCCCAAAAGGATTTCTTTCAAAATTTTAGTGGCTGCTACAGTTTGTCAGAAGGATTACACGTGTCAGTGTCAAACCGCGTCTCCTTAGAAAGCAGATCCTCCTTTCTAAACATGGGAAGGCACTTGAGGACATCAATAAGATGTAAAGTGTGGACACGTGCACACCATCAACGGGTTTCTTAGTATGACTAGCGAGTATTACACTACTGGGCTGCGTTGCATATAGGCGTTCTTAAATTTTGTCTTGAGATGACATTCTTTACTCGTTGGCAGTCTTGGTTAAATCGCCATTTCTATGTCCCCAGGGTCTCGCATGAGTCGCATCCCACTAGCGCCGGCGAGCGACCAAGGACAGGCATATAGGTAGCTGGGCTTTCAGGGTGGGAACAGGTAGCTGGGCTTTCAGGGTGGGCACAGGTAGCTGAGCTTTCAGAGTACGCATAGGTAGCTGGGCTTTCAGGGTGGGAACAGGTAGCTGAGCTTTCAGGGTGGGCACAGGTAGCTGAGCTTTCAGGGTAGGCATATAGGTAGCTGGGCTTTCAGGGTGGGAACAGGTAGCTGGGGTTTCAGGGTAGGCATAGGTAGCTGGGCTTTCAGGATGGGCTGTCTGCTGGGCTTTCAGGGTGGGAACAGGTAGCTGGGCTTTCAGGGTAGGCATAGGTAGCTGGGCTTTCAGGGTGGGAACAGGTAGCTGGGCTTTCAGGGTGGGAACAGGTAGCTGGGCTTTCAGGGTAGGCATAGGTAGCTGGGTTTTCAGGTGGGAACAGGTAGCTGGGCTTTCAGGGTGGGAACAGGTAGCTGAGCGTTCAGGGTGGGAACAGCTAGGTAGCTGGGCTTTCAGGGTGGGCACAGGTAGCTCCTGACATTCTCAAATCTTTATTTTGGTTGTTGGGGCTACTACATCCAGTTTATTGAGATGAAAGCAGTACGCCCAAACACTAGTCATGCCCCTCCCCCCAAAAAGGAAACAGCAAACAAGAACGAGACATGGACAGGACAGAAGGATCAACAACAGCACTGATGACTAATAAAAGACAAATACAGAAAACGCAAAAAGAAACAGGGTAACAATAACTGAGGGTATTGTGATTCTGCAGAGGAAGTAGGGAAGTAGTCAATAGACGTTAAAAGGGAGGGGGGGTGTATTAAAGATAGACTAGCAGTGTGTGGACTGTTGTTAGGAGTAACGGTCAAGGAAGAAGTCTCCTTTAAGTACGCATTTAAAGGATTCAGTGGTGGGTAGGTGGCGGTCTGGTGGATATGGAAGGGGAGAGAGTTCCATTACTGCACAGTAATTAAAATCCGTATTTTGCTGGGGATGTAAAGGAAGAGAAGTTCAGAGAAATAGGACAGGAGCCTGCAAAGAAATTAAAACACAACACAGACAGTTTGTACTGAATGCGAGAACAGACGGGTAGCCAGTGAAGAAAACGAAGGAGAGGAGTGACATGGTCCCGTTTCGTGGCTCTAAGCACCAGCGGAGTTCTGTACTCTCTGGAGTTTGTGGATGAGATTTGAGTTGCAGTAATCAACGCTTATTGTTGTAAGTCAGTCTTGGTCGTCGTTATCTTTCATCAGCTGCCGGAAGACGTCAAAGTGAGGCTCAATCTCATACTGCCAGTCCCATGATACAACCTACTATGATGAAGCTGCAAAGTACCACTGGGAACATCGTGCCCGTTGACCTTCATTGTTGAGTTTCCCGGGCTAAGTGCGATGTAACGAGAGGTAGGGTGAGACGGCATGCACACGTGCGCGTTTGCACACATAATTATATGTGCGAACATAACACGAAGGCACACACACACACACACACAGACAGAGCATAGAGAAGCAAGTACGCTGGATGCTCACCCAGATCCCACGCATACATTGGAGGAAAAGGAGAAGAGAGACAGTAGGAGAGCAGGGGTTGTGGGTGGGAGATATAAGACCTGGGGAGGGGGGGAGGGTAGAATAACGAGTGAGGGATATTGGAGCATTCGTAACCCACTTGACAGTCACCAGTACTGTAAACGACTTGTTTACCACGAGACGTGCCCTTGTCGACACTACTGCGCCACTGATCATGCGCGCACAGGATGGCTACACGAGTCAGACTGAGACAATAGAAACCTGAGATAATTATGGGTCAGGTCGCAGGTGAACCAGTTAAAGGATTCGACACTAAGTTTCGATCGGGGCCATTAAGCAACAATATCGGTTAGAGAGGAGTTACGATCGCAAATCACGTGACTGTAACATATGATAAATTATCATAAATAGTGATAAGACAGAACGCCAACATATTATGGCTTTGACCTGCTTGTGCGAGACACGGCAGTCTTCGGAACATCAGCTGACCTCTGACCTGTCAGACAAACTCGGTCACGACAGGAAAAATGTCAGGGTTATGGGTAGGATTTCTGACTTGTTTGCTAATACATTTGGCTAAAACGGGGTTGGGGATATCCGCCCCGCGGGCCGCATACGGACTTCGAACTCATTTGATCCGGTCCGCCAAGGCAACCGCAGATTTTAGTAAATCTATAAACTTGTTTCCACAGCAACATCAGCTTATATTAAGTGAATAATAATAATAATAATAACAACGTAAATTTAAACGTCAATTACACGGCAGGACACAAAAGAATACTTGACGAGATAGTCCTTCTCGGCGGCGGCCGTGGGCCTGTATAGACGATTTTGGAGAATTATGGATGCATGTGACCTTCACCTCAAGCCGAGGGTAGATCATTTCCGGTTTGATATCGGCTGTTCGTGTAACGTTTGGCTCTTAAAATGATCAACATTGTCATCTACCCCAGTGAACAGTTCAGGCCTACAAGTGTCAAAAATTACCCTTTATCAATTTCCAAAGGATAAGCAAAAGAAAAAGCTTTGGGTGGTGAAAATTCTTGTTGGTTTATGAGTTTATTTGTGTATGTGCAAGTGTGTTTGTTGTGTAGCATGTGTGTAAACACTTTGTTAATGCCATAAACTCCTCCATCAGGGGAGGTATGTGTGTACTAAATAGTCACGATTTTTAATCACTACTAATGTACTTTCATTGCAGAACTACAGAGAATTGTGCATTAGGAAAAAATGTTTTGTTACTTTATATTCAGTCTCTCCAAATTATAAGCGTATACTTACAGTTGTCCAGCTATACTTTTTTTTATAGGAACAGAGCATATTTTTCTTGCACCTAATTTACAAAAAGGCGGATTGTGGTGACTCACTGGGATTGTATACATTGCAAAAGTGTTAACACACTGTGGGTCTGTGGCGAAACAATAGTTTGACCAAATAGAGGAGAATCATTTTCAATTACATAATTTTGTATGTCGCCCGAATTATGTTATCAATATCAAAATGGCCCTTGGAGGAAAAACCGTTCCCCACCCCTGGGCTAAACATGATGCTATTGCCAATACAGTTGCCAACAGACTGTGGGGGCACTTTGGAGGTTTAATGCTTCGGCGTTTTGCCTGGATAAAGAACAAAGGGTTGACCGTCAAGGGTTTTCTCCAAGTACCCCACTTTTCCTCCCACCCTCTTTCTTCAGTATTCTCCCTCTCCTTCCCCTACCCCTCCACAGAGCAGAGTCGCTGACAGGTGATCATCCCATGATGTGAGCATTCGCAATGTGTCACAAAATGGCCGAGCAGTTTGTTGGTGCAGTGCAGGGCACACTCTTAGCGAGCGCTTGGTCAGCAAATAGAGACTGACAGGGCCTGTCGACATCAGCCGACATTTACAGCATCTTTTAAAAGCGGCAGTTAAGCAAAATAATAGTAATAAAAAAAATGCTGCACGCACTTGTCAGCCTTAGGCCATTCATCACCATCGTAGTTGAATCAAGGCCACCAGCCACACAGCTGACTGACCGATTTTTCCCCTTCTTATGTTACTTGCAAACAGTGAGTGCCAGCTGAGAGGTTCAAAGTTCATTCGGATAGCTTTCAAAGGACAGCTTGTACCTTCACCTAACCTACAAAAAAAGTGGTAAGGTTGTTGTTGTTGTTGTTGTTGTGTTTTTTTTAAGTAATCCTTGCTGTTTTGCACTGTCCTGTCGCTGTCTTGTCCAGAGATAAACAATTCTGGTCTAGTGGAAGTAGGGTGCAAACCCCGCCCTTTCCTCTCTCACTGTCCTGCTCACCACTGCCAACCTTCTTAGCAGCTTCGTCTGTCTGTCTGTCTGTCTGTCTCCTCCAGCGACCAGAGGACCAACATAACCGTTAGTCATCTGGTACTAGTCAGGGATGCATGAACAAATGAATGAGTGATTGGAGACTTGGGTACCAGAGGCGATCGAGTGACTCGAAGTTGGGGGAAGACACGTCAACTAAGGTGAAGGTAAGCTGGTTGTGACGTCACACAACACCTGTACATATATATGTCATAGTACGGGCCTCGCTCTCGCAGTCTCCAACCTTTCCCGTTAGCGTTTGCCAACTGTCGTCGCGTGCTCCAGGCACGAACTATAGTAAGTTATCGTTTTCGTTTCCTCGATTGTGTCAACAACAGAACGAATCTGGCGGGAGGGGGGAAGAATCGCGTAGTAGTTGTTGTTGTTCTTTGTGCATTGACTGTCACCACGATATTTTGTCAGGAGGCTTGCTTAGAGGTACATCAGTAACAGCCACTGGAAATAGACTTCTGAAAGTTGTATGTGAGGTACATATTGACATGGCCATGTGTTTGCTGTGTGTAGGAGATGTTTAGTGGGGTTCATGTATGTGAGGTACATTAATTGACATGGCCATGTGTTTGCTGTGTGTAGGAGATGTTTAGTGGGGTTCATGTATGTGAGGTGCATTGACATGGCCATGTGCTTGCTGTGTGTAGGAGATGTTTAGTGGGGTCCATGTATGTGAGGTGCATTGACATGGCCATGTGCTTGCTGTGTGTAGGAGATGTTTAGTGGGGTTCATGTATGTGAGGTGCATTGACATGGCCATGTGCTTGCTGTGTGTAGGAGATGTTTAGTGGGGTTCATGTATGTGAGGTGCATTGACATGGCCATGTGCTTGCTGTGTGTAGGAGATGTTTAGTGGGGTCCATGTATGTGAGGTGCATTGACATGGCCATGTGCTTGCTGTGTGTAGGAGATGTTTAGTGGGGTTCATGTATGTGAGGTGCATTGACATGGCCATGTGCTTGCTGTGTGTAGGAGATGTTTAGTGGGGTCCATGTATGTGAGGTGCATTGACATGGCCATGTGCTTGCTGTGTGTAGGAGATGTTTAGTGGGGTTCATGTAATGTATCAGCTGGTGTGCAACCTTGACCTGCAATCACGACCTTTCCTCGACGTTTGCATCGCTGATAAGAGCATGGGTGTGACTGTGTCCAGCTTTTCTCTAATAGAGATGATTTCTTCAAAACGAGATTGTGTGCAGTATTTCTGGTTGTGCTCAGGGCCGGTGCTGGGCGATGTATCACGACAGGCGACAGACAGATGCTGCGCTTCCCCTTCCCTTACAAATATATATAATATATAATAATCTATATAATCCTTACAAATATATATAATATATAATAATCTATATAATCCTTACAAATATATATAATATATAATAATCTATATAATCCTTACAAATATATATAATATATAATAATCTATATAATCCTTACAAATATATATAATATATAATAATCTATATAATCCTTACAAATATATATAATATATAATAATCTATATAATCCTTACAAATATATATAATATATAATAATCTATATAATCTTTAATCATCAAATTTTGTTACCAGATTAAGGCCTAAAACCGCACTTTTTTTTTTTGCCGTGTAACGCGATTCTTTACGATCTAGCCAAACCTAACTGATCTGATATTTTTCAAGAATAGTAGACATATTTTTGAAATACGTTTGACCCTACCTTAACATTTGTGGCGTTAGGACAGATCATACGATCGTGTCATGTGGTTCAAAGTTCAAAAGTTTAAAGACGAGCGTAGAACAGTTTGCATAACCAAGCAGAAACATGCGTAACAAACTGCATTTTAAAAATTGTGTGTGTGTGTGTGTGTGTCCCTGAACTCCTATACAGTTTAGCTGTACATAAAGTGTAGAAATGAGGTGAGACAGGCAGGTATAGTGGCGTCTACCCTAGAGGTCAGGGTTAAAGTCCGCCGCGGGCTACCCACACTCCCACCCGCTTCTCCTCTTACCTCCACCCGGCACGAGCGCGGGACACTTATTAACTGATATCATACCCGCGTATGCCGGCGCTTCCCTGTTGTACTGACAAACTCGCGGGAGGAAGTTTTTTGTGAACAAGCGATGAAAAGCTTTCCTACAAGTGTAATACGAAAATATATTGTCCCCCTTAACATCATCCATTGCTTAATAATAAATGCGACCATCCATGCGCCCTACTCAGTGATTACTCTGTGCTGAACTATCAAGAAGTTTACAATCAATACTAAAAAACTCAGCTAAAAATATTGTAAATATACAATATAAAATAATGTGTCAACTACTTAAGTTAATTTTCCACAAACACAAACGAATAGTTTTAACAGCCATGCTTTTTTTTCTTTCGTCACCTTCGAGAAAAAGATATGCATGTCTGTAAATTAGTTTAAATGTAGTGATCCATGCCCTGTCGGAGTTCGAGAATAGGGTTTGATCACACCCTTCAGATATATGCTTACAGTAATTATATTTCATTGTTGGTCAGATTCTATATCAGTCTGTAACAAAGGACGACAGTTATACATTACAGATAATATTGATGTCAACTGTTTCTTTTGACTGTTGAATAGGCAAAATGCCCGAATTCGCCCAGTACTTATCTAAAGAGAAAGAGGAGGAACTGCGAGGTATTGCTAATGCCATTATAGCTCCTGGCAAGGGGATTTTGGCAGCCGATGAGTCCGTTGGTAAGTAGCTTTATTCTAGTCACATGTAAATATACCCCCATATACCATGTACTTCTTTCATTATTTAGATTTCAGGTGCCAGGAATTGAAAAGAATGCACAGCAAATTATTTTTTTGTTTGTTTTGTTTTTGTTTTTGTTTTTTTCCCCAATTTCTTTATTTGGTAAGTACAGTTTCACAGAACACAATTGTTGAGTGTCCATACTTAAAAGAAAGAAAAGTGAGAGGGAAAGAGAGAGACAAGAAGAAAGTGTCCACATGTACCATTACAAAAAGCTTTACAATGTACAATTGTTTTTGGTTTACAGGGTAAGTGCATGATTATTAAGTTGCACAGCAAATTATACTATGAAGACCACTATATGATAACCAGAAGCTGCAGAACTCTGTATATATACAGACTTACTGAGTTATATATAGGAGCTGTTTTTAATGAGGTATTTGGCTTTGTGCAGGCACTTGCGGGAAACGATTGCAGGGGATTGGTGTGGAAAACACAGAGGAAAACAGGCGAGCATATCGTGAATTGCTGTTCACTGCCGACAAGTCCCTGGGAGATTACATCTCGGGTGTCATCCTCTTTCACGAGACACTGTACCAGAAAACAAGCGATGGTGTACCCTTTGTACAGTGCCTGAAAGACAGGGGCATTATTCCTGGAATAAAAGTAGACAAAGGTGTGGTTCCTTTAGCTGGCACGTTCAACGAATGCACCACACAAGGTCTGTACTGGCTATGCTCCTGTCATGTATGGTTGTAACGGGCACTGGATATGGGAGGCTTAAAATTGTGTGGGAAGTGTTTTTCTTCGCCAATAACAACCAAGGCTGTTTTCCCCCGAAAGAATTGCTTTAGTACAGAGAACAGCTATGGGCGTACTATGAAGCTGTTGCCCAGCTAATGAAACAAACAAAAGCTTATAACACGAAGTACATACAATACACATTCAAAATCTTTACAGACACATTCTATTATGTCTTAACTGTTCCCCCCCCCCCCACATAACATGGTTAAAATGCTTCTTAACAAAACGAGACACGCTACTGTGCCTTGCAGTAACATTCTGCACAACACCCTCCTATACTACACATACTCCAAACTTATACATTAAATAACTTCCACCCCTCTGGCACGTGCTAACCACATGCTACCCTTTATTCCCGTTATAACATCTTACAAAAATCCATCACATTTTAATATCAACATTTTTCCTCAAATACATTATGCCGCAAATAAAAGATCACACAATAAAAACACCTTAAAGAATGGCATGGAACGTAGATGTAAGAATTATCTCCTCACACCATCTTTTCCCTGTGAGGGTGCTACACAAGGAAAGATGGTCCCACCACCTCGCACAAAATCTACAAACATCTTACACATCCCAAAATATAAAACACAAAAATACAATGCAGAGCAGGGTCTTATGTATTAACCAACATTAATATTTCGCTGAGCATGCTTTCTATGAGTGTGAATATGCGCTATAAAAATCTTCATTTATTATTATTATTAGGACAAACACCAGATCGCTGTCTATCACTTAGGCCTACAAGAACGTGAGGGACCGGGAGAGTTACTTCCCCTTTCGTACTCTCGCTTCAGACCTCGAGACAACACATAAAATAAAATAGTGAAAAAAGATTATTCATACAAAAATTATATTTAAAAAAATGTGTAAATACACATGACATATTGTCATGGGTGTTACATGTTGGTTTACACCCTGTGTATCAAAGTGTAACAGTATGTTGTGTCAGAGAAGAAATTACTTTCATTCAAGGGAAGTCACTGCTATATTTAAAAGCAGAAAAATATACTGAGTAGCGTCCCTTGACATCCATTTCTTTATCATGAAAGGATTAGGAGCTGGCTGTTGTTGTCGTCTAGGCATCGCACCCCATTTACTGCCCCCTTCCCCCACCTCCAAGTTTATGTATTCCAGGTCTGAAGAAACAACATTAGGACTGGGTTAATTTTCCTGGTGGTTTTCAGGTCTGGATGGTCTTGCTGAGCGATGTGCTGAGTATAAAAAAGCAGGCGCTCAGTTTGCTAAGTGGCGATGTGTGCTCAACATCGGCAAGAACACACCTTCTTACCTGGCCATGCTGGAGAATGCCAATGTTCTGGCACGCTATGCAAGCATCTGCCAACAGGTTATGCAACTGTCTGAATCACGTGCCAGAATTTTAAAAAATGTTATCGTATATTATTGTTTCGGACATCTCAGAAATAATCGCAGATGTCTGAAAATGTTAGTAAAAGGAAAGAATAGAAGTAAACGTTTACATGTTTAAAAAACTATAATAACTTGCATATTTCACTTATATTTTACAAATGCATGCAGCGTATAAAAGGTTAATGAAGAATAGTTCCCATGTATTTTTTTCATGGGTGAGCAGCTTTCAGCTTAGCTTGCAACATGGCACATTATACCAGATGTGTGTTGTTTGTGTGCAGAATGGACTTGTGCCCATCGTAGAGCCTGAGGTGCTGCCTGATGGAGATCACGACCTGGCTGAATCTCAAGCTGTCACCGAGCAGGCAAGAGCCATGTTTGTGTCTATGTTTGCTGTGCTGAGCATAGTGCTCTTGATTGTGGTCTGTAATATTGCAAGTGCATTCACATTTCATCATTAGTTTTGTACAAAAACAGAGCCACACACAGATCAGGAGTGGTAGAGGACACTGCACTTGAATGACTTTAGTCTCTTTGATGGACTGAGGCAATGCACATCAAAACGAGAAATTTTAATCCAGATTCTTTTAATTATGAAAAACATAAAAATTATTAAATATTAAGACAGGTAGGTTCTCTGCTTACTTTCTCTTATCTTACAAGATGATCTGACTATGCAGGTCGAGAAAGGCAGTGTGTGTGTGAGCGTGTGTGCCACACAAAAGTACACAACTAGGGTGCTTGTCAATGTCACACTGCTTGAAGAAGTTGTAAGTAGGATTGTTACATGGCCATCTTGTGCCTCTGCAGGTGCTGGCATTTGTCTACAAGGCCTTGGCTGATCACCACGTGTTCTTGGAGGGAACACTGCTGAAGCCCAACATGTGCACCCCAGGCCAGTCCTGCAGCAAGAAGGCTTCTCCGGAGGAGATTGCTCGAGCCACTGTCACTGCTCTGGCTCGCCGGGTGCCCACATCTGTAGCTGGTGAGCAAGTGTTGATGTCATCTCTGTAGGGGCCATAGCACCTTGTGGTTTTATTTATTTGTAATAGTATATATGTCTCTTCGCCTAACGGGCTTGAGGGTGACCGCTTTGTCATCCTTCACCTTCTGTTGTTGCCGGGGATTTTCGTCGATTGCGATGTTAACTGTTCATCTGTGGTTTTGTTTTGCTGCCTGCTTCTGCTCAGGATTGTGTGTGTGTGTGGGGTGGGGGGTGTGCGCGCCTGCGCCAGCATAATTTTATTGACTAGGGTCTCTACAGCCATTTCTTCTCCACTTCGATCATTGCAAATTCTACTTCCTCATCTCGCTTCCCTACATTTAGGATTCTGGATACACGTGTATCAGCAGCGTGGACTGAAAGCTTCTGATGGCTTATGAATTTTTTTTTTTTTACACGACTTTCGTGTTGATGTGTCTGCCAGCATTCTGCGTGCACGGTGGACATGGATGGCCATGTGTCGACTTGTCTCTGTCGCAGTCGTGCATGCTGTGGGTGTCGTGAGTAGTGTGCACTGACTGACTGTCATTGTCTGCCGAGCTTCACCGAATGGCTTAGTACACAGCTGTAGACTCCGCCTCGTCGGGACTTTCTTACTGTTATTCTTTTGGTGCTGTGTTTTTGCTTGTTTGCAACATTTTATTCTTCTGTCTTGTATTTCTGTTTGTTGCAATGTTTCTGTATAATGGTTTGTTAATACGTTTGATCTGTCTTTGAACATTTTTCTTTCAATTTATTTTGATGTTTCTTGTTCTGTAAAGTGCATAGAGCTGACTCTACAGTTGAGAAGCAGGCTATATAAATTTGCTTTAATAAAAATTAATTTTATCATGTTTAATGAATTCTGAAGTTGGAATGGTCAGACACAAGATCTACTTGTATTTTTTAATGCTACACCGAATTACAAGGTGAAGAGGTAGATTAAAGAGAGAGAGAGAGAGAAAAAAATGATTGAGGGAGGGAGCTGGGCTATCGGAATTTATGCAAAAGGAACATATTTTGTTTCAGGTGTTACTTTCTTGTCGGGAGGACAGTCTGAAGAGGATGCTACATGCAACTTGAATGCCATCAACCAGTGGCCTGGCCGCAGGCCCTGGGCTCTCACCTTTTCGTACGGCCGTGCCCTACAGGCCTCCGTGCTGGCTGCATGGGGGGGTAAACCAGAAAATATTCCCGCAGCCCAAACCGAGCTACTCAATCGTGCAAAGGTAAATTGGCTACAGATGATCTGTGCACACAAGCTGAAATGAGTTTTCAGCTTTTCACAAGTGGGGCATATTATAGGGGTGCACATCTTGGGTTGGATGACACCCAGAATATGAAAGTCCTTTGTCCAAGCCTCGTGCTTGCAGTTGTAGTTTATTAGTTTATTACACTAAGTGTTTTTGGTCAGGAGTAACATTGTCAGACTCCAAAAAATTGTAAACTTTACATGGTCATTTCAGGGTGTCATCTTAAACACCTAGCTTTGCTTAGTGCAATAAATTTCTGATACTGTGATGACACACACTGCTTTACTTTGATCACGGAAGGATATGACAGGCTATACAATAAGGTTTGTGATATTGTAGCATTAGCACAAGGTAAGCACATTACTCATGGAGTGGACAATAAAAAGCATGTTTTGTATTCCTCATAAGCTAAGGTTGTCTGAAGTATTTGTCTCCTGTGTTTTGTGTTTTAGGCCAATGGACAGGCCTCCCTGGGCACATATGGCGGTGGACCATCGGGAGCAGCTGGTGGAAGGTCTCTGTTTGTGGCTAACCATGCATACTAGACATGCATTGTACCATCACACCAACTCTCCGTGCTTGCATTTAGCCCACTCTCCAGCTCAGTCAGTAGATTTTTGGATCCACAGACCTTGAACAATTCCAGAACCACAGTAACTTTTTTCTTTTATTCCTGGTGGAGTTGAGTGTTGTGCCCCAAATACTTTAATTTCTAGCTATGTCATCTCTGTCTGTTACATTATGTTTTTTTTGTCCTTGTTTCCTTGTGTTTAAAATTTGACCTGAAAAAGATTAGAAAAAGGGAAAGAACCAAATCCAGATATCTTTGGGATTTCTTTTTCAAGCACAGAGGATGGGGGTTGAAGCAAGCACGTGAGTTTTGGGATTGTGTTTCATATGTACTAGTTTTGAAGCATTCTTAAGACTGGTCATCTGACAGGAGAGCAGTACCCACAGTGCACAGTGTGCTGAGTGAGGAGAGAGTGTAAATACCATCATAATGTCATTTAAAGATGTTTTGTGATTTGATCCTAACTAAAGGAACTGCAGTCAGATAGTGAAAGTAGGGTCCATGCCACTGACTTTGATTTAAGGTCCATGTACTGGTCCACGAAGAACTGCATTAATTTCACGTGGAAGTTATTTTAGCCTTGAGCCCTTCAGTTAAACTTATTTTGTTCAAAACATGAGACATTCTGAGACATCTGCTTGTAATGTACTTGTCTTAAGTGTCTTATGTTGACTTTTCCCCCCTCTTGAATAGACCACATAACATTGTACCACTTACTGGAAATAACTGCTTACATTTGTAGTGTTGTTAACCTTTATAATGTGAAAAGCTTATAACCTGTGAATAAATGCTAACATCTGTGCGAACAATGAGAGATGTGAAGATCAGAGAAATGATTGAAAGCTAGGAGGGGTTTTAAAAAATGATTTGTTTTTCTGTTGAGTCCTATGTACCGGCTGCCAACATCCCTTTTGGCTTTTTGTAAAACTACTGAAATAAATTTCCATTCAACAGTCATTAGTCTTGGTGTCCTTATTAAGGGTACATGATACATGATACATTCAACCGTTACAATTCGGTTACCATGTCGGTTTGTCACCAGTATGGTACTGTGTGTCTTGGGCACGCTGTTGTCTCTGAATGTGGCATCTGTTTACATGGCCCAATGCTTCGATGCCTTCCAAAGTTTTCTTCCAGTGGATCCTGGAATAACTTATTACTCGGGATAAAATCTACCTCATCTGCCAGCAAATAAAGGGATGCTTCAGTGAAAGATTTTATCGTCATCACCAGACCTTGGTAGGTCTGTAGTGAAAGAAAAATTGTTTGCCAGTCACCAAAAGTAAATTTACTAGAACGATCTTCAACATATTTTTTCCCAGCTATGGAGGTGCTCAGCAAATTCGTCCAAAACTGGAATCGAGGATCATCATGTGATGTGCATGGAAAAAGATCTGGCTTCTTTCTTTCTGGCTCATGTAAGTTGCGGAGATTCAAACAATCACAAATCTGTCCATCAGCAGTATAAGGTTTCCCAGACATCAGGGGATCCATACTCCCTCATGACAGAACTCACCTGATTACTTGTGCAATGGGCAGCAAGTTGAACATTCATTAAATTTATATGATCATATGTAACTTTTTTTCTTAGCCCATTTTGAAGTCTTCAAAATATAGGTCTGCCACATGCTCCCAAAGGAGGTGATGACCATCCTTCCACATGTACCTCTTGCTACCACTGCTTGCCAGATTATTTCTTACAGTCTTGACAAGATGTGGGGGATCAGACAAAAAATAAATATAACGATCGTGGACATAAATGTTGAACGTCTTGTAAGATATTTCATCAGAATCACCATGAAGCTGTTGAAAACGCTGATTGACAGGAACAAACAATAACTTTCAGTAAGGTAAAGGTAAAGGTCATCCCATAACCTGTTCAGGTCGTTAGAGACCCCACTTTTCTCGGGGCCAGCTTTTACATGAGGGTGGTGCCAATCTTCTCTCCCTCGCTGCCTTACCTTCCCCAACCCTCTATGGAGTCAGGTACCCATTCCCGTCAGCTGGGTCGACTGGGGGGAAGTTTGCTGCCCTTATCGGGAATTGAACCAGCGCGCTCTCGGTTCGGACGCCAGCGCTCTAACCACTCGGCCATCCGCTTCCCCAACCTTCTCTGACACAAGGGAGCAGAGTGCAGAGTTTACCTCCTCGAGCTCGTGATTCTCGTACAGACGTTTGCGGGATCTCAAAGTGTGGCCATCATCCAGCTCTGTGTGGACCCCTTGAGACAGTGTTTTCAGCCACAGTCAACGGTTCCTACTCTTTGTGAGGGAAAGCAGAGAAGTCAACTGCTTTTGGGTGATTTGCACGCGCGGGTAATGTCTCAATAGTCACAGACTGTCCCATGTCTTTGTCACAGGTAGAAATACTTTATTTAGCCAAGCTTTTGAAAGTAAGCACCATGACCAGGTGCACAAGTAAATCCGGGAAGTCAGTTAGGTTCATTGACGGTGACCAATGAACTGGGGTTTCATAGCAACCACAATTCTTGCCAAAATCACTACAAGAGATATCGCAGTGAAATTCTCACCAACACAAAAATACCACAATCACACCACTGCTAATTCCAATAGATAGCTCTGTGAAACTGTTGCTATGGTAACACTCAAAGATATTGCAGTGAAATTGTTTACTAAGACACATCGCCGTGAAATTACTTGCCTTACCGCCGTGTTAATTTTAAATACATCTTGATACATAGTCTCGACAGCACTAACAGTAGGATATGAAAACTATTACATTGATGTGTGTTACCGCTAAGTGTTATTACTGTTTCATTTAAATACGGGAACAACATGTGTACGTCACTACAAACGGCTGTTCGACAAATAGGGTCGAAGGTCAGGGTGTAAATGTTCTCTCCACCCAACAAGGTCGAGATTTTTATGAGACTGAAGATCACCACTCTCTCTCTCTTTCTCTCTCTCTCACACACACACACACACACACACACACACACACACACACACACACACACACACACACACACACACACACACACACACACACACACACATGGAAACAGACTTCTCGACACTAAGTGACATAAAAGATAAACGTATATTATTTTCGATCAATAGAGCCCCCCCCCCCAGCTTAGCAAAGTCCACCCAGTTTGTATCTACCCAGACAAAGAAGGGTGTAATCACAATCACAGCATTCAGTTCCACACGCGAAGCTCCAGTTAGTCGACAGTGTCAGGTAGCGACTAACATTCCGCTGACGCTTTGTTCTCAGCCGGTGCCACCCGGGTCTCCGCGGGGGGCACACCACCCGAGCTTGGGGATAATCGAAGACAGGAACGTAGAGACTGCAGTACGTGACTGTACGTGACCATATTTATTGCATGGACAGCCCCACACAGGACAACAAGGGTTGGGGGGGGGTATGTATATTAGCTTGGTTACAGAAGACACCTACGTGAAGACATCGTAACGGTTTGATGGCGGCGCGTGCGTCTCCTGACTGTGTCATCCTGGTCTGTGTCAGTGCTGTCACACAGCTTTGTCATTATCTTGGCGCAGAAGTCATTGTCCCTGTCGGTGCTGTAACGGTGTTGTCACACAGTCTTGGCAATATTCTGACACAGAAGTCATAGTCAGTGCATGTCAGCAGTCACGTAGTCTGTGTCGGTGCTGTCACGCAGTCTGTGTCAGTGCAGTCACGTAGTCTGTGTCGGTGCTGTTACGAGGTCTGTGTCAGTGCTGTCACGCAGTCTGTGTCAGTGCAGTCACGTAGTCTGTGTCAGTGCTGTCACGTAGTCTGTGTCAGTGCTGTCACGCAGTCTGTGTCAGTGCTGTCACGTAGTCTGTGTTAGTGCTGTCACGTAGTCTGTGTCAGTGCTGTCACGGACTCTATCCGTGTCGTGATGCTGTCCATCTTGACAAGAGAGTGAGAGGAAAACACCAGGCTACCACCTGACATCAAGAGTAAGAACACACTAACACCGGAATCCATGAGTAACCCAGCTTCTTGACTTGTTAATGAAGGTAAGTGCCACTACTTGTATAATACTATAATACTGTGTCTTGTATTATTGTACATCATTACATGTCTTGGTTTCTGTATCTGCTAGTATGTCACCACCACCGCGCAGTGTATCAGTCACTCAATCCTTTGAACACATACACGGAGCCTGACAAACACGTGTTCTTTCACACAAATTAAAAGAAAAGAATGATTTGCCTAACGAATCTCTCTGCTTTACTAAGTTTGAATAAAAGAAGAAAACAAGAAAAATACACAAATGAAAAGTCAGTTTAAAAAAACGATTCCTACATCCAGATTACTTTAAAATAATAAACTCCCGAACCTTTGAGTCCTGCCTGTCTGAATATCTACAAGAATACCTACTCACCTAATCCATCTATATACTCCTAAACGCCCTACTCAACAAATTCTTCTTACAATTCCTACTCTACTTGTCTTTCCGTCCTCAACCTCTCTCTTCTCCTACCTGACTACTAACTGCTTGCTCGCGCTCTCCCTCACGTCATTTCCTTCACTTTTTTACATCACTCATACACGTCTTCCGAACAACTGACGTCATTCACGCTCTTTCGTTCTTCCACATTAATCCTTATAAAATGTAAGCGTACAATCAATAACTTAAAACAATGATACCTGACATTGTATATATATATAAATATAAGCATTGGTACATTTATATGTAAGGTACCTACAATCACTGCCAGTAATCAAACCTCCAATCTCATAAACCATTCTCTCCACTTACTCAGACCATGTTCAAACTGTCCTCACACATCGGACTGGAAGTACAGGTGAGAGTCAGGTCAGTGCGTGTGACAAACAGACAGGTGTGCTTCAGGTGACACCCGGCGCTGGTAACAAAACAAGCGAAGTTGTCATGTTTTATCTCCTGACTGAGATCAATGAGATCGGGCTGATCCGCAGCTTACATGATAACACTGCTGCTTGAAACAAATATAAATGCCGAGGAAACTGAACGAGGGGGCCACCTCCATCAACCATTCAAAACGCACAAAGTGAAAGACACAATGTGACATTACGGGTGTCAGGCTGTGTCTGCAAGCGGCACAAACAACTTATGCCAGGGTTTACATGGGTGTTGGTGAGCTTTTCTCTCTTAAACAAAGAAAAATTCCAGTAATATACCATAATATACATGTTTGCTCCTTGTTGGATCGGCTGCCGTTACGCACCGCATCTGATTATTGCAACTACACAAAAATTCCATTTACCATACTCATCAGTCTTTTTCGACCTGTCTTTCACCTTTATTTACACCTATCATTGCTCCCTACGGGAGTATAACGAACACACCCTGCTACACTCCCCTCCTCTAACATACGGGAGTATAACGAACACACCCTGCTACACTCCCCTCCTCTAACATACGGGAGTATAACGAACACACCCTGCTACACTCCCCTCCTCTAACATACGGGAGTATAACGAACACACCCTGCTACACTCCCCTCCTCTAACATACGGGAGTATAACGAACACACCCTGCTACACTCCCCTCCTCTAACATACGGGAGTATAACGAACACACCCTGCTACACTCCCCTCCTCTAACATACGGGAGTATAACGAACACACCCTGCTACACTCCCCTCCTCTAACACATACCCATTCTGTCCCCTTGGCAGGAAATTTTCTGTGGCACTGCCCGTAAGTTCTTAAAAAAACACATACACCACAACTCCCCCTTCAAAAAACAACCAAAAAAAAAAAACCTGAAGCACCGTGGTGTGCAAAGTTTCCTACTGTTCTAAGCAAACGCTTGCACCGTCGACCTTTGAACTTTGGCAAGTGTCTGCTGGTGTGGAAGCCACCGTTGTAGTCGTTAGGGACGCGAGTTAGAGCTCGGTGCACGAGCAGCTGTGCGTGACCGCTGTGTTCAATCACCCGGCTCCTACATTCATAACCAGTTCGTCCTAATTAAGTTTTTAAATGGGAAGAGACGAGCGCAATGGCACCAACAGCCGAGTTTACAACCAACACCCAAAATATTTTGACGGGTCGTCAAGCTTCTCGACTTCCTGGCTTTAATTCTCCTTGAGCAGCTTTAGCTCTGAACTGTTAGCCAGTGATACAGGATTGTCATAAACTGGATTATCGGTACACATCCTTCCATTTAGACCTATGCAGCAGCTACAACAAAACTGATGAGACAGACATTAGCCATGCTGGACAGTATTTCGATCAGTGAACAGGGCGCCCACCCTGTCTCCCTGTCTCCCCACCATGCCATGGTGTACACCTTGTAACGGTAACTTTCACCAGAGAGAGGAGGGGGGTAGATATGTCATGTACATAGAAGACAACAGGGAATGACAGCTACTGAGGGTTTTGGCTGCTATGCTGATGTTTAACATAAAGGTTTTCATCAGTTCCATGACTGCTTACAGTTCCACGAAGCCTCCAGTCTGTAGTTGTGTAGTTGATCCTTGTTGTTCACTGCTGTTGTTGTAATCCTCACCTGTTACATTTGATGCCTGTTTAGTGTCTGAAATGGTGGCTGAGAGGTTTAGTGAAACCTAGAAAATCCTCACCTGTTACATTTAATCCATTTTTAGTGTCTGAAATATTGGCTGAGAGGTTTAGTGAAATCCTAGAAAATCTTTCTCAAGTGCCGAAAGCATTTTTTAAGTGCAGTTTAAAGCAGGGAAAAGGGAGACAGAAAAGTTAGGTTAAAAGAGTCTCGGTCTAGAAATCGTTTGTATAGCTTGTCCATACGTAAAGTGTCAGGCGTGGCGCTTACAAGACAAGGCGATAAGAGTCGCACACATCACGGGTTTGGACACCTGCAGTCTGGCCTTTGACTCCTTCTCGTCCCCACACAGGTGTGTGCCAGGGTTAAGGTCGACACTCTGGAATCAAAGTCCCTTGAATCACAAAAAGATACAAATATTAGCACACACACACACACACACACACACACACACACACACACCCACACACACACACACACACACACACAGAAACGGCGTCTCCGGGAGTTGAGGCGGATCACTGGGGTCAGGTGATCTCGGCAAGTCTCACATCTCACATCTGGGGCTTAGGGACAAAGGGAGGAGAAGAGTGGGAAAGCGAGCATCGATAGAGGAAGGGAGACAAAGGAAAGATGGAGGAGAAGGTGAGAAATAACGGAAAGAATTAGAGAAGAGAGATGAGAAAGGAAGGAGAGAGGATAGAAGCTTTGTAAGTTAATATTGTTGTCTGCAGACCTGATACCCTTTCTCCATTGCAAGCATCTGGTGATGGAGGAGCCGATAAAAATGTCCCGGGCACGTGCCCGCAGCCCTGTGATGATGTCGGAGTCCAGGACAGGCGACGGCTACGTGCCAGGAGGTCAACAGGGGCAGGAGTCACGTGATCAACAGGAACCGTTCTCCACGTAATCCCAGCATTCATTTGTAACGTTTGTAACAGACACCACAGTGACGTCACCGGTACTGTGACATACAGGCACGCTACCGTCATGTCACCAGTCCTGCTTTCTGGCTCACTGCTTGATATCTATGACACTTGGTGACACTCTATGACACATTCTTTCTGCTGCCATCTTCTATCGCTGTACTGTGGATTTCACCCAGTGATAAAACTAACGATGACAACGACAATGACGATGGTGGATGTAATGTGAATGTCTGTGGGTGTATGCACGCATGTGTGTGTGTGTGTGTGTGTGTGTGTGTGTGTGTGTTCTCTGTAGATCCGATCCCAGATTTACATATAAAACACCATAAAAATAGAATTTAGTGTCACTACAATTAATTGACAGTGACATCACTGTCACACGGTAATTATTTCTAAGAACCTGATTATAGTGCCATTAATTGTACCTAAAAATATTTATATTTTGTAGTATCAAAACATATTGATGATATATTATTCATATGTTATCGAAAGGTTTCAACATAAAACAAAGGCAGCAGGTTTAGATGCTGATATGACACTGTGTCAGTATGGCAGCAGGTTTAGATGCTGATATGACACTGTGTCAGTATGGCAGCAGGTTTAGATGCTGATATGACACTGTGTCAGTATGGCAGCAGGTTTAGATGCTGACATGACACTGTGTCAGTAAGGCAGCAGGTTTAGATGCTGACATGACACTGTGTCAGTATGGCAGCAGGTTTAGATGCTGACATGACACTGTGTCAGTAAGGCAGTAGGTTTAGATGCTGACATGACACTGTGTCAGTAAGGCAGCAGGTTTAGATGCTGACATGACACTGTGTCAGTAAGGCAGCAGGTTTAGATGCTGACATGACACTGTGTCAGTAAGGCTACAGGTTTAGATGCTGACGTGACACTGTGTCAGTAAGGCTACAGGTTTAGATGCTGACATGACACTGTGTCAGTAAGGCAGCAGGTTTAGATGCTGACATGACACTGTGTCAGTAAGGCTACAGGTTTAGATGCTGACATGACACTGTGTCAGTAAGGCTACAGGTTTAGATGCTGACATGACACTGTGTCAGTAAGGCTACAGGTTTAGATGCTGACATGACACTGTGTCAGTAAGGCAGCAGGTTTAGATGCTGACATGACACTGTGTCAGTAAGGCAACAGGTTTAGATGCTGACATGACACTGTGTCAGTAAGGCTACAGGTTTAGATGCTGACATGACACTGTGTCAGTAAGGCTACAGGTTTAGATGCTGACATGACACTGTGTCAGTAAGGCTACAGGTTTAGATGCTGACATGACACTGTGTCAGTAAGGCTACAGGTTTAGATGCTGACATGACACTGTGTCAGTAAGGCAGCAGGTTTAGATGCTGACATGACACTGTGTCAGTAAGGCTACAGGTTTAGATGCTGACATGACACTGTGTCAGTAAGGCTACAGGTTTAGATGCTGACATGACACTGTGTCAGTAAGGCAGCAGGTTTTGTCTTCACATGTGTACATTTCTTCTGAGTGTTTTATTCAACCAGTTGATTGAACCATTGATCAGTTGCACTGCTGGCACATGGGTTCACCTTAC